>CAWYQB010000545.1:0-240000 GCA_963966105.1 Volucella zonaria | reverse complement strand
AAAATCCTACTTGCTGTTTGTATGTTTGAAAAGTATTTTGTGTAAAAATGAACATTTTCATAGAAGGTCAGATTATATGAGAAAAAAAATCGAAAATTTTTCTAAGTCCCAAAAATGAAAAATCAACTGAAAAATTTAATTTTCATAATAAATAAAGAAAAGTTGAAAGAAAAATGAAAAATCAACTGAAAAATTAAATTTTCATAATAAATAAAGAAAAGTTGAAAGAAAAATTTCGATATTTTTTTCAAAGTCAGAAATATAAAAAAATCAATTTTTTTGATTTTTAAGTGAAATGCATTTGAAATAGAAACTTCTCAATGAAACTGAGGTGTATGTGAAAAATTTTTTTTCTTGAAAATTTCGAAAATTTTTCTAAGTCCCAAAAATGAAAAATCAACTGAAAAATTTAATTTTCATAATAAATAAAGAAAAGTTGAAAGAAAAATGAAAAATCAACTGAAAAATTAAATTTTCATAATAAATAAAGAAAAGTTGAAAGAAAAATTTCGATATTTTTTTCAAAGTCAGAAATAGTCAGAAATAGTCAGAAATATAAAAAAATCAATTGGAAAAAATATAGTCCCGCTAGAATGCCATTTGCTGTTTGTGTGTTTAAAAGGTATATTATGAGAAGTGTAAAAATGAACAATTCCATAGAAGGTCAGATTATATGAGAAAAAAAATCGAAAATTTTTCTAAGTCCCAAAAATGAAAAATCAACTGAAAAATTTAATTTTCATAATAAATAAAGAAAAGTTGAAAGAAAAATGAAAAATCAACTGAAAAATTAAATTTTCATAATAAATAAAGAAAAGTTGAAAGAAAAATTTCGATATTTTTTTCAAAGTCAGAAATAGTCAGAAATATAAAAAAATCAATTGGAAAAAATATATATATGATTTTTAAGTGGAATTCATTTGAAATAGAGACTTCTCAATGAAACTGAGGTGTATGTCAAAAATTTTTTTTCTTGAAAATTTCGAAAATTTTTCTAAGTCCCGCTAGAATGCCATTTGCTGTTTGTGTGTTTAAAAGGTATATTATGAGAAGTGTAAAAATGAACAATTCCATAGAAGGTCAGATTATATGAGAAAAAAAATCGAAAATTTTTCTAAGTCCCAAAAATGAAAAATCAACTGAAAAATTTAATTTTCATAATAAATAAAGAAAAGTTGAAAGAAAAATGAAAAATCAACTGAAAAATTAAATTTTCATAATAAATAAAGAAAAGTTGAAAGAAAAATTTCGATATTTTTTTCAAAGTCAGAAATAGTCAGAAATAGTCAGAAATATAAAAAAATCAATTGGAAAAAATATAGTCCCGCTAGAATGCCATTTGCTGTTTGTGTGTTTAAAAGGTATATTATGAGAAGTGTAAAAATGAACAATTCCATAGAAGGTCAGATTATATGAGAAAAAAAATCGAAAATTTTTGTAAGTCCCAAAAATGAAGAATCAACTGAAAAATTTAATTTTCATAATAAATAAAGAAAAGTTGAAAGAAAAATGAAAAATCAACTGAAAAATTAAATTTTCATAATAAATAAAGAAAAGTTGAAAGAAAAATTTCGATATTTTTTTCAAAGTCAGAAATATAAAAAAATCAATTTTTTTGATTTTTAAGTGAAATGCATTTGAAATAGAAACTTCTCAATGAAACTGAGGTGTATGTGAAAAATTTTTTTTCTTGAAAATTTCGAAAATTTTTCTAAGTCCCAAAAATGAAAAATCAACTGAAAAATTTAATTTTCATAATAAATAAAGAAAAGTTGAAAGAAAAATGAAAAATCAACTGAAAAATTAAATTTTCATAATAAATAAAGAAAAGTTGAAAGAAAAATTTCGATATTTTTTTCAAAGTCAGAAATAGTCAGAAATATAAAAAAATCAATTGGAAAAAATATATATATGATTTTTAAGTGGAATTCATTTGAAATAGAGACTTCTCAATGAAACTGAGGTGTATGTCAAAAATTTTTTTTCTTGAAAATTTCGAAAATTTTTCTAAGTCCCGCTAGAATGCCATTTGCTGTTTGTGTGTTTAAAAGGTATATTATGAGAAGTGTAAAAATGAACAATTCCATAGAAGGTCAGATTATATGAGAAAAAAAATCGAAAATTTTTCTAAGTCCCAAAAATGAAAAATCAACTGAAAAATTTAATTTTCATAATAAATAAAGAAAAGTTGAAAGAAAAATGAAAAATCAACTGAAAAATTAAATTTTCATAATAAATAAAGAAAAGTTGAAAGAAAAATGAAAAATCAACTGAAAAATTAAATTTTCATAATAAATAAAGAAAAGTTGAAAGAAAAATTTCGATATTTTTTTCAAAGTCAGAAATATAAAAAAATCAATTTTTTTGATTTTTAAGTGAAATGCATTTGAAATAGAAACTTCTCAATGAAACTGAGGTGTATGTGAAAAATTTTTTTTCTTGAAAATTTCGAAAATTTTTCTAAGTCCCAAAAATGAAAAATCAACTGAAAAATTTAATTTTCATAATAAATAAAGAAAAGTTGAAAGAAAAATGAAAAATCAACTGAAAAATTAAATTTTCATAATAAATAAAGAAAAGTTGAAAGAAAAATTTCGATATTTTTTTCAAAGTCAGAAATAGTCAGAAATAGTCAGAAATATAAAAAAATCAATTGGAAAAAATATAGTCCCGCTAGAATGCCATTTGCTGTTTGTGTGTTTAAAAGGTATATTATGAGAAGTGTAAAAATGAACAATTCCATAGAAGGTCAGATTATATGAGAAAAAAAATCGAAAATTTTTCTAAGTCCCAAAAATGAAAAATCAACTGAAAAATTTAATTTTCATAATAAATAAAGAAAAGTTGAAAGAAAAATGAAAAATCAACTGAAAAATTAAATTTTCATAATAAATAAAGAAAAGTTGAAAGAAAAATTTCGATATTTTTTTCAAAGTCAGAAATATAAAAAAATCAATTTTTTTGATTTTTAAGTGAAATGCATTTGAAATAGAAACTTCTCAATGAAACTGAGGTGTATGTGAAAAATTTTTTTTCTTGAAAATTTCGAAAATTTTTCTAAGTCCCAAAAATGAAAAATCAACTGAAAAATTTAATTTTCATAATAAATAAAGAAAAGTTGAAAGAAAAATGAAAAATCAACTGAAAAATTAAATTTTCATAATAAATAAAGAAAAGTTGAAAGAAAAATTTCGATATTTTTTTCAAAGTCAGAAATAGTCAGAAATATAAAAAAATCAATTGGAAAAAATATATATATGATTTTTAAGTGGAATTCATTTGAAATAGAGACTTCTCAATGAAACTGAGGTGTATGTCAAAAATTTTTTTTCTTGAAAATTTCGAAAATTTTTCTAAGTCCCGCTAGAATGCCATTTGCTGTTTGTGTGTTTAAAAGGTATATTATGAGAAGTGTAAAAATGAACAATTCCATAGAAGGTCAGATTATATGAGAAAAAAAATCGAAAATTTTTCTAAGTCCCAAAAATGAAAAATCAACTGAAAAATTTAATTTTCATAATAAATAAAGAAAAGTTGAAAGAAAAATGAAAAATCAACTGAAAAATTAAATTTTCATAATAAATAAAGAAAAGTTGAAAGAAAAATGAAAAATCAACTGAAAAATTAAATTTTCATAATAAATAAAGAAAAGTTGAAAGAAAAATTTCGATATTTTTTTCAAAGTCAGAAATATAAAAAAATCAATTTTTTTGATTTTTAAGTGAAATGCATTTGAAATAGAAACTTCTCAATGAAACTGAGGTGTATGTGAAAAATTTTTTTTCTTGAAAATTTCGAAAATTTTTCTAAGTCCCAAAAATGAAAAATCAACTGAAAAATTTAATTTTCATAATAAATAAAGAAAAGTTGAAAGAAAAATGAAAAATCAACTGAAAAATTAAATTTTCATAATAAATAAAGAAAAGTTGAAAGAAAAATTTCGATATTTTTTTCAAAGTCAGAAATAGTCAGAAATAGTCAGAAATATAAAAAAATCAATTGGAAAAAATATAGTCCCGCTAGAATGCCATTTGCTGTTTGTGTGTTTAAAAGGTATATTATGAGAAGTGTAAAAATGAACAATTCCATAGAAGGTCAGATTATATGAGAAAAAAAATCGAAAATTTTTCTAAGTCCCAAAAATGAAAAATCAACTGAAAAATTTAATTTTCATAATAAATAAAGAAAAGTTGAAAGAAAAATGAAAAATCAACTGAAAAATTAAATTTTCATAATAAATAAAGAAAAGTTGAAAGAAAAATTTCGATATTTTTTTCAAAGTCAGAAATAGTCAGAAATATAAAAAAATCAATTGGAAAAAATATATATATGATTTTTAAGTGGAATTCATTTGAAATAGAGACTTCTCAATGAAACTGAGGTGTATGTCAAAAATTTTTTTTCTTGAAAATTTCGAAAATTTTTCTAAGTCCCGCTAGAATGCCATTTGCTGTTTGTGTGTTTAAAAGGTATATTATGAGAAGTGTAAAAATGAACAATTCCATAGAAGGTCAGATTATATGAGAAAAAAAATCGAAAATTTTTCTAAGTCCCAAAAATGAAAAATCAACTGAAAAATTTAATTTTCATAATAAATAAAGAAAAGTTGAAAGAAAAATGAAAAATCAACTGAAAAATTAAATTTTCATAATAAATAAAGAAAAGTTGAAAGAAAAATTTCGATATTTTTTTCAAAGTCAGAAATAGTCAGAAATAGTCAGAAATATAAAAAAATCAATTGGAAAAAATATAGTCCCGCTAGAATGCCATTTGCTGTTTGTGTGTTTAAAAGGTATATTATGAGAAGTGTAAAAATGAACAATTCCATAGAAGGTCAGATTATATGAGAAAAAAAATCGAAAATTTTTGTAAGTCCCAAAAATGAAGAATCAACTGAAAAATTTAATTTTCATAATAAATAAAGAAAAGTTGAAAGAAAAATGAAAAATCAACTGAAAAATTAAATTTTCATAATAAATAAAGAAAAGTTGAAAGAAAAATTTCGATATTTTTTTCAAAGTCAGAAATATAAAAAAATCAATTTTTTTGATTTTTAAGTGAAATGCATTTGAAATAGAAACTTCTCAATGAAACTGAGGTGTATGTGAAAAATTTTTTTTCTTGAAAATTTCGAAAATTTTTCTAAGTCCCAAAAATGAAAAATCAACTGAAAAATTTAATTTTCATAATAAATAAAGAAAAGTTGAAAGAAAAATGAAAAATCAACTGAAAAATTAAATTTTCATAATAAATAAAGAAAAGTTGAAAGAAAAATTTCGATATTTTTTTCAAAGTCAGAAATAGTCAGAAATATAAAAAAATCAATTGGAAAAAATATATATATGATTTTTAAGTGGAATTCATTTGAAATAGAGACTTCTCAATGAAACTGAGGTGTATGTCAAAAATTTTTTTTCTTGAAAATTTCGAAAATTTTTCTAAGTCCCGCTAGAATGCCATTTGCTGTTTGTGTGTTTAAAAGGTATATTATGAGAAGTGTAAAAATGAACAATTCCATAGAAGGTCAGATTATATGAGAAAAAAAATCGAAAATTTTTCTAAGTCCCAAAAATGAAAAATCAACTGAAAAATTTAATTTTCATAATAAATAAAGAAAAGTTGAAAGAAAAATTTCGATATTTTTTTCAAAGTCAGAAATAGTCAGAAATATAAAAAAATCAATTGGAAAAAATATATATATGATTTTTAAGTGGAATTCATTTGAAATAGAGACTTCTCAATGAAACTGAGGTGTATGTCAAAAATTTTTTTTCTTGAAAATTTCGAAAATTTTTCTAAGTCCCGCTAGAATGCCATTTGCTGTTTGTGTGTTTAAAAGGTATATTATGAGAAGTGTAAAAATGAACAATTCCATAGAAGGTCAGATTATATGAGAAAAAAAATCGAAAATTTTTCTAAGTCCCAAAAATGAAAAATCAACTGAAAAATTTAATTTTCATAATAAATAAAGAAAAGTTGAAAGAAAAATGAAAAATCAACTGAAAAATTAAATTTTCATAATAAATAAAGAAAAGTTGAAAGAAAAATTTCGATATTTTTTTCAAAGTCAGAAATAGTCAGAAATAGTCAGAAATATAAAAAAATCAATTGGAAAAAATATAGTCCCGCTAGAATGCCATTTGCTGTTTGTGTGTTTAAAAGGTATATTATGAGAAGTGTAAAAATGAACAATTCCATAGAAGGTCAGATTATATGAGAAAAAAAATCGAAAATTTTTGTAAGTCCCAAAAATGAAGAATCAACTGAAAAATTTAATTTTCATAATAAATAAAGAAAAGTTGAAAGAAAAATGAAAAATCAACTGAAAAATTAAATTTTCATAATAAATAAAGAAAAGTTGAAAGAAAAATTTCGATATTTTTTTCAAAGTCAGAAATATAAAAAAATCAATTTTTTTGATTTTTAAGTGAAATGCATTTGAAATAGAAACTTCTCAATGAAACTGAGGTGTATGTGAAAAATTTTTTTTCTTGAAAATTTCGAAAATTTTTCTAAGTCCCAAAAATGAAAAATCAACTGAAAAATTTAATTTTCATAATAAATAAAGAAAAGTTGAAAGAAAAATGAAAAATCAACTGAAAAATTAAATTTTCATAATAAATAAAGAAAAGTTGAAAGAAAAATTTCGATATTTTTTTCAAAGTCAGAAATAGTCAGAAATATAAAAAAATCAATTGGAAAAAATATATATATGATTTTTAAGTGGAATTCATTTGAAATAGAGACTTCTCAATGAAACTGAGGTGTATGTCAAAAATTTTTTTTCTTGAAAATTTCGAAAATTTTTCTAAGTCCCGCTAGAATGCCATTTGCTGTTTGTGTGTTTAAAAGGTATATTATGAGAAGTGTAAAAATGAACAATTCCATAGAAGGTCAGATTATATGAGAAAAAAAATCGAAAATTTTTCTAAGTCCCAAAAATGAAAAATCAACTGAAAAATTTAATTTTCATAATAAATAAAGAAAAGTTGAAAGAAAAATGAAAAATCAACTGAAAAATTAAATTTTCATAATAAATAAAGAAAAGTTGAAAGAAAAATGAAAAATCAACTGAAAAATTAAATTTTCATAATAAATAAAGAAAAGTTGAAAGAAAAATTTCGATATTTTTTTCAAAGTCAGAAATATAAAAAAATCAATTTTTTTGATTTTTAAGTGAAATGCATTTGAAATAGAAACTTCTCAATGAAACTGAGGTGTATGTGAAAAATTTTTTTTCTTGAAAATTTCGAAAATTTTTCTAAGTCCCAAAAATGAAAAATCAACTGAAAAATTTAATTTTCATAATAAATAAAGAAAAGTTGAAAGAAAAATGAAAAATCAACTGAAAAATTAAATTTTCATAATAAATAAAGAAAAGTTGAAAGAAAAATTTCGATATTTTTTTCAAAGTCAGAAATAGTCAGAAATAGTCAGAAATATAAAAAAATCAATTGGAAAAAATATAGTCCCGCTAGAATGCCATTTGCTGTTTGTGTGTTTAAAAGGTATATTATGAGAAGTGTAAAAATGAACAATTCCATAGAAGGTCAGATTATATGAGAAAAAAAATCGAAAATTTTTCTAAGTCCCAAAAATGAAAAATCAACTGAAAAATTTAATTTTCATAATAAATAAAGAAAAGTTGAAAGAAAAATGAAAAATCAACTGAAAAATTAAATTTTCATAATAAATAAAGAAAAGTTGAAAGAAAAATTTCGATATTTTTTTCAAAGTCAGAAATATAAAAAAATCAATTTTTTTGATTTTTAAGTGAAATGCATTTGAAATAGAAACTTCTCAATGAAACTGAGGTGTATGTGAAAAATTTTTTTTCTTGAAAATTTCGAAAATTTTTCTAAGTCCCAAAAATGAAAAATCAACTGAAAAATTTAATTTTCATAATAAATAAAGAAAAGTTGAAAGAAAAATGAAAAATCAACTGAAAAATTAAATTTTCATAATAAATAAAGAAAAGTTGAAAGAAAAATTTCGATATTTTTTTCAAAGTCAGAAATAGTCAGAAATATAAAAAAATCAATTGGAAAAAATATATATATGATTTTTAAGTGGAATTCATTTGAAATAGAGACTTCTCAATGAAACTGAGGTGTATGTCAAAAATTTTTTTTCTTGAAAATTTCGAAAATTTTTCTAAGTCCCAAAAATGAAAAATCAACTGAAAAATTTAATTTTCATAATAAATAAAGAAAAGTTGAAAGAAAAATGAAAAATCAACTGAAAAATTAAATTTTCATAATAAATAAAGAAAAGTTGAAAGAAAAATTTCGATATTTTTTTCAAAGTCAGAAATAGTCAGAAATAGTCAGAAATATAAAAAAATCAATTGGAAAAAATATAGTCCCGCTAGAATGCCATTTGCTGTTTGTGTGTTTAAAAGGTATATTATGAGAAGTGTAAAAATGAACAATTCCATAGAAGGTCAGATTATATGAGAAAAAAAATCGAAAATTTTTCTAAGTCCCAAAAATGAAGAATCAACTGAAAAATTTAATTTTCATAATAAATAAAGAAAAGTTGAAAGAAAAATGAAAAATCAACTGAAAAATTAAATTTTCATAATAAATAAAGAAAAGTTGAAAGAAAAATTTCGATATTTTTTTCAAAGTCAGAAATAGTCAGAAATATAAAAAAATCAATTGGAAAAAATATATATATGATTTTTAAGTGGAATTCATTTGAAATAGAGACTTCTCAATGAAACTGAGGTGTATGTCAAAAATTTTTTTTCTTGAAAATTTCGAAAATTTTTCTAAGTCCCGCTAGAATGCCATTTGCTGTTTGTGTGTTTAAAAGGTATATTATGAGAAGTGTAAAAATGAACAATTCCATAGAAGGTCAGATTATATGAGAAAAAAAATCGAAAATTTTTCTAAGTCCCAAAAATGAAAAATCAACTGAAAAATTTAATTTTCATAATAAATAAAGAAAAGTTGAAAGAAAAATGAAAAATCAACTGAAAAATTAAATTTTCATAATAAATAAAGAAAAGTTGAAAGAAAAATGAAAAATCAACTGAAAAATTAAATTTTCATAATAAATAAAGAAAAGTTGAAAGAAAAATTTCGATATTTTTTTCAAAGTCAGAAATATAAAAAAATCAATTTTTTTGATTTTTAAGTGAAATGCATTTGAAATAGAAACTTCTCAATGAAACTGAGGTGTATGTGAAAAATTTTTTTTCTTGAAAATTTCGAAAATTTTTCTAAGTCCCAAAAATGAAAAATCAACTGAAAAATTTAATTTTCATAATAAATAAAGAAAAGTTGAAAGAAAAATGAAAAATCAACTGAAAAATTAAATTTTCATAATAAATAAAGAAAAGTTGAAAGAAAAATTTCGATATTTTTTTCAAAGTCAGAAATAGTCAGAAATATAAAAAAATCAATTGGAAAAAATATATATATGATTTTTAAGTGGAATTCATTTGAAATAGAGACTTCTCAATGAAACTGAGGTGTAAGTCAAAAATTTTTTTTCTTGAAAATTTCGAAAATTTTTCTAAGTCCCGCTAGAATGCCATTTGCTGTTTGTGTGTTTAAAAGGTATATTATGAGAAGTGTAAAAATGAACAATTCCATAGAAGGTCAGATTATATGAGAAAAAAAATCGAAAATTTTTCTAAGTCCCAAAAATGAAGAATCAACTGAAAAATTTAATTTTCATAATAAATAAAGAAAAGTTGAAAGAAAAATGAAAAATCAACTGAAAAATTAAATTTTCATAATAAATAAAGAAAAGTTGAAAGAAAAATGAAAAATCAACTGAAAAATTAAATTTTCATAATAAATAAAGAAAAGTTGAAAGAAAAATTTCGATATTTTTTTCAAAGTCAGAAATATAAAAAAATCAATTTTTTTGATTTTTAAGTGAAATGCATTTGAAATAGAAACTTCTCAATGAAACTGAGGTGTATGTGAAAAATTTTTTTTCTTGAAAATTTCGAAAATTTTTCTAAGTCCCAAAAATGAAAAATCAACTGAAAAATTTAATTTTCATAATAAATAAAGAAAAGTTGAAAGAAAAATGAAAAATCAACTGAAAAATTAAATTTTCATAATAAATAAAGAAAAGTTGAAAGAAAAATTTCGATATTTTTTTCAAAGTCAGAAATAGTCAGAAATAGTCAGAAATATAAAAAAATCAATTGGAAAAAATATAGTCCCGCTAGAATGCCATTTGCTGTTTGTGTGTTTAAAAGGTATATTATGAGAAGTGTAAAAATGAACAATTCCATAGAAGGTCAGATTATATGAGAAAAAAAATCGAAAATTTTTCTAAGTCCCAAAAATGAAGAATCAACTGAAAAATTTAATTTTCATAATAAATAAAGAAAAGTTGAAAGAAAAATGAAAAATCAACTGAAAAATTTAATTTTCATAATAAATAAAGAAAAGTTGAAAGAAAAATTTCGATATTTTTTTCAAAGTCAGAAATAGTCAGAAATATAAAAAAATCAATTGGAAAAAATATATATATGATTTTTAAGTGGAATTCATTTGAAATAGAGACTTCTCAATGAAACTGAGGTGTATGTCAAAAATTTTTTTTCTTGAAAATTTCGAAAATTTTTCTAAGTCCCGCTAGAATGCCATTTGCTGTTTGTGTGTTTAAAAGGTATATTATGAGAAGTGTAAAAATGAACAATTCCATAGAAGGTCAGATTATATGAGAAAAAAAATCGAAAATTTTTCTAAGTCCCAAAAATGAAGAATCAACTGAAAAATTTAATTTTCATAATAAATAAAGAAAAGTTGAAAGAAAAATGAAAAATCAACTGAAAAATTAAATTTTCATAATAAATAAAGAAAAGTTGAAAGAAAAATGAAAAATCAACTGAAAAATTAAATTTTCATAATAAATAAAGAAAAGTTGAAAGAAAAATTTCGATATTTTTTTCAAAGTCAGAAATATAAAAAAATCAATTTTTTTGATTTTTAAGTGAAATGCATTTGAAATAGAAACTTCTCAATGAAACTGAGGTGTATGTGAAAAATTTTTTTTCTTGAAAATTTCGAAAATTTTTCTAAGTCCCAAAAATGAAAAATCAACTGAAAAATTTAATTTTCATAATAAATAAAGAAAAGTTGAAAGAAAAATGAAAAATCAACTGAAAAATTAAATTTTCATAATAAATAAAGAAAAGTTGAAAGAAAAATTTCGATATTTTTTTCAAAGTCAGAAATAGTCAGAAATAGTCAGAAATATAAAAAAATCAATTGGAAAAAATATAGTCCCGCTAGAATGCCATTTGCTGTTTGTGTGTTTAAAAGGTATATTATGAGAAGTGTAAAAATGAACAATTCCATAGAAGGTCAGATTATATGAGAAAAAAAATCGAAAATTTTTCTAAGTCCCAAAAATGAAGAATCAACTGAAAAATTTAATTTTCATAATAAATAAAGAAAAGTTGAAAGAAAAATGAAAAATCAACTGAAAAATTAAATTTTCATAATAAATAAAGAAAAGTTGAAAGAAAAATTTCGATATTTTTTTCAAAGTCAGAAATAGTCAGAAATATAAAAAAATCAATTGGAAAAAATATATATATGATTTTTAAGTGGAATTCATTTGAAATAGAGACTTCTCAATGAAACTGAGGTGTATGTCAAAAATTTTTTTTCTTGAAAATTTCGAAAATTTTTCTAAGTCCCGCTAGAATGCCATTTGCTGTTTGTGTGTTTAAAAGGTATATTATGAGAAGTGTAAAAATGAACAATTCCATAGAAGGTCAGATTATATGAGAAAAAAAATCGAAAATTTTTCTAAGTCCCAAAAATGAAAAATCAACTGAAAAATTTAATTTTCATAATAAATAAAGAAAAGTTGAAAGAAAAATGAAAAATCAACTGAAAAATTAAATTTTCATAATAAATAAAGAAAAGTTGAAAGAAAAATGAAAAATCAACTGAAAAATTAAATTTTCATAATAAATAAAGAAAAGTTGAAAGAAAAATTTCGATATTTTTTTCAAAGTCAGAAATATAAAAAAATCAATTTTTTTGATTTTTAAGTGAAATGCATTTGAAATAGAAACTTCTCAATGAAACTGAGGTGTATGTGAAAAATTTTTTTTCTTGAAAATTTCGAAAATTTTTCTAAGTCCCAAAAATGAAAAATCAACTGAAAAATTTAATTTTCATAATAAATAAAGAAAAGTTGAAAGAAAAATGAAAAATCAACTGAAAAATTAAATTTTCATAATAAATAAAGAAAAGTTGAAAGAAAAATTTCGATATTTTTTTCAAAGTCAGAAATAGTCAGAAATAGTCAGAAATATAAAAAAATCAATTGGAAAAAATATAGTCCCGCTAGAATGCCATTTGCTGTTTGTGTGTTTAAAAGGTATATTATGAGAAGTGTAAAAATGAACAATTCCATAGAAGGTCAGATTATATGAGAAAAAAAATCGAAAATTTTTCTAAGTCCCAAAAATGAAAAATCATCTGAAAAATTTAATTTTCATAATAAATAAAGAAAAGTTGAAAGAAAAATGAAAAATCAACTGAAAAATTAAATTTTCATAATAAATAAAGAAAAGTTGAAAGAAAAATTTCGATATTTTTTTCAAAGTCAGAAATATAAAAAAATCTATTTTTTTGATTTTTAAGTGAAATGCATTTGAAATAGAAACTTCTCAATGAAACTGAGGTGTATGTGAAAAATTTTTTTTCTTGAAAATTTCGAAAATTTTTCTAAGTCCCAAAAATGAAAAATCAACTGAAAAATTTACTTTTCATAATAAATAAAGAAAAGTTGAAAGAAAAATGAAAAATCAACTGAAAAATTAAATTTTCATAATAAATAAAGAAAAGTTGAAAGAAAAATTTCGATATTTTTTTCAAAGTCAGAAATAGTCAGAAATAGTCAGAAATATAAAAAAATCAATTGGAAAAAATATAGTCCCGCTAGAATGCCATTTGCTGTTTGTGTGTTTAAAAGGTATATTATGAGAAGTGTAAAAATGAACAATTCCATAGAAGGTCAGATTATATGAGAAAAAAAATCGAAAATTTTTCTAAGTCCCAAAAATGAAGAATCAACTGAAAAATTTAATTTTCATAATAAATAAAGAAAAGTTGAAAGAAAAATGAAAAATCAACTGAAAAATTAAATTTTCATAATAAATAAAGAAAAGTTGAAAGAAAAATTTCGATATTTTTTTCAAAGTCAGAAATAGTCAGAAATATAAAAAAATCAATTGGAAAAAATATATATATGATTTTTAAGTGGAATTCATTTGAAATAGAGACTTCTCAATGAAACTGAGGTGTATGTCAAAAATTTTTTTTCTTGAAAATTTCGAAAATTTTTCTAAGTCCCGCTAGAATGCCATTTGCTGTTTGTGTGTTTAAAAGGTATATTATGAGAAGTGTAAAAATGAACAATTCCATAGAAGGTCAGATTATATGAGAAAAAAAATCGAAAATTTTTCTAAGTCCCAAAAATGAAAAATCAACTGAAAAATTTAATTTTCATAATAAATAAAGAAAAGTTGAAAGAAAAATGAAAAATCAACTGAAAAATTAAATTTTCATAATAAATAAAGAAAAGTTGAAAGAAAAATGAAAAATCAACTGAAAAATTAAATTTTCATAATAAATAAAGAAAAGTTGAAAGAAAAATTTCGATATTTTTTTCAAAGTCAGAAATATAAAAAAATCAATTTTTTTGATTTTTAAGTGAAATGCATTTGAAATAGAAACTTCTCAATGAAACTGAGGTGTATGTGAAAAATTTTTTTTCTTGAAAATTTCGAAAATTTTTCTAAGTCCCAAAAATGAAAAATCAACTGAAAAATTTAATTTTCATAATAAATAAAGAAAAGTTGAAAGAAAAATGAAAAATCAACTGAAAAATTAAATTTTCATAATAAATAAAGAAAAGTTGAAAGAAAAATTTCGATATTTTTTTCAAAGTCAGAAATAGTCAGAAATATAAAAAAATCAATTGGAAAAAATATATATATGATTTTTAAGTGGAATTCATTTGAAATAGAGACTTCTCAATGAAACTGAGGTGTATGTCAAAAATTTTTTTTCTTGAAAATTTCGAAAATTTTTCTAAGTCCCGCTAGAATGCCATTTGCTGTTTGTGTGTTTAAAAGGTATATTATGAGAAGTGTAAAAATGAACAATTCCATAGAAGGTCAGATTATATGAGAAAAAAAATCGAAAATTTTTCTAAGTCCCAAAAATGAAAAATCAACTGAAAAATTTAATTTTCATAATAAATAAAGAAAAGTTGAAAGAAAAATGAAAAATCAACTGAAAAATTAAATTTTCATAATAAATAAAGAAAAGTTGAAAGAAAAATGAAAAATCAACTGAAAAATTAAATTTTCATAATAAATAAAGAAAAGTTGAAAGAAAAATTTCGATATTTTTTTCAAAGTCAGAAATATAAAAAAATCAATTTTTTTGATTTTTAAGTGAAATGCATTTGAAATAGAAACTTCTCAATGAAACTGAGGTGTATGTGAAAAATTTTTTTTCTTGAAAATTTCGAAAATTTTTCTAAGTCCCAAAAATGAAAAATCAACTGAAAAATTTAATTTTCATAATAAATAAAGAAAAGTTGAAAGAAAAATGAAAAATCAACTGAAAAATTAAATTTTCATAATAAATAAAGAAAAGTTGAAAGAAAAATGAAAAATCAACTGAAAAATTAAATTTTCATAATAAATAAAGAAAAGTTGAAAGAAAAATTTCGATATTTTTTTCAAAGTCAGAAATATAAAAAAATCAATTTTTTTGATTTTTAAGTGAAATGCATTTGAAATAGAAACTTCTCAATGAAACTGAGGTGTATGTGAAAAATTTTTTTTCTTGAAAATTTCGAAAATTTTTCTAAGTCCCAAAAATGAAAAATCAACTGAAAAATTTAATTTTCATAATAAATAAAGAAAAGTTGAAAGAAAAATGAAAAATCAACTGAAAAATTAAATTTTCATAATAAATAAAGAAAAGTTGAAAGAAAAATTTCGATATTTTTTTCAAAGTCAGAAATAGTCAGAAATAGTCAGAAATATAAAAAAATCAATTGGAAAAAATATAGTCCCGCTAGAATGCCATTTGCTGTTTGTGTGTTTAAAAGGTATATTATGAGAAGTGTAAAAATGAACAATTCCATAGAAGGTCAGATTATATGAGAAAAAAAATCGAAAATTTTTCTAAGTCCCAAAAATGAAAAATCAACTGAAAAATTTAATTTTCATAATAAATAAAGAAAAGTTGAAAGAAAAATGAAAAATCAACTGAAAAATTAAATTTTCATAATAAATAAAGAAAAGTTGAAAGAAAAATGAAAAATCAACTGAAAAATTAAATTTTCATAATAAATAAAGAAAAGTTGAAAGAAAAATTTCGATATTTTTTTCAAAGTCAGAAATATAAAAAAATCAATTTTTTTGATTTTTAAGTGAAATGCATTTGAAATAGAAACTTCTCAATGAAACTGAGGTGTATGTGAAAAATTTTTTTTCTTGAAAATTTCGAAAATTTTTCTAAGTCCCAAAAATGAAAAATCAACTGAAAAATTTAATTTTCATAATAAATAAAGAAAAGTTGAAAGAAAAATGAAAAATCAACTGAAAAATTAAATTTTCATAATAAATAAAGAAAAGTTGAAAGAAAAATGAAAAATCAACTGAAAAATTAAATTTTCATAATAAATAAAGAAAAGTTGAAAGAAAAATTTCGATATTTTTTTCAAAGTCAGAAATATAAAAAAATCAATTTTTTTGATTTTTAAGTGAAATGCATTTGAAATAGAAACTTCTCAATGAAACTGAGGTGTATGTGAAAAATTTTTTTTCTTGAAAATTTCGAAAATTTTTCTAAGTCCCAAAAATGAAAAATCAACTGAAAAATTTAATTTTCATAATAAATAAAGAAAAGTTGAAAGAAAAATGAAAAATCAACTGAAAAATTAAATTTTCATAATAAATAAAGAAAAGTTGAAAGAAAAATTTCGATATTTTTTTCAAAGTCAGAAATAGTCAGAAATATAAAAAAATCAATTGGAAAAAATATATATATGATTTTTAAGTGGAATTCATTTGAAATAGAGACTTCTCAATGAAACTGAGGTGTATGTCAAAAATTTTTTTTCTTGAAAATTTCGAAAATTTTTCTAAGTCCCGCTAGAATGCCATTTGCTGTTTGTGTGTTTAAAAGGTATATTATGAGAAGTGTAAAAATGAACAATTCCATAGAAGGTCAGATTATATGAGAAAAAAAATCGAAAATTTTTCTAAGTCCCAAAAATGAAAAATCAACTGAAAAATTTAATTTTCATAATAAATAAAGAAAAGTTGAAAGAAAAATGAAAAATCAACTGAAAAATTAAATTTTCATAATAAATAAAGAAAAGTTGAAAGAAAAATGAAAAATCAACTGAAAAATTAAATTTTCATAATAAATAAAGAAAAGTTGAAAGAAAAATTTCGATATTTTTTTCAAAGTCAGAAATATAAAAAAATCAATTTTTTTGATTTTTAAGTGAAATGCATTTGAAATAGAAACTTCTCAATGAAACTGAGGTGTATGTGAAAAATTTTTTTTCTTGAAAATTTCGAAAATTTTTCTAAGTCCCAAAAATGAAAAATCAACTGAAAAATTTAATTTTCATAATAAATAAAGAAAAGTTGAAAGAAAAATGAAAAATCAACTGAAAAATTAAATTTTCATAATAAATAAAGAAAAGTTGAAAGAAAAATTTCGATATTTTTTTCAAAGTCAGAAATAGTCAGAAATAGTCAGAAATATAAAAAAATCAATTGGAAAAAATATAGTCCCGCTAGAATGCCATTTGCTGTTTGTGTGTTTAAAAGGTATATTATGAGAAGTGTAAAAATGAACAATTCCATAGAAGGTCAGATTATATGAGAAAAAAAATCGAAAATTTTTCTAAGTCCCAAAAATGAAAAATCAACTGAAAAATTTAATTTTCATAATAAATAAAGAAAAGTTGAAAGAAAAATGAAAAATCAACTGAAAAATTAAATTTTCATAATAAATAAAGAAAAGTTGAAAGAAAAATGAAAAATCAACTGAAAAATTAAATTTTCATAATAAATAAAGAAAAGTTGAAAGAAAAATTTCGATATTTTTTTCAAAGTCAGAAATATAAAAAAATCAATTTTTTTGATTTTTAAGTGAAATGCATTTGAAATAGAAACTTCTCAATGAAACTGAGGTGTATGTGAAAAATTTTTTTTCTTGAAAATTTCGAAAATTTTTCTAAGTCCCAAAAATGAAAAATCAACTGAAAAATTTAATTTTCATAATAAATAAAGAAAAGTTGAAAGAAAAATGAAAAATCAACTGAAAAATTAAATTTTCATAATAAATAAAGAAAAGTTGAAAGAAAAATTTCGATATTTTTTTCAAAGTCAGAAATAGTCAGAAATATAAAAAAATCAATTGGAAAAAATATATATATGATTTTTAAGTGGAATTCATTTGAAATAGAGACTTCTCAATGAAACTGAGGTGTATGTCAAAAATTTTTTTTCTTGAAAATTTCGAAAATTTTTCTAAGTCCCGCTAGAATGCCATTTGCTGTTTGTGTGTTTAAAAGGTATATTATGAGAAGTGTAAAAATGAACAATTCCATAGAAGGTCAGATTATATGAGAAAAAAAATTGAAAATTTTTCTAAGTCCCAAAAATGAAAAATCAACTGAAAAATTTAATTTTCATAATAAATAAAGAAAAGTTGAAAGAAAAATGAAAAATCAACTGAAAAATTAAATTTTCATAATAAATAAAGAAAAGTTGAAAGAAAAATGAAAAATCAACTGAAAAATTAAATTTTCATAATAAATAAAGAAAAGTTGAAAGAAAAATTTCGATATTTTTTTCAAAGTCAGAAATATAAAAAAATCAATTTTTTTGATTTTTAAGTGAAATGCATTTGAAATAGAAACTTCTCAATGAAACTGAGGTGTATGTGAAAAATTTTTTTTCTTGAAAATTTCGAAAATTTTTCTAAGTCCCAAAAATGAAAAATCAACTGAAAAATTTAATTTTCATAATAAATAAAGAAAAGTTGAAAGAAAAATGAAAAATCAACTGAAAAATTAAATTTTCATAATAAATAAAGAAAAGTTGAAAGAAAAATGAAAAATCAACTGAAAAATTAAATTTTCATAATAAATAAAGAAAAGTTGAAAGAAAAATTTCGATATTTTTTTCAAAGTCAGAAATATAAAAAAATCAATTTTTTTGATTTTTAAGTGAAATGCATTTGAAATAGAAACTTCTCAATGAAACTGAGGTGTATGTGAAAAATTTTTTTTCTTGAAAATTTCGAAAATTTTTCTAAGTCCCAAAAATGAAAAATCAACTGAAAAATTTAATTTTCATAATAAATAAAGAAAAGTTGAAAGAAAAATGAAAAATCAACTGAAAAATTAAATTTTCATAATAAATAAAGAAAAGTTGAAAGAAAAATTTCGATATTTTTTTCAAAGTCAGAAATAGTCAGAAATATAAAAAAATCAATTGGAAAAAATATATATATGATTTTTAAGTGGAATTCATTTGAAATAGAGACTTCTCAATGAAACTGAGGTGTATGTCAAAAATTTTTTTTCTTGAAAATTTCGAAAATTTTTCTAAGTCCCGCTAGAATGCCATTTGCTGTTTGTGTGTTTAAAAGGTATATTATGAGAAGTGTAAAAATGAACAATTCCATAGAAGGTCAGATTATATGAGAAAAAAAATCGAAAATTTTTCTAAGTCCCAAAAATGAAAAATCAACTGAAAAATTTAATTTTCATAATAAATAAAGAAAAGTTGAAAGAAAAATGAAAAATTAAATTTTCATAATAAATAAAGAAAAGTTGAAAGAAAAATTTCGATATTTTTTTCAAAGTCAGAAATAGTCAGAAATAGTCAGAAATATAAAAAAATCAATTGGAAAAAATATAGTCCCGCTAGAATGCCATTTGCTGTTTGTGTGTTTAAAAGGTATATTATGAGAAGTGTAAAAATGAACAATTCCATAGAAGGTCAGATTATATGAGAAAAAAAATCGAAAATTTTTCTAAGTCCCAAAAATGAAAAATCAACTGAAAAATTTAATTTTCATAATAAATAAAGAAAAGTTGAAAGAAAAATGAAAAATCAACTGAAAAATTAAATTTTCATAATAAATAAAGAAAAGTTGAAAGAAAAATGAAAAATCAACTGAAAAATTAAATTTTCATAATAAATAAAGAAAAGTTGAAAGAAAAATTTCGATATTTTTTTCAAAGTCAGAAATATAAAAAAATCAATTTTTTTGATTTTTAAGTGAAATGCATTTGAAATAGAAACTTCTCAATGAAACTGAGGTGTATGTGAAAAATTTTTTTTCTTGAAAATTTCGAAAATTTTTCTAAGTCCCAAAAATGAAAAATCAACTGAAAAATTTAATTTTCATAATAAATAAAGAAAAGTTGAAAGAAAAATGAAAAATCAACTGAAAAATTAAATTTTCATAATAAATAAAGAAAAGTTGAAAGAAAAATTTCGATATTTTTTTCAAAGTCAGAAATAGTCAGAAATATAAAAAAATCAATTGGAAAAAATATATATATGATTTTTAAGTGGAATTCATTTGAAATAGAGACTTCTCAATGAAACTGAGGTGTATGTCAAAAATTTTTTTTCTTGAAAATTTCGAAAATTTTTCTAAGTCCCGCTAGAATGCCATTTGCTGTTTGTGTGTTTAAAAGGTATATTATGAGAAGTGTAAAAATGAACAATTCCATAGAAGGTCAGATTATATGAGAAAAAAAATCGAAAATTTTTCTAAGTCCCAAAAATGAAAAATCAACTGAAAAATTTAATTTTCATAATAAATAAAGAAAAGTTGAAAGAAAAATGAAAAATCAACTGAAAAATTAAATTTTCATAATAAATAAAGAAAAGTTGAAAGAAAAATGAAAAATCAACTGAAAAATTAAATTTTCATAATAAATAAAGAAAAGTTGAAAGAAAAATTTCGATATTTTTTTCAAAGTCAGAAATATAAAAAAATCAATTTTTTTGATTTTTAAGTGAAATGCATTTGAAATAGAAACTTCTCAATGAAACTGAGGTGTATGTGAAAAATTTTTTTTCTTGAAAATTTCGAAAATTTTTCTAAGTCCCAAAAATGAAAAATCAACTGAAAAATTTAATTTTCATAATAAATAAAGAAAAGTTGAAAGAAAAATGAAAAATCAACTGAAAAATTAAATTTTCATAATAAATAAAGAAAAGTTGAAAGAAAAATTTCGATATTTTTTTCAAAGTCAGAAATAGTCAGAAATAGTCAGAAATATAAAAAAATCAATTGGAAAAAATATAGTCCCGCTAGAATGCCATTTGCTGTTTGTGTGTTTAAAAGGTATATTATGAGAAGTGTAAAAATGAACAATTCCATAGAAGGTCAGATTATATGAGAAAAAAAATCGAAAATTTTTCTAAGTCCCAAAAATGAAAAATCAACTGAAAAATTTAATTTTCATAATAAATAAAGAAAAGTTGAAAGAAAAATGAAAAATCAACTGAAAAATTAAATTTTCATAATAAATAAAGAAAAGTTGAAAGAAAAATGAAAAATCAACTGAAAAATTAAATTTTCATAATAAATAAAGAAAAGTTGAAAGAAAAATTTCGATATTTTTTTCAAAGTCAGAAATATAAAAAAATCAATTTTTTTGATTTTTAAGTGAAATGCATTTGAAATAGAAACTTCTCAATGAAACTGAGGTGTATGTGAAAAATTTTTTTTCTTGAAAATTTCGAAAATTTTTCTAAGTCCCAAAAATGAAAAATCAACTGAAAAATTTAATTTTCATAATAAATAAAGAAAAGTTGAAAGAAAAATGAAAAATCAACTGAAAAATTAAATTTTCATAATAAATAAAGAAAAGTTGAAAGAAAAATTTCGATATTTTTTTCAAAGTCAGAAATAGTCAGAAATATAAAAAAATCAATTGGAAAAAATATATATATGATTTTTAAGTGGAATTCATTTGAAATAGAGACTTCTCAATGAAACTGAGGTGTATGTCAAAAATTTTTTTTCTTGAAAATTTCGAAAATTTTTCTAAGTCCCGCTAGAATGCCATTTGCTGTTTGTGTGTTTAAAAGGTATATTATGAGAAGTGTAAAAATGAACAATTCCATAGAAGGTCAGATTATATGAGAAAAAAA
The DNA here is from genome assembly GCA_963966105.1 of Volucella zonaria. NCBI lineage: Eukaryota > Metazoa > Arthropoda > Insecta > Diptera > Syrphidae > Volucella > Volucella zonaria. Next base: position 218,786 of record CAWYQB010000545.1, on the reverse strand, counting down.
ATCGAAAATTTTTCTAAGTCCCAAAAATGAAGAATCAACTGAAAAATTTAATTTTCATAATAAATAAAGAAAAGTTGAAAGAAAAATGAAAAATCAACTGAAAAATTAAATTTTCATAATAAATAAAGAAAAGTTGAAAGAAAAATTTCGATATTTTTTTCAAAGTCAGAAATAGTCAGAAATAGTCAGAAATATAAAAAAATCAATTGGAAAAAATATAGTCCCGCTAGAATGCCATTTGCTGTTTGTGTGTTTAAAAGGTATATTATGAGAAGTGTAAAAATGAACAATTCCATAGAAGGTCAGATTATATGAGAAAAAAAATCGAAAATTTTTCTAAGTCCCAAAAATGAAAAATCAACTGAAAAATTTAATTTTCATAATAAATAAAGAAAAGTTGAAAGAAAAATGAAAAATCAACTGAAAAATTAAATTTTCATAATAAATAAAGAAAAGTTGAAAGAAAAATGAAAAATCAACTGAAAAATTAAATTTTCATAATAAATAAAGAAAAGTTGAAAGAAAAATTTCGATATTTTTTTCAAAGTCAGAAATAGTCAGAAATATAAAAAAATCAATTGGAAAAAATATATATATGATTTTTAAGTGGAATTCATTTGAAATAGAGACTTCTCAATGAAACTGAGGTGTATGTCAAAAATTTTTTTTCTTGAAAATTTCGAAAATTTTTCTAAGTCCCGCTAGAATGCCATTTGCTGTTTGTGTGTTTAAAAGGTATATTATGAGAAGTGTAAAAATGAACAATTCCATAGAAGGTCAGATTATATGAGAAAAAAAATCGAAAATTTTTCTAAGTCCCAAAAATGAAAAATCAACTGAAAAATTTAATTTTCATAATAAATAAAGAAAAGTTGAAAGAAAAATGAAAAATCAACTGAAAAATTAAATTTTCATAATAAATAAAGAAAAGTTGAAAGAAAAATGAAAAATCAACTGAAAAATTAAATTTTCATAATAAATAAAGAAAAGTTGAAAGAAAAATTTCGATATTTTTTTCAAAGTCAGAAATATAAAAAAATCAATTTTTTTGATTTTTAAGTGAAATGCATTTGAAATAGAAACTTCTCAATGAAACTGAGGTGTATGTGAAAAATTTTTTTTCTTGAAAATTTCGAAAATTTTTCTAAGTCCCAAAAATGAAAAATCAACTGAAAAATTTAATTTTCATAATAAATAAAGAAAAGTTGAAAGAAAAATGAAAAATCAACTGAAAAATTAAATTTTCATAATAAATAAAGAAAAGTTGAAAGAAAAATTTCGATATTTTTTTCAAAGTCAGAAATAGTCAGAAATATAAAAAAATCAATTGGAAAAAATATATATATGATTTTTAAGTGGAATTCATTTGAAATAGAGACTTCTCAATGAAACTGAGGTGTATGTCAAAAATTTTTTTTCTTGAAAATTTCGAAAATTTTTCTAAGTCCCGCTAGAATGCCATTTGCTGTTTGTGTGTTTAAAAGGTATATTATGAGAAGTGTAAAAATGAACAATTCCATAGAAGGTCAGATTATATGAGAAAAAAAATCGAAAATTTTTCTAAGTCCCAAAAATGAAGAATCAACTGAAAAATTTAATTTTCATAATAAATAAAGAAAAGTTGAAAGAAAAATGAAAAATCAACTGAAAAATTAAATTTTCATAATAAATAAAGAAAAGTTGAAAGAAAAATTTCGATATTTTTTTCAAAGTCAGAAATAGTCAGAAATAGTCAGAAATATAAAAAAATCAATTGGAAAAAATATAGTCCCGCTAGAATGCCATTTGCTGTTTGTGTGTTTAAAAGGTATATTATGAGAAGTGTAAAAATGAACAATTCCATAGAAGGTCAGATTATATGAGAAAAAAAATCGAAAATTTTTCTAAGTCCCAAAAATGAAAAATCAACTGAAAAATTTAATTTTCATAATAAATAAAGAAAAGTTGAAAGAAAAATGAAAAATCAACTGAAAAATTAAATTTTCATAATAAATAAAGAAAAGTTGAAAGAAAAATGAAAAATCAACTGAAAAATTAAATTTTCATAATAAATAAAGAAAAGTTGAAAGAAAAATTTCGATATTTTTTTCAAAGTCAGAAATAGTCAGAAATATAAAAAAATCAATTGGAAAAAATATATATATGATTTTTAAGTGGAATTCATTTGAAATAGAGACTTCTCAATGAAACTGAGGTGTATGTCAAAAATTTTTTTTCTTGAAAATTTCGAAAATTTTTCTAAGTCCCGCTAGAATGCCATTTGCTGTTTGTGTGTTTAAAAGGTATATTATGAGAAGTGTAAAAATGAACAATTCCATAGAAGGTCAGATTATATGAGAAAAAAAATCGAAAATTTTTCTAAGTCCCAAAAATGAAAAATCAACTGAAAAATTTAATTTTCATAATAAATAAAGAAAAGTTGAAAGAAAAATGAAAAATCAACTGAAAAATTAAATTTTCATAATAAATAAAGAAAAGTTGAAAGAAAAATGAAAAATCAACTGAAAAATTAAATTTTCATAATAAATAAAGAAAAGTTGAAAGAAAAATTTCGATATTTTTTTCAAAGTCAGAAATATAAAAAAATCAATTTTTTTGATTTTTAAGTGAAATGCATTTGAAATAGAAACTTCTCAATGAAACTGAGGTGTATGTGAAAAATTTTTTTTCTTGAAAATTTCGAAAATTTTTCTAAGTCCCAAAAATGAAAAATCAACTGAAAAATTTAATTTTCATAATAAATAAAGAAAAGTTGAAAGAAAAATGAAAAATCAACTGAAAAATTAAATTTTCATAATAAATAAAGAAAAGTTGAAAGAAAAATTTCGATATTTTTTTCAAAGTCAGAAATAGTCAGAAATAGTCAGAAATATAAAAAAATCAATTGGAAAAAATATAGTCCCGCTAGAATGCCATTTGCTGTTTGTGTGTTTAAAAGGTATATTATGAGAAGTGTAAAAATGAACAATTCCATAGAAGGTCAGATTATATGAGAAAAAAAATCGAAAATTTTTCTAAGTCCCAAAAATGAAAAATCAACTGAAAAATTTAATTTTCATAATAAATAAAGAAAAGTTGAAAGAAAAATGAAAAATCAACTGAAAAATTAAATTTTCATAATAAATAAAGAAAAGTTGAAAGAAAAATGAAAAATCAACTGAAAAATTAAATTTTCATAATAAATAAAGAAAAGTTGAAAGAAAAATTTCGATATTTTTTTCAAAGTCAGAAATAGTCAGAAATATAAAAAAATCAATTGGAAAAAATATATATATGATTTTTAAGTGGAATTCATTTGAAATAGAGACTTCTCAATGAAACTGAGGTGTATGTCAAAAATTTTTTTTCTTGAAAATTTCGAAAATTTTTCTAAGTCCCGCTAGAATGCCATTTGCTGTTTGTGTGTTTAAAAGGTATATTATGAGAAGTGTAAAAATGAACAATTCCATAGAAGGTCAGATTATATGAGAAAAAAAATCGAAAATTTTTCTAAGTCCCAAAAATGAAAAATCAACTGAAAAATTTAATTTTCATAATAAATAAAGAAAAGTTGAAAGAAAAATGAAAAATCAACTGAAAAATTAAATTTTCATAATAAATAAAGAAAAGTTGAAAGAAAAATGAAAAATCAACTGAAAAATTAAATTTTCATAATAAATAAAGAAAAGTTGAAAGAAAAATTTCGATATTTTTTTCAAAGTCAGAAATATAAAAAAATCAATTTTTTTGATTTTTAAGTGAAATGCATTTGAAATAGAAACTTCTCAATGAAACTGAGGTGTATGTGAAAAATTTTTTTTCTTGAAAATTTCGAAAATTTTTCTAAGTCCCAAAAATGAAAAATCAACTGAAAAATTTAATTTTCATAATAAATAAAGAAAAGTTGAAAGAAAAATGAAAAATCAACTGAAAAATTAAATTTTCATAATAAATAAAGAAAAGTTGAAAGAAAAATGAAAAATCAACTGAAAAATTAAATTTTCATAATAAATAAAGAAAAGTTGAAAGAAAAATTTCGATATTTTTTTCAAAGTCAGAAATAGTCAGAAATATAAAAAAATCAATTGGAAAAAATATATATATGATTTTTAAGTGGAATTCATTTGAAATAGAGACTTCTCAATGAAACTGAGGTGTATGTCAAAAATTTTTTTTCTTGAAAATTTCGAAAATTTTTCTAAGTCCCGCTAGAATGCCATTTGCTGTTTGTGTGTTTAAAAGGTATATTATGAGAAGTGTAAAAATGAACAATTCCATAGAAGGTCAGATTATATGAGAAAAAAAATCGAAAATTTTTCTAAGTCCCAAAAATGAAAAATCAACTGAAAAATTTAATTTTCATAATAAATAAAGAAAAGTTGAAAGAAAAATGAAAAATCAACTGAAAAATTAAATTTTCATAATAAATAAAGAAAAGTTGAAAGAAAAATGAAAAATCAACTGAAAAATTAAATTTTCATAATAAATAAAGAAAAGTTGAAAGAAAAATTTCGATATTTTTTTCAAAGTCAGAAATATAAAAAAATCAATTTTTTTGATTTTTAAGTGAAATGCATTTGAAATAGAAACTTCTCAATGAAACTGAGGTGTATGTGAAAAATTTTTTTTCTTGAAAATTTCGAAAATTTTTCTAAGTCCCAAAAATGAAAAATCAACTGAAAAATTTAATTTTCATAATAAATAAAGAAAAGTTGAAAGAAAAATGAAAAATCAACTGAAAAATTAAATTTTCATAATAAATAAAGAAAAGTTGAAAGAAAAATTTCGATATTTTTTTCAAAGTCAGAAATAGTCAGAAATAGTCAGAAATATAAAAAAATCAATTGGAAAAAATATAGTCCCGCTAGAATGCCATTTGCTGTTTGTGTGTTTAAAAGGTATATTATGAGAAGTGTAAAAATGAACAATTCCATAGAAGGTCAGATTATATGAGAAAAAAAATCGAAAATTTTTCTAAGTCCCAAAAATGAAAAATCAACTGAAAAATTTAATTTTCATAATAAATAAAGAAAAGTTGAAAGAAAAATGAAAAATCAACTGAAAAATTAAATTTTCATAATAAATAAAGAAAAGTTGAAAGAAAAATGAAAAATCAACTGAAAAATTAAATTTTCATAATAAATAAAGAAAAGTTGAAAGAAAAATTTCGATATTTTTTTCAAAGTCAGAAATAGTCAGAAATAGTCAGAAATATAAAAAAATCAATTGGAAAAAATATAGTCCCGCTAGAATGCCATTTGCTGTTTGTGTGTTTAAAAGGTATATTATGAGAAGTGTAAAAATGAACAATTCCATAGAAGGTCAGATTATATGAGAAAAAAAATCGAAAATTTTTCTAAGTCCCAAAAATGAAGAATCAACTGAAAAATTTAATTTTCATAATAAATAAAGAAAAGTTGAAAGAAAAATGAAAAATCAACTGAAAAATTAAATTTTCATAATAAATAAAGAAAAGTTGAAAGAAAAATTTCGATATTTTTTTCAAAGTCAGAAATAGTCAGAAATAGTCAGAAATATAAAAAAATCAATTGGAAAAAATATAGTCCCGCTAGAATGCCATTTGCTGTTTGTGTGTTTAAAAGGTATATTATGAGAAGTGTAAAAATGAACAATTCCATAGAAGGTCAGATTATATGAGAAAAAAAATCGAAAATTTTTCTAAGTCCCAAAAATGAAAAATCAACTGAAAAATTTAATTTTCATAATAAATAAAGAAAAGTTGAAAGAAAAATGAAAAATCAACTGAAAAATTAAATTTTCATAATAAATAAAGAAAAGTTGAAAGAAAAATGAAAAATCAACTGAAAAATTAAATTTTCATAATAAATAAAGAAAAGTTGAAAGAAAAATTTCGATATTTTTTTCAAAGTCAGAAATAGTCAGAAATATAAAAAAATCAATTGGAAAAAATATATATATGATTTTTAAGTGGAATTCATTTGAAATAGAGACTTCTCAATGAAACTGAGGTGTATGTCAAAAATTTTTTTTCTTGAAAATTTCGAAAATTTTTCTAAGTCCCGCTAGAATGCCATTTGCTGTTTGTGTGTTTAAAAGGTATATTATGAGAAGTGTAAAAATGAACAATTCCATAGAAGGTCAGATTATATGAGAAAAAAAATCGAAAATTTTTCTAAGTCCCAAAAATGAAAAATCAACTGAAAAATTTAATTTTCATAATAAATAAAGAAAAGTTGAAAGAAAAATGAAAAATCAACTGAAAAATTAAATTTTCATAATAAATAAAGAAAAGTTGAAAGAAAAATTTCGATATTTTTTTCAAAGTCAGAAATAGTCAGAAATATAAAAAAATCAATTGGAAAAAATATATATATGATTTTTAAGTGGAATTCATTTGAAATAGAGACTTCTCAATGAAACTGAGGTGTATGTCAAAAATTTTTTTTCTTGAAAATTTCGAAAATTTTTCTAAGTCCCGCTAGAATGCCATTTGCTGTTTGTGTGTTTAAAAGGTATATTATGAGAAGTGTAAAAATGAACAATTCCATAGAAGGTCAGATTATATGAGAAAAAAAATCGAAAATTTTTCTAAGTCCCAAAAATGAAAAATCAACTGAAAAATTTAATTTTCATAATAAATAAAGAAAAGTTGAAAGAAAAATGAAAAATCAACTGAAAAATTAAATTTTCATAATAAATAAAGAAAAGTTGAAAGAAAAATTTCGATATTTTTTTCAAAGTCAGAAATAGTCAGAAATAGTCAGAAATATAAAAAAATCAATTGGAAAAAATATAGTCCCGCTAGAATGCCATTTGCTGTTTGTGTGTTTAAAAGGTATATTATGAGAAGTGTAAAAATGAACAATTCCATAGAAGGTCAGATTATATGAGAAAAAAAATCGAAAATTTTTCTAAGTCCCAAAAATGAAAAATCAACTGAAAAATTTAATTTTCATAATAAATAAAGAAAAGTTGAAAGAAAAATGAAAAATCAACTGAAAAATTAAATTTTCATAATAAATAAAGAAAAGTTGAAAGAAAAATGAAAAATCAACTGAAAAATTAAATTTTCATAATAAATAAAGAAAAGTTGAAAGAAAAATTTCGATATTTTTTTCAAAGTCAGAAATATAAAAAAATCAATTTTTTTGATTTTTAAGTGAAATGCATTTGAAATAGAAACTTCTCAATGAAACTGAGGTGTATGTGAAAAATTTTTTTTCTTGAAAATTTCGAAAATTTTTCTAAGTCCCAAAAATGAAAAATCAACTGAAAAATTTAATTTTCATAATAAATAAAGAAAAGTTGAAAGAAAAATGAAAAATCAACTGAAAAATTAAATTTTCATAATAAATAAAGAAAAGTTGAAAGAAAAATTTCGATATTTTTTTCAAAGTCAGAAATAGTCAGAAATATAAAAAAATCAATTGGAAAAAATATATATATGATTTTTAAGTGGAATTCATTTGAAATAGAGACTTCTCAATGAAACTGAGGTGTATGTCAAAAATTTTTTTTCTTGAAAATTTCGAAAATTTTTCTAAGTCCCGCTAGAATGCCATTTGCTGTTTGTGTGTTTAAAAGGTATATTATGAGAAGTGTAAAAATGAACAATTCCATAGAAGGTCAGATTATATGAGAAAAAAAATCGAAAATTTTTCTAAGTCCCAAAAATGAAAAATCAACTGAAAAATTTAATTTTCATAATAAATAAAGAAAAGTTGAAAGAAAAATGAAAAATCAACTGAAAAATTAAATTTTCATAATAAATAAAGAAAAGTTGAAAGAAAAATGAAAAATCAACTGAAAAATTAAATTTTCATAATAAATAAAGAAAAGTTGAAAGAAAAATTTCGATATTTTTTTCAAAGTCAGAAATATAAAAAAATCAATTTTTTTGATTTTTAAGTGAAATGCATTTGAAATAGAAACTTCTCAATGAAACTGAGGTGTATGTGAAAAATTTTTTTTCTTGAAAATTTCGAAAATTTTTCTAAGTCCCAAAAATGAAAAATCAACTGAAAAATTTAATTTTCATAATAAATAAAGAAAAGTTGAAAGAAAAATGAAAAATCAACTGAAAAATTAAATTTTCATAATAAATAAAGAAAAGTTGAAAGAAAAATTTCGATATTTTTTTCAAAGTCAGAAATAGTCAGAAATAGTCAGAAATATAAAAAAATCAATTGGAAAAAATATAGTCCCGCTAGAATGCCATTTGCTGTTTGTGTGTTTAAAAGGTATATTATGAGAAGTGTAAAAATGAACAATTCCATAGAAGGTCAGATTATATGAGAAAAAAAATCGAAAATTTTTCTAAGTCCCAAAAATGAAAAATCAACTGAAAAATTTAATTTTCATAATAAATAAAGAAAAGTTGAAAGAAAAATGAAAAATCAACTGAAAAATTAAATTTTCATAATAAATAAAGAAAAGTTGAAAGAAAAATGAAAAATCAACTGAAAAATTAAATTTTCATAATAAATAAAGAAAAGTTGAAAGAAAAATTTCGATATTTTTTTCAAAGTCAGAAATATAAAAAAATCAATTTTTTTGATTTTTAAGTGAAATGCATTTGAAATAGAAACTTCTCAATGAAACTGAGGTGTATGTGAAAAATTTTTTTTCTTGAAAATTTCGAAAATTTTTCTAAGTCCCAAAAATGAAAAATCAACTGAAAAATTTAATTTTCATAATAAATAAAGAAAAGTTGAAAGAAAAATGAAAAATCAACTGAAAAATTAAATTTTCATAATAAATAAAGAAAAGTTGAAAGAAAAATTTCGATATTTTTTTCAAAGTCAGAAATAGTCAGAAATATAAAAAAATCAATTGGAAAAAATATATATATGATTTTTAAGTGGAATTCATTTGAAATAGAGACTTCTCAATGAAACTGAGGTGTATGTCAAAAATTTTTTTTCTTGAAAATTTCGAAAATTTTTCTAAGTCCCGCTAGAATGCCATTTGCTGTTTGTGTGTTTAAAAGGTATATTATGAGAAGTGTAAAAATGAACAATTCCATAGAAGGTCAGATTATATGAGAAAAAAAATCGAAAATTTTTCTAAGTCCCAAAAATGAAGAATCAACTGAAAAATTTAATTTTCATAATAAATAAAGAAAAGTTGAAAGAAAAATGAAAAATCAACTGAAAAATTAAATTTTCATAATAAATAAAGAAAAGTTGAAAGAAAAATTTCGATATTTTTTTCAAAGTCAGAAATAGTCAGAAATAGTCAGAAATATAAAAAAATCAATTGGAAAAAATATAGTCCCGCTAGAATGCCATTTGCTGTTTGTGTGTTTAAAAGGTATATTATGAGAAGTGTAAAAATGAACAATTCCATAGAAGGTCAGATTATATGAGAAAAAAAATCGAAAATTTTTCTAAGTCCCAAAAATGAAAAATCAACTGAAAAATTTAATTTTCATAATAAATAAAGAAAAGTTGAAAGAAAAATGAAAAATCAACTGAAAAATTAAATTTTCATAATAAATAAAGAAAAGTTGAAAGAAAAATGAAAAATCAACTGAAAAATTAAATTTTCATAATAAATAAAGAAAAGTTGAAAGAAAAATTTCGATATTTTTTTCAAAGTCAGAAATATAAAAAAATCAATTTTTTTGATTTTTAAGTGAAATGCATTTGAAATAGAAACTTCTCAATGAAACTGAGGTGTATGTGAAAAATTTTTTTTCTTGAAAATTTCGAAAATTTTTCTAAGTCCCAAAAATGAAAAATCAACTGAAAAATTTAATTTTCATAATAAATAAAGAAAAGTTGAAAGAAAAATGAAAAATCAACTGAAAAATTAAATTTTCATAATAAATAAAGAAAAGTTGAAAGAAAAATTTCGATATTTTTTTCAAAGTCAGAAATAGTCAGAAATAGTCAGAAATATAAAAAAATCAATTGGAAAAAATATAGTCCCGCTAGAATGCCATTTGCTGTTTGTGTGTTTAAAAGGTATATTATGAGAAGTGTAAAAATGAACAATTCCATAGAAGGTCAGATTATATGAGAAAAAAAATCGAAAATTTTTCTAAGTCCCAAAAATGAAAAATCAACTGAAAAATTTAATTTTCATAATAAATAAAGAAAAGTTGAAAGAAAAATGAAAAATCAACTGAAAAATTAAATTTTCTTAATAAATAAAGAAAAGTTGAAAGAAAAATGAAAAATCAACTGAAAAATTTAATTTTCATAATAAATAAAGAAAAGTTGAAAGAAAAATGAAAAATCAACTGAAAAATTAAATTTTCATAATAAATAAAGAAAAGTTGAAAGAAAAATTTCGATATTTTTTTCAAAGTCAGAAATAGTCAGAAATAGTCAGAAATATAAAAAAATCAATTGGAAAAAATATAGTCCCGCTAGAATGCCATTTGCTGTTTGTGTGTTTAAAAGGTATATTATGAGAAGTGTAAAAATGAACAATTCCATAGAAGGTCAGATTATATGAGAAAAAAAATCGAAAATTTTTCTAAGTCCCAAAAATGAAAAATCAACTGAAAAATTTAATTTTCATAATAAATAAAGAAAAGTTGAAAGAAAAATGAAAAATCAACTGAAAAATTAAATTTTCATAATAAATAAAGAAAAGTTGAAAGAAAAATGAAAAATCAACTGAAAAATTAAATTTTCATAATAAATAAAGAAAAGTTGAAAGAAAAATTTCGATATTTTTTTCAAAGTCAGAAATATAAAAAAATCAATTTTTTTGATTTTTAAGTGAAATGCATTTGAAATAGAAACTTCTCAATGAAACTGAGGTGTATGTGAAAAATTTTTTTTCTTGAAAATTTCGAAAATTTTTCTAAGTCCCAAAAATGAAAAATCAACTGAAAAATTTAATTTTCATAATAAATAAAGAAAAGTTGAAAGAAAAATGAAAAATCAACTGAAAAATTAAATTTTCATAATAAATAAAGAAAAGTTGAAAGAAAAATTTCGATATTTTTTTCAAAGTCAGAAATAGTCAGAAATATAAAAAAATCAATTGGAAAAAATATATATATGATTTTTAAGTGGAATTCATTTGAAATAGAGACTTCTCAATGAAACTGAGGTGTATGTCAAAAATTTTTTTTCTTGAAAATTTCGAAAATTTTTCTAAGTCCCGCTAGAATGCCATTTGCTGTTTGTGTGTTTAAAAGGTATATTATGAGAAGTGTAAAAATGAACAATTCCATAGAAGGTCAGATTATATGAGAAAAAAAATCGAAAATTTTTCTAAGTCCCAAAAATGAAAAATCAACTGAAAAATTTAATTTTCATAATAAATAAAGAAAAGTTGAAAGAAAAATGAAAAATCAACTGAAAAATTAAATTTTCATAATAAATAAAGAAAAGTTGAAAGAAAAATGAAAAATCAACTGAAAAATTAAATTTTCATAATAAATAAAGAAAAGTTGAAAGAAAAATTTCGATATTTTTTTCAAAGTCAGAAATATAAAAAAATCAATTTTTTTGATTTTTAAGTGAAATGCATTTGAAATAGAAACTTCTCAATGAAACTGAGGTGTATGTGAAAAATTTTTTTTCTTGAAAATTTCGAAAATTTTTCTAAGTCCCAAAAATGAAAAATCAACTGAAAAATTTAATTTTCATAATAAATAAAGAAAAGTTGAAAGAAAAATGAAAAATCAACTGAAAAATTAAATTTTCATAATAAATAAAGAAAAGTTGAAAGAAAAATGAAAAATCAACTGAAAAATTAAATTTTCATAATAAATAAAGAAAAGTTGAAAGAAAAATTTCGATATTTTTTTCAAAGTCAGAAATATAAAAAAATCAATTTTTTTGATTTTTAAGTGAAATGCATTTGAAATAGAAACTTCTCAATGAAACTGAGGTGTATGTGAAAAATTTTTTTTCTTGAAAATTTCGAAAATTTTTCTAAGTCCCAAAAATGAAAAATCAACTGAAAAATTTAATTTTCATAATAAATAAAGAAAAGTTGAAAGAAAAATGAAAAATCAACTGAAAAATTAAATTTTCATAATAAATAAAGAAAAGTTGAAAGAAAAATTTCGATATTTTTTTCAAAGTCAGAAATAGTCAGAAATATAAAAAAATCAATTGGAAAAAATATATATATGATTTTTAAGTGGAATTCATTTGAAATAGAGACTTCTCAATGAAACTGAGGTGTATGTCAAAAATTTTTTTTCTTGAAAATTTCGAAAATTTTTCTAAGTCCCGCTAGAATGCCATTTGCTGTTTGTGTGTTTAAAAGGTATATTATGAGAAGTGTAAAAATGAACAATTCCATAGAAGGTCAGATTATATGAGAAAAAAAATCGAAAATTTTTCTAAGTCCCAAAAATGAAGAATCAACTGAAAAATTTAATTTTCATAATAAATAAAGAAAAGTTGAAAGAAAAATGAAAAATCAACTGAAAAATTAAATTTTCATAATAAATAAAGAAAAGTTGAAAGAAAAATTTCGATATTTTTTTCAAAGTCAGAAATAGTCAGAAATATAAAAAAATCAATTGGAAAAAATATATATATGATTTTTAAGTGGAATTCATTTGAAATAGAGACTTCTCAATGAAACTGAGGTGTATGTCAAAAATTTTTTTTCTTGAAAATTTCGAAAATTTTTCTAAGTCCCGCTAGAATGCCATTTGCTGTTTGTGTGTTTAAAAGGTATATTATGAGAAGTGTAAAAATGAACAATTCCATAGAAGGTCAGATTATATGAGAAAAAAAATCGAAAATTTTTCTAAGTCCCAAAAATGAAAAATCAACTGAAAAATTTAATTTTCATAATAAATAAAGAAAAGTTGAAAGAAAAATGAAAAATCAACTGAAAAATTAAATTTTCATAATAAATAAAGAAAAGTTGAAAGAAAAATGAAAAATCAACTGAAAAATTAAATTTTCATAATAAATAAAGAAAAGTTGAAAGAAAAATTTCGATATTTTTTTCAAAGTCAGAAATAGTCAGAAATAGTCAGAAATATAAAAAAATCAATTGGAAAAAATATATATATGATTTTTAAGTGAAATGCATTTGAAATAGAAACTTCTCAATGAAACTGAGGTGTATGTGAAAAATTTTTTTTCTTGAAAATTTCGAAAATTTTTCTAAGTCCCAAAAATGAAAAATCAACTGAAAAATTTAATTTTCATAATAAATAAAGAAAAGTTGAAAGAAAAATGAAAAATCAACTGAAAAATTAAATTTTCATAATAAATAAAGAAAAGTTGAAAGAAAAATTTCGATATTTTTTTCAAAGTCAGAAATAGTCAGAAATAGTCAGAAATATAAAAAAATCAATTGGAAAAAATATAGTCCCGCTAGAATGCCATTTGCTGTTTGTGTGTTTAAAAGGTATATTATGAGAAGTGTAAAAATGAACAATTCCATAGAAGGTCAGATTATATGAGAAAAAAAATCGAAAATTTTTCTAAGTCCCAAAAATGAAAAATCAACTGAAAAATTTAATTTTCATAATAAATAAAGAAAAGTTGAAAGAAAAATGAAAAATCAACTGAAAAATTAAATTTTCATAATAAATAAAGAAAAGTTGAAAGAAAAATGAAAAATCAACTGAAAAATTAAATTTTCATAATAAATAAAGAAAAGTTGAAAGAAAAATTTCGATATTTTTTTCAAAGTCAGAAATATAAAAAAATCAATTTTTTTGATTTTTAAGTGAAATGCATTTGAAATAGAAACTTCTCAATGAAACTGAGGTGTATGTGAAAAATTTTTTTTCTTGAAAATTTCGAAAATTTTTCTAAGTCCCAAAAATGAAAAATCAACTGAAAAATTTAATTTTCATAATAAATAAAGAAAAGTTGAAAGAAAAATGAAAAATCAACTGAAAAATTAAATTTTCATAATAAATAAAGAAAAGTTGAAAGAAAAATTTCGATATTTTTTTCAAAGTCAGAAATATAAAAAAATCAATTTTTTTGATTTTTAAGTGAAATGCATTTGAAATAGAAACTTCTCAATGAAACTGAGGTGTATGTGAAAAATTTTTTTTCTTGAAAATTTCGAAAATTTTTCTAAGTCCCAAAAATGAAAAATCAACTGAAAAATTTAATTTTCATAATAAATAAAGAAAAGTTGAAAGAAAAATGAAAAATCAACTGAAAAATTAAATTTTCATAATAAATAAAGAAAAGTTGAAAGAAAAATTTCGATATTTTTTTCAAAGTCAGAAATAGTCAGAAATAGTCAGAAATATAAAAAAATCAATTGGAAAAAATATAGTCCCGCTAGAATGCCATTTGCTGTTTGTGTGTTTAAAAGGTATATTATGAGAAGTGTAAAAATGAACAATTCCATAGAAGGTCAGATTATATGAGAAAAAAAATCGAAAATTTTTCTAAGTCCCAAAAATGAAGAATCAACTGAAAAATTTAATTTTCATAATAAATAAAGAAAAGTTGAAAGAAAAATGAAAAATCAACTGAAAAATTAAATTTTCATAATAAATAAAGAAAAGTTGAAAGAAAAATTTCGATATTTTTTTCAAAGTCAGAAATAGTCAGAAATATAAAAAAATCAATTGGAAAAAATATATATATGATTTTTAAGTGGAATTCATTTGAAATAGAGACTTCTCAATGAAACTGAGGTGTATGTCAAAAATTTTTTTTCTTGAAAATTTCGAAAATTTTTCTAAGTCCCGCTAGAATGCCATTTGCTGTTTGTGTGTTTAAAAGGTATATTATGAGAAGTGTAAAAATGAACAATTCCATAGAAGGTCAGATTATATGAGAAAAAAAATCGAAAATTTTTCTAAGTCCCAAAAATGAAAAATCAACTGAAAAATTTAATTTTCATAATAAATAAAGAAAAGTTGAAAGAAAAATGAAAAATCAACTGAAAAATTAAATTTTCATAATAAATAAAGAAAAGTTGAAAGAAAAATGAAAAATCAACTGAAAAATTAAATTTTCATAATAAATAAAGAAAAGTTGAAAGAAAAATTTCGATATTTTTTTCAAAGTCAGAAATATAAAAAAATCAATTTTTTTGATTTTTAAGTGAAATGCATTTGAAATAGAAACTTCTCAATGAAACTGAGGTGTATGTGAAAAATTTTTTTTCTTGAAAATTTCGAAAATTTTTCTAAGTCCCAAAAATGAAAAATCAACTGAAAAATTTAATTTTCATAATAAATAAAGAAAAGTTGAAAGAAAAATGAAAAATCAACTGAAAAATTAAATTTTCATAATAAATAAAGAAAAGTTGAAAGAAAAATTTCGATATTTTTTTCAAAGTCAGAAATATAAAAAAATCTATTTTTTTGATTTTTAAGTGAAATGCATTTGAAATAGAAACTTCTCAATGAAACTGAGGTGTATGTGAAAAATTTTTTTTCTTGAAAATTTCGAAAATTTTTCTAAGTCCCAAAAATGAAAAATCAACTGAAAAATTTAATTTTCATAATAAATAAAGAAAAGTTGAAAGAAAAATGAAAAATCAACTGAAAAATTAAATTTTCATAATAAATAAAGAAAAGTTGAAAGAAAAATTTCGATATTTTTTTCAAAGTCAGAAATAGTCAGAAATAGTCAGAAATATAAAAAAATCAATTGGAAAAAATATAGTCCCGCTAGAATGCCATTTGCTGTTTGTGTGTTTAAAAGGTATATTATGAGAAGTGTAAAAATGAACAATTCCATAGAAGGTCAGATTATATGAGAAAAAAAATCGAAAATTTTTCTAAGTCCCAAAAATGAAGAATCAACTGAAAAATTTAATTTTCATAATAAATAAAGAAAAGTTGAAAGAAAAATGAAAAATCAACTGAAAAATTAAATTTTCATAATAAATAAAGAAAAGTTGAAAGAAAAATTTCGATATTTTTTTCAAAGTCAGAAATAGTCAGAAATATAAAAAAATCAATTGGAAAAAATATATATATGATTTTTAAGTGGAATTCATTTGAAATAGAGACTTCTCAATGAAACTGAGGTGTATGTCAAAAATTTTTTTTCTTGAAAATTTCGAAAATTTTTCTAAGTCCCGCTAGAATGCCATTTGCTGTTTGTGTGTTTAAAAGGTATATTATGAGAAGTGTAAAAATGAACAATTCCATAGAAGGTCAGATTATATGAGAAAAAAAATCGAAAATTTTTCTAAGTCCCAAAAATGAAAAATCAACTGAAAAATTTAATTTTCATAATAAATAAAGAAAAGTTGAAAGAAAAATGAAAAATCAACTGAAAAATTAAATTTTCATAATAAATAAAGAAAAGTTGAAAGAAAAATGAAAAATCAACTGAAAAATTAAATTTTCATAATAAATAAAGAAAAGTTGAAAGAAAAATTTCGATATTTTTTTCAAAGTCAGAAATATAAAAAAATCAATTTTTTTGATTTTTAAGTGAAATGCATTTGAAATAAAAACTTCTCAATGAAACTGAGGTGTATGTGAAAAATTTTTTTTCTTGAAAATTTCGAAAATTTTTCTAAGTCCCAAAAATGAAAAATCAACTGAAAAATTTAATTTTCATAATAAATAAAGAAAAGTTGAAAGAAAAATGAAAAATCAACTGAAAAATTAAATTTTCATAATAAATAAAGAAAAGTTGAAAGAAAAATTTCGATATTTTTTTCAAAGTCAGAAATAGTCAGAAATAGTCAGAAATATAAAAAAATCAATTGGAAAAAATATAGTCCCGCTAGAATGCCATTTGCTGTTTGTGTGTTTAAAAGGTATATTATGAGAAGTGTAAAAATGAACAATTCCATAGAAGGTCAGATTATATGAGAAAAAAAATCGAAAATTTTTCTAAGTCCCAAAAATGAAGAATCAACTGAAAAATTTAATTTTCATAATAAATAAAGAAAAGTTGAAAGAAAAATGAAAAATCAACTGAAAAATTAAATTTTCATAATAAATAAAGAAAAGTTGAAAGAAAAATGAAAAATCAACTGAAAAATTAAATTTTCATAATAAATAAGGAAAAGTTGAAAGAAAAATTTCGATATTTTTTTCAAAGTCAGAAATATAAAAAAATCAATTTTTTTGATTTTTAAGTGAAATGCATTTGAAATAGAAACTTCTCAATGAAACTGAGGTGTATGTGAAAAATTTTTTTTCTTGAAAATTTCGAAAATTTTTCTAAGTCCCAAAAATGAAAAATCAACTGAAAAATTTAATTTTCATAATAAATAAAGAAAAGTTGAAAGAAAAATGAAAAATCAACTGAAAAATTAAATTTTCTTAATAAATAAAGAAAAGTTGAAAGAAAAATTTCGATATTTTTTTCAAAGTCAGAAATAGTCAGAAATAGTCAGAAATATAAAAAAATCAATTGGAAAAAATATAGTCCCGCTAGAATGCCATTTGCTGTTTGTGTGTTTAAAAGGTATATTATGAGAAGTGTAAAAATGAACAATTCCATAGAAGGTCAGATTATATGAGAAAAAAAATCGAAAATTTTTCTAAGTCCCAAAAATGAAGAATCAACTGAAAAATTTAATTTTCATAATAAATAAAGAAAAGTTGAAAGAAAAATGAAAAATCAACTGAAAAATTAAATTTTCATAATAAATAAAGAAAAGTTGAAAGAAAAATGAAAAATCAACTGAAAAATTAAATTTTCATAATAAATAAGGAAAAGTTGAAAGAAAAATTTCGATATTTTTTTCAAAGTCAGAAATATAAAAAAATCAATTTTTTTGATTTTTAAGTGAAATGCATTTGAAATAGAAACTTCTCAATGAAACTGAGGTGTATGTGAAAAATTTTTTTTCTTGAAAATTTCGAAAATTTTTCTAAGTCCCAAAAATGAAAAATCAACTGAAAAATTTAATTTTCATAATAAATAAAGAAAAGTTGAAAGAAAAATGAAAAATCAACTGAAAAATTAAATTTTCATAATAAATAAAGAAAAGTTGAAAGAAAAATTTCGATATTTTTTTCAAAGTCAGAAATAGTCAGAAATAGTCAGAAATATAAAAAAATCAATTGGAAAAAATATAGTCCCGCTAGAATGCCATTTGCTGTTTGTGTGTTTAAAAGGTATATTATGAGAAGTGTAAAAATGAACAATTCCATAGAAGGTCAGATTATATGAGAAAAAAAATCGAAAATTTTTCTAAGTCCCAAAAATGAAGAATCAACTGAAAAATTTAATTTTCATAATAAATAAAGAAAAGTTGAAAGAAAAATGAAAAATCAACTGAAAAATTAAATTTTCATAATAAATAAAGAAAAGTTGAAAGAAAAATTTCGATATTTTTTTCAAAGTCAGAAATAGTCAGAAATATAAAAAAATCAATTGGAAAAAATATATATATGATTTTTAAGTGGAATTCATTTGAAATAGAGACTTCTCAATGAAACTGAGGTGTATGTCAAAAATTTTTTTTCTTGAAAATTTCGAAAATTTTTCTAAGTCCCGCTAGAATGCCATTTGCTGTTTGTGTGTTTAAAAGGTATATTATGAGAAGTGTAAAAATGAACAATTCCATAGAAGGTCAGATTATATGAGAAAAAAAATCGAAAATTTTTCTAAGTCCCAAAAATGAAAAATCAACTGAAAAATTTAATTTTCATAATAAATAAAGAAAAGTTGAAAGAAAAATGAAAAATCAACTGAAAAATTAAATTTTCATAATAAATAAAGAAAAGTTGAAAGAAAAATGAAAAATCAACTGAAAAATTAAATTTTCATAATAAATAAAGAAAATTTGAAAGAAAAATTTCGATATTTTTTTCAAAGTCAGAAATATAAAAAAATCAATTTTTTTGATTTTTAAGTGAAATGCATTTGAAATAAAAACTTCTCAATGAAACTGAGGTGTATGTGAAAAATTTTTTTTCTTGAAAATTTCGAAAATTTTTCTAAGTCCCAAAAATGAAAAATCAACTGAAAAATTTAATTTTCATAATAAATAAAGAAAAGTTGAAAGAAAAATGAAAAATCAACTGAAAAATTAAATTTTCATAATAAATAAAGAAAAGTTGAAAGAAAAATTTCGATATTTTTTTCAAAGTCAGAAATAGTCAGAAATAGTCAGAAATATAAAAAAATCAATTGGAAAAAATATAGTCCCGCTAGAATGCCATTTGCTGTTTGTGTGTTTAAAAGGTATATTATGAGAAGTGTAAAAATGAACAATTCCATAGAAGGTCAGATTATATGAGAAAAAAAATCGAAAATTTTTCTAAGTCCCAAAAATGAAGAATCAACTGAAAAATTTAATTTTCATAATAAATAAAGAAAAGTTGAAAGAAAAATGAAAAATCAACTGAAAAATTAAATTTTCATAATAAATAAAGAAAAGTTGAAAGAAAAATGAAAAATCAACTGAAAAATTAAATTTTCATAATAAATAAGGAAAAGTTGAAAGAAAAATTTCGATATTTTTTTCAAAGTCAGAAATATAAAAAAATCAATTTTTTTGATTTTTAAGTGAAATGCATTTGAAATAGAAACTTCTCAATGAAACTGAGGTGTATGTGAAAAATTTTTTTTCTTGAAAATTTCGAAAATTTTTCTAAGTCCCAAAAATGAAAAATCAACTGAAAAATTTAATTTTCATAATAAATAAAGAAAAGTTGAAAGAAAAATGAAAAATCAACTGAAAAATTAAATTTTCATAATAAATAAAGAAAAGTTGAAAGAAAAATTTCGATATTTTTTTCAAAGTCAGAAATAGTCAGAAATATAAAAAAATCAATTGGAAAAAATATATATATGATTTTTAAGTGGAATTCATTTGAAATAGAGACTTCTCAATGAAACTGAGGTGTATGTCAAAAATTTTTTTTCTTGAAAATTTCGAAAATTTTTCTAAGTCCCAAAAATGAAAAATCAACTGAAAAATTTAATTTTCATAATAAATAAAGAAAAGTTGAAAGAAAAATGAAAAATCAACTGAAAAATTAAATTTTCATAATAAATAAAGAAAAGTTGAAAGAAAAATGAAAAATCAACTGAAAAATTAAATTTTCATAATAAATAAAGAAAAGTTGAAAGAAAAATTTCGATATTTTTTTCAAAGTCAGAAATATAAAAAAATCAATTTTTTTGATTTTTAAGTGAAATGCATTTGAAATAGAAACTTCTCAATGAAACTGAGGTGTATGTGAAAAATTTTTTTTCTTGAAAATTTCGAAAATTTTTCTAAGTCCCAAAAATGAAAAATCAACTGAAAAATTTAATTTTCATAATAAATAAAGAAAAGTTGAAAGAAAAATGAAAAATCAACTGAAAAATTAAATTTTCATAATAAATAAAGAAAAGTTGAAAGAAAAATTTCGATATTTTTTTCAAAGTCAGAAATAGTCAGAAATAGTCAGAAATATAAAAAAATCAATTGGAAAAAATATAGTCCCGCTAGAATGCCATTTGCTGTTTGTGTGTTTAAAAGGTATATTATGAGAAGTGTAAAAATGAACAATTCCATAGAAGGTCAGATTATATGAGAAAAAAAATCGAAAATTTTTCTAAGTCCCAAAAATGAAAAATCAACTGAAAAATTTAATTTTCATAATAAATAAAGAAAAGTTGAAAGAAAAATGAAAAATCAACTGAAAAATTAAATTTTCATAATAAATAAAGAAAAGTTGAAAGAAAAATGAAAAATCAACTGAAAAATTAAATTTTCATAATAAATAAGGAAAAGTTGAAAGAAAAATTTCGATATTTTTTTCAAAGTCAGAAATATAAAAAAATCAATTTTTTTGATTTTTAAGTGAAATGCATTTGAAATAGAAACTTCTCAATGAAACTGAGGTGTATGTGAAAAATTTTTTTTCTTGAAAATTTCGAAAATTTTTCTAAGTCCCAAAAATGAAAAATCAACTGAAAAATTTAATTTTCATAATAAATAAAGAAAAGTTGAAAGAAAAATGAAAAATCAACTGAAAAATTAAATTTTCATAATAAATAAAGAAAAGTTGAAAGAAAAATTTCGATATTTTTTTCAAAGTCAGAAATAGTCAGAAATATAAAAAAATCAATTGGAAAAAATATATATATGATTTTTAAGTGGAATTCATTTGAAATAGAGACTTCTCAATGAAACTGAGGTGTATGTCAAAAATTTTTTTTCTTGAAAATTTCGAAAATTTTTCTAAGTCCCGCTAGAATGCCATTTGCTGTTTGTGTGTTTAAAAGGTATATTATGAGAAGTGTAAAAATGAACAATTCCATAGAAGGTCAGATTATATGAGAAAAAAAATCGAAAATTTTTCTAAGTCCCAAAAATGAAAAATCAACTGAAAAATTTAATTTTCATAATAAATAAAGAAAAGTTGAAAGAAAAATGAAAAATCAACTGAAAAATTAAATTTTCATAATAAATAAAGAAAAGTTGAAAGAAAAATGAAAAATCAACTGAAAAATTAAATTTTCATAATAAATAAAGAAAAGTTGAAAGAAAAATTTCGATATTTTTTTCAAAGTCAGAAATATAAAAAAATCAATTTTTTTGATTTTTAAGTGAAATGCATTTGAAATAGAAACTTCTCAATGAAACTGAGGTGTATGTGAAAAATTTTTTTTCTTGAAAATTTCGAAAATTTTTCTAAGTCCCAAAAATGAAAAATCAACTGAAAAATTTAATTTTCATAATAAATAAAGAAAAGTTGAAAGAAAAATGAAAAATCAACTGAAAAATTAAATTTTCATAATAAATAAAGAAAAGTTGAAAGAAAAATTTCGATATTTTTTTCAAAGTCAGAAATAGTCAGAAATATAAAAAAATCAATTGGAAAAAATATATATATGATTTTTAAGTGGAATTCATTTGAAATAGAGACTTCTCAATGAAACTGAGGTGTATGTCAAAAATTTTTTTTCTTGAAAATTTCGAAAATTTTTCTAAGTCCCGCTAGAATGCCATTTGCTGTTTGTGTGTTTAAAAGGTATATTATGAGAAGTGTAAAAATGAACAATTCCATAGAAGGTCAGATTATATGAGAAAAAAAATCGAAAATTTTTCTAAGTCCCAAAAATGAAAAATCAACTGAAAAATTAAATTTTCATAATAAATAAAGAAAAGTTGAAAGAAAAATGAAAAATCAACTGAAAAATTAAATTTTCATAATAAATAAAGAAAAGTTGAAAGAAAAATGAAAAATCAACTGAAAAATTAAATTTTCATAATAAATAAAGAAAAGTTGAAAGAAAAATTTCGATATTTTTTTCAAAGTCAGAAATATAAAAAAATCAATTTTTTTGATTTTTAAGTGAAATGCATTTGAAATAGAAACTTCTCAATGAAACTGAGGTGTATGTGAAAAATTTTTTTTCTTGAAAATTTCGAAAATTTTTCTAAGTCCCAAAAATGAAAAATCAACTGAAAAATTTAATTTTCATAATAAATAAAGAAAAGTTGAAAGAAAAATGAAAAATCAACTGAAAAATTAAATTTTCATAATAAATAAAGAAAAGTTGAAAGAAAAATTTCGATATTTTTTTCAAAGTCAGAAATAGTCAGAAATAGTCAGAAATATAAAAAAATCAATTGGAAAAAATATAGTCCCGCTAGAATGCCATTTGCTGTTTGTGTGTTTAAAAGGTATATTATGAGAAGTGTAAAAATGAACAATTCCATAGAAGGTCAGATTATATGAGAAAAAAAATCGAAAATTTTTCTAAGTCCCAAAAATGAAGAATCAACTGAAAAATTTAATTTTCATAATAAATAAAGAAAAGTTGAAAGAAAAATGAAAAATCAACTGAAAAATTAAATTTTCATAATAAATAAAGAAAAGTTGAAAGAAAAATTTCGATATTTTTTTCAAAGTCAGAAATAGTCAGAAATATAAAAAAATCAATTGGAAAAAATATATATATGATTTTTAAGTGGAATTCATTTGAAATAGAGACTTCTCAATGAAACTGAGGTGTATGTCAAAAATTTTTTTTCTTGAAAATTTCGAAAATTTTTCTAAGTCCCGCTAGAATGCCATTTGCTGTTTGTGTGTTTAAAAGGTATATTATGAGAAGTGTAAAAATGAACAATTCCATAGAAGGTCAGATTATATGAGAAAAAAAATCGAAAATTTTTCTAAGTCCCAAAAATGAAAAATCAACTGAAAAATTTAATTTTCATAATAAATAAAGAAAAGTTGAAAGAAAAATGAAAAATCAACTGAAAAATTAAATTTTCATAATAAATAAAGAAAAGTTGAAAGAAAAATGAAAAATCAACTGAAAAATTAAATTTTCATAATAAATAAAGAAAAGTTGAAAGAAAAATTTCGATATTTTTTTCAAAGTCAGAAATATAAAAAAATCAATTTTTTTGATTTTTAAGTGAAATGCATTTGAAATAGAAACTTCTCAATGAAACTGAGGTGTATGTGAAAAATTTTTTTTCTTGAAAATTTCGAAAATTTTTCTAAGTCCCAAAAATGAAAAATCAACTGAAAAATTTAATTTTCATAATAAATAAAGAAAAGTTGAAAGAAAAATGAAAAATCAACTGAAAAATTAAATTTTCATAATAAATAAAGAAAAGTTGAAAGAAAAATTTCGATATTTTTTTCAAAGTCAGAAATAGTCAGAAATATAAAAAAATCAATTGGAAAAAATATATATATGATTTTTAAGTGGAATTCATTTGAAATAGAGACTTCTCAATGAAACTGAGGTGTATGTCAAAAATTTTTTTTCTTGAAAATTTCGAAAATTTTTCTAAGTCCCGCTAGAATGCCATTTGCTGTTTGTGTGTTTAAAAGGTATATTATGAGAAGTGTAAAAATGAACAATTCCATAGAAGGTCAGATTATATGAGAAAAAAAATCGAAAATTTTTCTAAGTCCCAAAAATGAAAAATCAACTGAAAAATTAAATTTTCATAATAAATAAAGAAAAGTTGAAAGAAAAATGAAAAATCAACTGAAAAATTAAATTTTCATAATAAATAAAGAAAAGTTGAAAGAAAAATGAAAAATCAACTGAAAAATTAAATTTTCATAATAAATAAAGAAAAGTTGAAAGAAAAATTTCGATATTTTTTTCAAAGTCAGAAATATAAAAAAATCAATTTTTTTGATTTTTAAGTGAAATGCATTTGAAATAGAAACTTCTCAATGAAACTGAGGTGTATGTGAAAAATTTTTTTTCTTGAAAATTTCGAAAATTTTTCTAAGTCCCAAAAATGAAAAATCAACTGAAAAATTTAATTTTCATAATAAATAAAGAAAAGTTGAAAGAAAAATGAAAAATCAACTGAAAAATTAAATTTTCATAATAAATAAAGAAAAGTTGAAAGAAAAATTTCGATATTTTTTTCAAAGTCAGAAATAGTCAGAAATAGTCAGAAATATAAAAAAATCAATTGGAAAAAATATAGTCCCGCTAGAATGCCATTTGCTGTTTGTGTGTTTAAAAGGTATATTATGAGAAGTGTAAAAATGAACAATTCCATAGAAGGTCAGATTATATGAGAAAAAAAATCGAAAATTTTTCTAAGTCCCAAAAATGAAGAATCAACTGAAAAATTTAATTTTCATAATAAATAAAGAAAAGTTGAAAGAAAAATGAAAAATCAACTGAAAAATTAAATTTTCATAATAAATAAAGAAAAGTTGAAAGAAAAATTTCGATATTTTTTTCAAAGTCAGAAATAGTCAGAAATATAAAAAAATCAATTGGAAAAAATATATATATGATTTTTAAGTGGAATTCATTTGAAATAGAGACTTCTCAATGAAACTGAGGTGTATGTCAAAAATTTTTTTTCTTGAAAATTTCGAAAATTTTTCTAAGTCCCGCTAGAATGCCATTTGCTGTTTGTGTGTTTAAAAGGTATATTATGAGAAGTGTAAAAATGAACAATTCCATAGAAGGTCAGATTATATGAGAAAAAAAATCGAAAATTTTTCTAAGTCCCAAAAATGAAAAATCAACTGAAAAATTTAATTTTCATAATAAATAAAGAAAAGTTGAAAGAAAAATGAAAAATCAACTGAAAAATTAAATTTTCATAATAAATAAAGAAAAGTTGAAAGAAAAATGAAAAATCAACTGAAAAATTAAATTTTCATAATAAATAAAGAAAAGTTGAAAGAAAAATTTCGATATTTTTTTCAAAGTCAGAAATATAAAAAAATCAATTTTTTTGATTTTTAAGTGAAATGCATTTGAAATAGAAACTTCTCAATGAAACTGAGGTGTATGTGAAAAATTTTTTTTCTTGAAAATTTCGAAAATTTTTCTAAGTCCCAAAAATGAAAAATCAACTGAAAAATTTAATTTTCATAATAAATAAAGAAAAGTTGAAAGAAAAATGAAAAATCAACTGAAAAATTAAATTTTCATAATAAATAAAGAAAAGCTGAAAGAAAAATTTCGATATTTTTTTCAAAGTCAGAAATAGTCAGAAATAGTCAGAAATATAAAAAAATCAATTGGAAAAAATATAGTCCCGCTAGAATGCCATTTGCTGTTTGTGTGTTTAAAAGGTATATTATGAGAAGTGTAAAAATGAACAATTCCATAGAAGGTCAGATTATATGAGAAAAAAAATCGAAAATTTTTCTAAGTCCCAAAAATGAAGAATCAACTGAAAAATTTAATTTTCATAATAAATAAAGAAAAGTTGAAAGAAAAATGAAAAATCAACTGAAAAATTAAATTTTCATAATAAATAAAGAAAAGTTGAAAGAAAAATGAAAAATCAACTGAAAAATTAAATTTTCATAATAAATAAGGAAAAGTTGAAAGAAAAATTTCGATATTTTTTTCAAAGTCAGA
The DNA here is from genome assembly GCA_963966105.1 of Volucella zonaria. NCBI lineage: Eukaryota > Metazoa > Arthropoda > Insecta > Diptera > Syrphidae > Volucella > Volucella zonaria. The sequence continues at coordinate 193,125 of CAWYQB010000545.1, read as the reverse complement.
AATATAAAAAAATCAATTTTTTTGATTTTTAAGTGAAATGCATTTGAAATAGAAACTTCTCAATGAAACTGAGGTGTATGTGAAAAATTTTTTTTCTTGAAAATTTCGAAAATTTTTCTAAGTCCCAAAAATGAAAAATCAACTGAAAAATTTAATTTTCATAATAAATAAAGAAAAGTTGAAAGAAAAATGAAAAATCAACTGAAAAATTAAATTTTCATAATAAATAAAGAAAAGTTGAAAGAAAAATTTCGATATTTTTTTCAAAGTCAGAAATAGTCAGAAATATAAAAAAATCAATTGGAAAAAATATATATATGATTTTTAAGTGGAATTCATTTGAAATAGAGACTTCTCAATGAAACTGAGGTGTATGTCAAAAATTTTTTTTCTTGAAAATTTCGAAAATTTTTCTAAGTCCCGCTAGAATGCCATTTGCTGTTTGTGTGTTTAAAAGGTATATTATGAGAAGTGTAAAAATGAACAATTCCATAGAAGGTCAGATTATATGAGAAAAAAAATCGAAAATTTTTCTAAGTCCCAAAAATGAAAAATCAACTGAAAAATTTAATTTTCATAATAAATAAAGAAAAGTTGAAAGAAAAATGAAAAATCAACTGAAAAATTAAATTTTCATAATAAATAAAGAAAAGTTGAAAGAAAAATGAAAAATCAACTGAAAAATTAAATTTTCATAATAAATAAAGAAAAGTTGAAAGAAAAATTTCGATATTTTTTTCAAAGTCAGAAATATAAAAAAATCAATTTTTTTGATTTTTAAGTGAAATGCATTTGAAATAGAAACTTCTCAATGAAACTGAGGTGTATGTGAAAAATTTTTTTTCTTGAAAATTTCGAAAATTTTTCTAAGTCCCAAAAATGAAAAATCAACTGAAAAATTTAATTTTCATAATAAATAAAGAAAAGTTGAAAGAAAAATGAAAAATCAACTGAAAAATTAAATTTTCATAATAAATAAAGAAAAGTTGAAAGAAAAATTTCGATATTTTTTTCAAAGTCAGAAATAGTCAGAAATATAAAAAAATCAATTGGAAAAAATATATATATGATTTTTAAGTGGAATTCATTTGAAATAGAGACTTCTCAATGAAACTGAGGTGTATGTCAAAAATTTTTTTTCTTGAAAATTTCGAAAATTTTTCTAAGTCCCGCTAGAATGCCATTTGCTGTTTGTGTGTTTAAAAGGTATATTATGAGAAGTGTAAAAATGAACAATTCCATAGAAGGTCAGATTATATGAGAAAAAAAATCGAAAATTTTTCTAAGTCCCAAAAATGAAAAATCAACTGAAAAATTTAATTTTCATAATAAATAAAGAAAAGTTGAAAGAAAAATGAAAAATCAACTGAAAAATTAAATTTTCATAATAAATAAAGAAAAGTTGAAAGAAAAATGAAAAATCAACTGAAAAATTAAATTTTCATAATAAATAAAGAAAAGTTGAAAGAAAAATTTCGATATTTTTTTCAAAGTCAGAAATATAAAAAAATCAATTTTTTTGATTTTTAAGTGAAATGCATTTGAAATAGAAACTTCTCAATGAAACTGAGGTGTATGTGAAAAATTTTTTTTCTTGAAAATTTCGAAAATTTTTCTAAGTCCCAAAAATGAAAAATCAACTGAAAAATTTAATTTTCATAATAAATAAAGAAAAGTTGAAAGAAAAATGAAAAATCAACTGAAAAATTAAATTTTCATAATAAATAAAGAAAAGTTGAAAGAAAAATTTCGATATTTTTTTCAAAGTCAGAAATAGTCAGAAATAGTCAGAAATATAAAAAAATCAATTGGAAAAAATATAGTCCCGCTAGAATGCCATTTGCTGTTTGTGTGTTTAAAAGGTATATTATGAGAAGTGCAAAAATGAACAATTCCATAGAAGGTCAGATTATATGAGAAAAAAAATCGAAAATTTTTCTAAGTCCCAAAAATGAAGAATCAACTGAAAAATTTAATTTTCATAATAAATAAAGAAAAGTTGAAAGAAAAATGAAAAATCAACTGAAAAATTAAATTTTCATAATAAATAAAGAAAAGTTGAAAGAAAAATTTCGATATTTTTTTCAAAGTCAGAAATAGTCAGAAATATAAAAAAATCAATTGGAAAAAATATATATATGATTTTTAAGTGGAATTCATTTGAAATAGAGACTTCTCAATGAAACTGAGGTGTATGTCAAAAATTTTTTTTCTTGAAAATTTCGAAAATTTTTCTAAGTCCCGCTAGAATGCCATTTGCTGTTTGTGTGTTTAAAAGGTATATTATGAGAAGTGTAAAAATGAACAATTCCATAGAAGGTCAGATTATATGAGAAAAAAAATCGAAAATTTTTCTAAGTCCCAAAAATGAAGAATCAACTGAAAAATTTAATTTTCATAATAAATAAAGAAAAGTTGAAAGAAAAATGAAAAATCAACTGAAAAATTAAATTTTCATAATAAATAAAGAAAAGTTGAAAGAAAAATTTCGATATTTTTTTCAAAGTCAGAAATAGTCAGAAATATAAAAAAATCAATTGGAAAAAATATATATATGATTTTTAAGTGGAATTCATTTGAAATAGAGACTTCTCAATGAAACTGAGGTGTATGTCAAAAATTTTTTTTCTTGAAAATTTCGAAAATTTTTCTAAGTCCCGCTAGAATGCCATTTGCTGTTTGTGTGTTTAAAAGGTATATTATGAGAAGTGTAAAAATGAACAATTCCATAGAAGGTCAGATTATATGAGAAAAAAAATCGAAAATTTTTCTAAGTCCCAAAAATGAAGAATCAACTGAAAAATTTAATTTTCATAATAAATAAAGAAAAGTTGAAAGAAAAATGAAAAATCAACTGAAAAATTAAATTTTCATAATAAATAAAGAAAAGTTGAAAGAAAAATGAAAAATCAACTGAAAAATTAAATTTTCATAATAAATAAAGAAAAGTTGAAAGAAAAATTTCAATATTTTTTTCAAAGTCAGAAATATAAAAAAATCAATTTTTTTGATTTTTAAGTGAAATGCATTTGAAATAGAAACTTCTCAATGAAACTGAGGTGTATGTGAAAAATTTTTTTTCTTGAAAATTTCGAAAATTTTTCTAAGTCCCAAAAATGAAAAATCAACTGAAAAATTTAATTTTCATAATAAATAAAGAAAAGTTGAAAGAAAAATGAAAAATCAACTGAAAAATTAAATTTTCATAATAAATAAAGAAAAGTTGAAAGAAAAATTTCGATATTTTTTTCAAAGTCAGAAATAGTCAGAAATAGTCAGAAATATAAAAAAATCAATTGGAAAAAATATAGTCCCGCTAGAATGCCATTTGCTGTTTGTGTGTTTAAAAGGTATATTATGAGAAGTGTAAAAATGAACAATTCCATAGAAGGTCAGATTATATGAGAAAAAAAATCGAAAATTTTTCTAAGTCCCAAAAATGAAGAATCAACTGAAAAATTTAATTTTCATAATAAATAAAGAAAAGTTGAAAGAAAAATGAAAAATCAACTGAAAAATTAAATTTTCATAATAAATAAAGAAAAGTTGAAAGAAAAATTTCGATATTTTTTTCAAAGTCAGAAATAGTCAGAAATATAAAAAAATCAATTGGAAAAAATATATATATGATTTTTAAGTGGAATTCATTTGAAATAGAGACTTCTCAAGGAAACTGAGGTGTATGTGAAAAATTTTTTTTCTTGAAAATTTCGAAAATTTTTCTAAGTCCCAAAAATGAAAAATCAACTGAAAAATTTAATTTTCATAATAAATAAAGAAAAGTTGAAAGAAAAATGAAAAATCAACTGAAAAATTAAATTTTCATAATAAATAAAGAAAAGTTGAAAGAAAAATTTCGATATTTTTTTCAAAGTCAGAAATAGTCAGAAATATAAAAAAATCAATTGGAAAAAATATATATATGATTTTTAAGTGGAATTCATTTGAAATAGAGACTTCTCAATGAAACTGAGGTGTATGTCAAAAATTTTTTTTCTTGAAAATTTCGAAAATTTTTCTAAGTCCCGCTAGAATGCCATTTGCTGTTTGTGTGTTTAAAAGGTATATTATGAGAAGTGTAAAAATGAACAATTCCATAGAAGGTCAGATTATATGAGAAAAAAAATCGAAAATTTTTCTAAGTCCCAAAAATGAAGAATCAACTGAAAAATTTAATTTTCATAATAAATAAAGAAAAGTTGAAAGAAAAATGAAAAATCAACTGAAAAATTAAATTTTCATAATAAATAAAGAAAAGTTGAAAGAAAAATTTCGATATTTTTTTCAAAGTCAGAAATAGTCAGAAATATAAAAAAATCAATTGGAAAAAATATATATATGATTTTTAAGTGGAATTCATTTGAAATAGAGACTTCTCAATGAAACTGAGGTGTATGTCAAAAATTTTTTTTCTTGAAAATTTCGAAAATTTTTCTAAGTCCCGCTAGAATGCCATTTGCTGTTTGTGTGTTTAAAAGGTATATTATGAGAAGTGTAAAAATGAACAATTCCATAGAAGGTCAGATTATATGAGAAAAAAAATCGAAAATTTTTCTAAGTCCCAAAAATGAAAAATCAACTGAAAAATTTAATTTTCATAATAAATAAAGAAAAGTTGAAAGAAAAATGAAAAATCAACTGAAAAATTAAATTTTCATAATAAATAAAGAAAAGTTGAAAGAAAAATGAAAAATCAACTGAAAAATTAAATTTTCATAATAAATAAAGAAAAGTTGAAAGAAAAATGAAAAATCAACTGAAAAATTAAATTTTCATAATAAATAAAGAAAAGTTGAAAGAAAAATTTCGATATTTTTTTCAAAGTCAGAAATATAAAAAAATCAATTTTTTTGATTTTTAAGTGAAATGCATTTGAAATAGAAACTTCTCAATGAAACTGAGGTGTATGTGAAAAATTTTTTTTCTTGAAAATTTCGAAAATTTTTCTAAGTCCCAAAAATGAAAAATCAACTGAAAAATTTAATTTTCATAATAAATAAAGAAAAGTTGAAAGAAAAATGAAAAATCAACTGAAAAATTAAATTTTCATAATAAATAAAGAAAAGTTGAAAGAAAAATTTCGATATTTTTTTCAAAGTCAGAAATAGTCAGAAATATAAAAAAATCAATTGGAAAAAATATATATATGATTTTTAAGTGGAATTCATTTGAAATAGAGACTTCTCAATGAAACTGAGGTGTATGTCAAAAATTTTTTTTCTTGAAAATTTCGAAAATTTTTCTAAGTCCCGCTAGAATGCCATTTGCTGTTTGTGTGTTTAAAAGGTATATTATGAGAAGTGTAAAAATGAACAATTCCATAGAAGGTCAGATTATATGAGAAAAAAAATCGAAAATTTTTCTAAGTCCCAAAAATGAAGAATCAACTGAAAAATTTAATTTTCATAATAAATAAAGAAAAGTTGAAAGAAAAATGAAAAATCAACTGAAAAATTAAATTTTCATAATAAATAAAGAAAAGTTGAAAGAAAAATGAAAAATCAACTGAAAAATTAAATTTTCATAATAAATAAAGAAAAGTTGAAAGAAAAATTTCAATATTTTTTTCAAAGTCAGAAATATAAAAAAATCAATTTTTTTGATTTTTAAGTGAAATGCATTTGAAATAGAAACTTCTCAATGAAACTGAGGTGTATGTGAAAAATTTTTTTTCTTGAAAATTTCGAAAATTTTTCTAAGTCCCAAAAATGAAAAATCAACTGAAAAATTTAATTTTCATAATAAATAAAGAAAAGTTGAAAGAAAAATGAAAAATCAACTGAAAAATTAAATTTTCATAATAAATAAAGAAAAGTTGAAAGAAAAATTTCGATATTTTTTTCAAAGTCAGAAATAGTCAGAAATAGTCAGAAATATAAAAAAATCAATTGGAAAAAATATAGTCCCGCTAGAATGCCATTTGCTGTTTGTGTGTTTAAAAGGTATATTATGAGAAGTGTAAAAATGAACAATTCCATAGAAGGTCAGATTATATGAGAAAAAAAATCGAAAATTTTTCTAAGTCCCAAAAATGAAGAATCAACTGAAAAATTTAATTTTCATAATAAATAAAGAAAAGTTGAAAGAAAAATGAAAAATCAACTGAAAAATTAAATTTTCATAATAAATAAAGAAAAGTTGAAAGAAAAATTTCGATATTTTTTTCAAAGTCAGAAATAGTCAGAAATATAAAAAAATCAATTGGAAAAAATATATATATGATTTTTAAGTGGAATTCATTTGAAATAGAGACTTCTCAAGGAAACTGAGGTGTATGTGAAAAATTTTTTTTCTTGAAAATTTCGAAAATTTTTCTAAGTCCCAAAAATGAAAAATCAACTGAAAAATTTAATTTTCATAATAAATAAAGAAAAGTTGAAAGAAAAATGAAAAATCAACTGAAAAATTAAATTTTCATAATAAATAAAGAAAAGTTGAAAGAAAAATTTCGATATTTTTTTCAAAGTCAGAAATAGTCAGAAATATAAAAAAATCAATTGGAAAAAATATATATATGATTTTTAAGTGGAATTCATTTGAAATAGAGACTTCTCAATGAAACTGAGGTGTATGTCAAAAATTTTTTTTCTTGAAAATTTCGAAAATTTTGCTAAGTCCCGCTAGAATGCCATTTGCTGTTTGTGTGTTTAAAAGGTATATTATGAGAAGTGTAAAAATGAACAATTCCATAGAAGGTCAGATTATATGAGAAAAAAAATCGAAAATTTTTCTAAGTCCCAAAAATGAAGAATCAACTGAAAAATTTAATTTTCATAATAAATAAAGAAAAGTTGAAAGAAAAATGAAAAATCAACTGAAAAATTAAATTTTCATAATAAATAAAGAAAAGTTGAAAGAAAAATTTCGATATTTTTTTCAAAGTCAGAAATAGTCAGAAATATAAAAAAATCAATTGGAAAAAATATATATATGATTTTTAAGTGGAATTCATTTGAAATAGAGACTTCTCAATGAAACTGAGGTGTATGTCAAAAATTTTTTTTCTTGAAAATTTCGAAAATTTTTCTAAGTCCCGCTAGAATGCCATTTGCTGTTTGTGTGTTTAAAAGGTATATTATGAGAAGTGTAAAAATGAACAATTCCATAGAAGGTCAGATTATATGAGAAAAAAAATCGAAAATTTTTCTAAGTCCCAAAAATGAAAAATCAACTGAAAAATTTAATTTTCATAATAAATAAAGAAAAGTTGAAAGAAAAATGAAAAATCAACTGAAAAATTAAATTTTCATAATAAATAAAGAAAAGTTGAAAGAAAAATGAAAAATCAACTGAAAAATTAAATTTTCATAATAAATAAAGAAAAGTTGAAAGAAAAATGAAAAATCAACTGAAAAATTAAATTTTCATAATAAATAAAGAAAAGTTGAAAGAAAAATTTCGATATTTTTTTCAAAGTCAGAAATATAAAAAAATCAATTTTTTTGATTTTTAAGTGAAATGCATTTGAAATAGAAACTTCTCAATGAAACTGAGGTGTATGTGAAAAATTTTTTTTCTTGAAAATTTCGAAAATTTTTCTAAGTCCCAAAAATGAAAAATCAACTGAAAAATTTAATTTTCATAATAAATAAAGAAAAGTTGAAAGAAAAATGAAAAATCAACTGAAAAATTAAATTTTCATAATAAATAAAGAAAAGTTGAAAGAAAAATTTCGATATTTTTTTCAAAGTCAGAAATAGTCAGAAATATAAAAAAATCAATTGGAAAAAATATATATATGATTTTTAAGTGGAATTCATTTGAAATAGAGACTTCTCAATGAAACTAAGGTGTATGTCAAAAATTTTTTTTCTTGAAAATTTCGAAAATTTTTCTAAGTCCCAAAAATGAAAAATCAACTGAAAAATTTAATTTTCATAATAAATAAAGAAAAGTTGAAAGAAAAATGAAAAATCAACTGAAAAATTAAATTTTCATAATAAATAAAGAAAAGTTGAAAGAAAAATTTCGATATTTTTTTCAAAGTCAGAAATAGTCAGAAATAGTCAGAAATATAAAAAAATCAATTGGAAAAAATATAGTCCCGCTAGAATGCCATTTGCTGTTTGTGTGTTTAAAAGGTATATTATGAGAAGTGTAAAAATGAACAATTCCATAGAAGGTCAGATTATATGAGAAAAAAAATCGAAAATTTTTCTAAGTCCCAAAAATGAAGAATCAACTGAAAAATTTAATTTTCATAATAAATAAAGAAAAGTTGAAAGAAAAATGAAAAATCAACTGAAAAATTAAATTTTCATAATAAATAAAGAAAAGTTGAAAGAAAAATTTCGATATTTTTTTCAAAGTCAGAAATAGTCAGAAATATAAAAAAATCAATTGGAAAAAATATATATATGATTTTTAAGTGGAATTCATTTGAAATAGAGACTTCTCAAGGAAACTGAGGTGTATGTGAAAAATTTTTTTTCTTGAAAATTTCGAAAATTTTTCTAAGTCCCAAAAATGAAAAATCAACTGAAAAATTTAATTTTCATAATAAATAAAGAAAAGTTGAAAGAAAAATGAAAAATCAACTGAAAAATTAAATTTTCATAATAAATAAAGAAAAGTTGAAAGAAAAATTTCGATATTTTTTTCAAAGTCAGAAATAGTCAGAAATATAAAAAAATCAATTGGAAAAAATATATATATGATTTTTAAGTGGAATTCATTTGAAATAGAGACTTCTCAATGAAACTGAGGTGTATGTCAAAAATTTTTTTTCTTGAAAATTTCGAAAATTTTGCTAAGTCCCGCTAGAATGCCATTTGCTGTTTGTGTGTTTAAAAGGTATATTATGAGAAGTGTAAAAATGAACAATTCCATAGAAGGTCAGATTATATGAGAAAAAAAATCGAAAATTTTTCTAAGTCCCAAAAATGAAGAATCAACTGAAAAATTTAATTTTCATAATAAATAAAGAAAAGTTGAAAGAAAAATGAAAAATCAACTGAAAAATTAAATTTTCATAATAAATAAAGAAAAGTTGAAAGAAAAATTTCGATATTTTTTTCAAAGTCAGAAATAGTCAGAAATATAAAAAAATCAATTGGAAAAAATATATATATGATTTTTAAGTGGAATTCATTTGAAATAGAGACTTCTCAATGAAACTGAGGTGTTTGTCAAAAATTTTTTTTCTTAAAAATTTCGAAAATTTTTCTAAGTCCCGCTAGAATGCCATTTGCTGTTTGTGTGTTTAAAAGGTATATTATGAGAAGTGTAAAAATGAACAATTCCATAGAAGGTCAGATTATATGAGAAAAAAAATCGAAAATTTTTCTAAGTCCCAAAAATGAAAAATCAACTGAAAAATTTAATTTTCATAATAAATAAAGAAAAGTTGAAAGAAAAATGAAAAATCAACTGAAAAATTAAATTTTCATAATAAATAAAGAAAAGTTGAAAGAAAAATGAAAAATCAACTGAAAAATTAAATTTTCATAATAAATAAAGAAAAGTTGAAAGAAAAATGAAAAATCAACTGAAAAATTAAATTTTCATAATAAATAAAGAAAAGTTGAAAGAAAAATTTCGATATTTTTTTCAAAGTCAGAAATATAAAAAAATCAATTTTTTTGATTTTTAAGTGAAATGCATTTGAAATAGAAACTTCTCAATGAAACTGAGGTGTATGTGAAAAATTTTTTTTCTTGAAAATTTCGAAAATTTTTCTAAGTCCCAAAAATGAAAAATCAACTGAAAAATTTAATTTTCATAATAAATAAAGAAAAGTTGAAAGAAAAATGAAAAATCAACTGAAAAATTAAATTTTCATAATAAATAAAGAAAAGTTGAAAGAAAAATTTCGATATTTTTTTCAAAGTCAGAAATAGTCAGAAATAGTCAGAAATATAAAAAAATCAATTGGAAAAAATATAGTCCCGCTAGAATGCCATTTGCTGTTTGTGTGTTTAAAAGGTATATTATGAGAAGTGTAAAAATGAACAATTCCATAGAAGGTCAGATTATATGAGAAAAAAAATCGAAAATTTTTCTAAGTCCCAAAAATGAAGAATCAACTGAAAAATTTAATTTTCATAATAAATAAAGAAAAGTTGAAAGAAAAATGAAAAATCAACTGAAAAATTAAATTTTCATAATAAATAAAGAAAAGTTGAAAGAAAAATTTCGATATTTTTTTCAAAGTCAGAAATATAAAAAAATCAATTTTTTTGATTTTTAAGTGAAATGCATTTGAAATAGAAACTTCTCAATGAAACTGAGGTGTATGTGAAAAATTTTTTTTCTTGAAAATTTCGAAAATTTTTCTAAGTCCCAAAAATGAAAAATCAACTGAAAAATTTAATTTTCATAATAAATAAAGAAAAGTTGAAAGAAAAATGAAAAATCAACTGAAAAATTAAATTTTCATAATAAATAAAGAAAAGTTGAAAGAAAAATGAAAAATCAACTGAAAAATTAAATTTTCATAATAAATAAAGAAAAGTTGAAAGAAAAATTTCAATATTTTTTTCAAAGTCAGAAATATAAAAAAATCAATTTTTTTGATTTTTAAGTGAAATGCATTTGAAATAGAAACTTCTCAATGAAACTGAGGTGTATGTGAAAAATTTTTTTTCTTGAAAATTTCGAAAATTTTTCTAAGTCCCAAAAATGAAAAATCAACTGAAAAATTTAATTTTCATAATAAATAAAGAAAAGTTGAAAGAAAAATGAAAAATCAACTGAAAAATTAAATTTTCATAATAAATAAAGAAAAGTTGAAAGAAAAATTTCGATATTTTTTTCAAAGTCAGAAATAGTCAGAAATAGTCAGAAATATAAAAAAATCAATTGGAAAAAATATAGTCCCGCTAGAATGCCATTTGCTGTTTGTGTGTTTAAAAGGTATATTATGAGAAGTGTAAAAATGAACAATTCCATAGAAGGTCAGATTATATGAGAAAAAAAATCGAAAATTTTTCTAAGTCCCAAAAATGAAGAATCAACTGAAAAATTTAATTTTCATAATAAATAAAGAAAAGTTGAAAGAAAAATGAAAAATCAACTGAAAAATTAAATTTTCATAATAAATAAAGAAAAGTTGAAAGAAAAATTTCGATATTTTTTTCAAAGTCAGAAATATAAAAAAATCAATTTTTTTGATTTTTAAGTGAAATGCATTTGAAATAGAAACTTCTCAATGAAACTGAGGTGTATGTGAAAAATTTTTTTTCTTGAAAATTTCGAAAATTTTTCTAAGTCCCAAAAATGAAAAATCAACTGAAAAATTTAATTTTCATAATAAATAAAGAAAAGTTGAAAGAAAAATGAAAAATCAACTGAAAAATTAAATTTTCATAATAAATAAAGAAAAGTTGAAAGAAAAATTTCGATATTTTTTTCAAAGTCAGAAATAGTCAGAAATATAAAAAAATCAATTGGAAAAAATATATATATGATTTTTAAGTGGAATTCATTTGAAATAGAGACTTCTCAATGAAACTGAGGTGTATGTCAAAAATTTTTTTTCTTGAAAATTTCGAAAATTTTTCTAAGTCCCGCTAGAATGCCATTTGCTGTTTGTGTGTTTAAAAGGTATATTATGAGAAGTGTAAAAATGAACAATTCCATAGAAGGTCAGATTATATGAGAAAAAAAATCGAAAATTTTTCTAAGTCCCAAAAATGAAGAATCAACTGAAAAATTTAATTTTCATAATAAATAAAGAAAAGTTGAAAGAAAAATGAAAAATCAACTGAAAAATTAAATTTTCATAATAAATAAAGAAAAGTTGAAAGAAAAATTTCAATATTTTTTTCAAAGTCAGAAATATAAAAAAATCAATTTTTTTGATTTTTAAGTGAAATGCATTTGAAATAGAAACTTCTCAATGAAACTGAGGTGTATGTGAAAAATTTTTTTTCTTGAAAATTTCGAAAATTTTTCTAAGTCCCAAAAATGAAAAATCAACTGAAAAATTTAATTTTCATAATAAATAAAGAAAAGTTGAAAGAAAAATGAAAAATCAACTGAAAAATTAAATTTTCATAATAAATAAAGAAAAGTTGAAAGAAAAATTTCGATATTTTTTTCAAAGTCAGAAATAGTCAGAAATAGTCAGAAATATAAAAAAATCAATTGGAAAAAATATAGTCCCGCTAGAATGCCATTTGCTGTTTGTGTGTTTAAAAGGTATATTATGAGAAGTGTAAAAATGAACAATTCCATAGAAGGTCAGATTATATGAGAAAAAAAATCGAAAATTTTTCTAAGTCCCAAAAATGAAGAATCAACTGAAAAATTTAATTTTCATAATAAATAAAGAAAAGTTGAAAGAAAAATGAAAAATCAACTGAAAAATTAAATTTTCATAATAAATAAAGAAAAGTTGAAAGAAAAATTTCGATATTTTTTTCAAAGTCAGAAATAGTCAGAAATATAAAAAAATCAATTGGAAAAAATATATATATGATTTTTAAGTGGAATTCATTTGAAATAGAGACTTCTCAAGGAAACTGAGGTGTATGTCAAACATTTTTTTTCTTGAAAATTTCGAAAATTTTTCTAAGTCCCGCTAGAATGCCATTTGCTGTTTGTGTGTTTAAAAGGTATATTATGAGAAGTGTAAAAATGAACAATTCCATAGAAGGTCAGATTATATGAGAAAAAAAATCGAAAATTTTTCTAAGTCCCAAAAATGAAGAATCAACTGAAAAATTTAATTTTCATAATAAATAAAGAAAAGTTGAAAGAAAAATGAAAAATCAACTGAAAAATTAAATTTTCATAATAAATAAAGAAAAGTTGAAAGAAAAATTTCGATATTTTTTTCAAAGTCAGAAATAGTCAGAAATATAAAAAAATCAATTGGAAAAAATATATATATGATTTTTAAGTGGAATTCATTTGAAATAGAGACTTCTCAATGAAACTGAGGTGTATGTCAAAAATTTTTTTTCTTGAAAATTTCGAAAATTTTTCTAAGTCCCGCTAGAATGCCATTTGCTGTTTGTGTGTTTAAAAGGTATATTATGAGAAGTGTAAAAATGAACAATTCCATAGAAGGTCAGATTATATGAGAAAAAAAATCGAAAATTTTTCTAAGTCCCAAAAATGAAAAATCAACTGAAAAATTTAATTTTCATAATAAATAAAGAAAAGTTGAAAGAAAAATGAAAAATCAACTGAAAAATTAAATTTTCATAATAAATAAAGAAAAGTTGAAAGAAAAATGAAAAATCAACTGAAAAATTAAATTTTCATAATAAATAAAGAAAAGTTGAAAGAAAAATGAAAAATCAACTGAAAAATTAAATTTTCATAATAAATAAAGAAAAGTTGAAAGAAAAATTTCGATATTTTTTTCAAAGTCAGAAATATAAAAAAATCAATTTTTTTGATTTTTAAGTGAAATGCATTTGAAATAGAAACTTCTCAATGAAACTGAGGTGTATGTGAAAAATTTTTTTTCTTGAAAATTTCGAAAATTTTTCTAAGTCCCAAAAATGAAAAATCAACTGAAAAATTAAATTTTCATAATAAATAAAGAAAAGTTGAAAGAAAAATTTCGATATTTTTTTCAAAGTCAGAAATAGTCAGAAATATAAAAAAATCAATTGGAAAAAATATATATATGATTTTTAAGTGGAATTCATTTGAAATAGAGACTTCTCAATGAAACTGAGGTGTTTGTCAAAAATTTTTTTTCTTAAAAATTTCGAAAATTTTTCTAAGTCCCGCTAGAATGCCATTTGCTGTTTGTGTGTTTAAAAGGTATATTATGAGAAGTGTAAAAATGAACAATTCCATAGAAGGTCAGATTATATGAGAAAAAAAATCGAAAATTTTTCTAAGTCCCAAAAATGAAAAATCAACTGAAAAATTTAATTTTCATAATAAATAAAGAAAAGTTGAAAGAAAAATGAAAAATCAACTGAAAAATTAAATTTTCATAATAAATAAAGAAAAGTTGAAAGAAAAATGAAAAATCAACTGAAAAATTAAATTTTCATAATAAATAAAGAAAAGTTGAAAGAAAAATGAAAAATCAACTGAAAAATTAAATTTTCATAATAAATAAAGAAAAGTTGAAAGAAAAATTTCGATATTTTTTTCAAAGTCAGAAATATAAAAAAATCAATTTTTTTGATTTTTAAGTGAAATGCATTTGAAATAGAAACTTCTCAATGAAACTGAGGTGTATGTGAAAAATTTTTTTTCTTGAAAATTTCGAAAATTTTTCTAAGTCCCAAAAATGAAAAATCAACTGAAAAATTTAATTTTCATAATAAATAAAGAAAAGTTGAAAGAAAAATGAAAAATCAACTGAAAAATTAAATTTTCATAATAAATAAAGAAAAGTTGAAAGAAAAATTTCGATATTTTTTTCAAAGTCAGAAATAGTCAGAAATATAAAAAAATCAATTGGAAAAAATATATATATGATTTTTAAGTGGAATTCATTTGAAATAGAGACTTCTCAATGAAACTGAGGTGTATGTCAAAAATTTTTTTTCTTGAAAATTTCGAAAATTTTTCTAAGTCCCGCTAGAATGCCATTTGCTGTTTGTGTGTTTAAAAGGTATGTTATGAGAAGTGTAAAAATGAACAATTCCATAGAAGGTCAGATTATATGAGAAAAAAAATCGAAAATTTTTCTAAGTCCCAAAAATGAAGAATCAACTGAAAAATTTAATTTTCATAATAAATAAAGAAAAGTTGAAAGAAAAATGAAAAATCAACTGAAAAATTAAATTTTCATAATAAATAAAGAAAAGTTGAAAGAAAAATGAAAAATCAACTGAAAAATTAAATTTTCATAATAAATAAAGAAAAGTTGAAAGAAAAATTTCAATATTTTTTTCAAAGTCAGAAATATAAAAAAATAAATTTTTTTGATTTTTAAGTGAAATGCATTTGAAATAGAAACTTCTCAATGAAACTGAGGTGTATGTGAAAAATTTTTTTTCTTGAAAATTTCGAAAATTTTTCTAAGTCCCAAAAATGAAAAATCAACTGAAAAATTTAATTTTCATAATAAATAAAGAAAAGTTGAAAGAAAAATGAAAAATCAACTGAAAAATTAAATTTTCATAATAAATAAAGAAAAGTTGAAAGAAAAATTTCGATATTTTTTTCAAAGTCAGAAATAGTCAGAAATAGTCAGAAATATAAAAAAATCAATTGGAAAAAATATAGTCCCGCTAGAATGCCATTTGCTGTTTGTGTGTTTAAAAGGTATATTATGAGAAGTGTAAAAATGAACAATTCCATAGAAGGTCAGATTATATGAGAAAAAAAATCGAAAATTTTTCTAAGTCCCAAAAATGAAGAATCAACTGAAAAATTTAATTTTCATAATAAATAAAGAAAAGTTGAAAGAAAAATGAAAAATCAACTGAAAAATTAAATTTTCATAATAAATAAAGAAAAGTTGAAAGAAAAATTTCGATATTTTTTTCAAAGTCAGAAATATAAAAAAATCAATTTTTTTGATTTTTAAGTGAAATGCATTTGAAATAGAAACTTCTCAATGAAACTGAGGTGTATGTGAAAAATTTTTTTTCTTGAAAATTTCGAAAATTTTTCTAAGTCCCAAAAATGAAAAATCAACTGAAAAATTTAATTTTCATAATAAATAAAGAAAAGTTGAAAGAAAAATGAAAAATCAACTGAAAAATTAAATTTTCATAATAAATAAAGAAAAGTTGAAAGAAAAATTTCGATATTTTTTTCAAAGTCAGAAATAGTCAGAAATATAAAAAAATCAATTGGAAAAAATATATATATGATTTTTAAGTGGAATTCATTTGAAATAGAGACTTCTCAATGAAACTGAGGTGTATGTCAAAAATTTTTTTTCTTGAAAATTTCGAAAATTTTTCTAAGTCCCGCTAGAATGCCATTTGCTGTTTGTGTGTTTAAAAGGTATATTATGAGAAGTGTAAAAATGAACAATTCCATAGAAGGTCAGATTATATGAGAAAAAAAATCGAAAATTTTTCTAAGTCCCAAAAATGAAGAATCAACTGAAAAATTTAATTTTCATAATAAATAAAGAAAAGTTGAAAGAAAAATGAAAAATCAACTGAAAAATTAAATTTTCATAATAAATAAAGAAAAGTTGAAAGAAAAATTTCAATATTTTTTTCAAAGTCAGAAATATAAAAAAATCAATTTTTTTGATTTTTAAGTGAAATGCATTTGAAATAGAAACTTCTCAATGAAACTGAGGTGTATGTGAAAAATTTTTTTTCTTGAAAATTTCGAAAATTTTTCTAAGTCCCAAAAATGAAAAATCAACTGAAAAATTTAATTTTCATAATAAATAAAGAAAAGTTGAAAGAAAAATGAAAAATCAACTGAAAAATTAAATTTTCATAATAAATAAAGAAAAGTTGAAAGAAAAATTTCGATATTTTTTTCAAAGTCAGAAATAGTCAGAAATAGTCAGAAATATAAAAAAATCAATTGGAAAAAATATAGTCCCGCTAGAATGCCATTTGCTGTTTGTGTGTTTAAAAGGTATATTATGAGAAGTGTAAAAATGAACAATTCCATAGAAGGTCAGATTATATGAGAAAAAAAATCGAAAATTTTTCTAAGTCCCAAAAATGAAGAATCAACTGAAAAATTTAATTTTCATAATAAATAAAGAAAAGTTGAAAGAAAAATGAAAAATCAACTGAAAAATTAAATTTTCATAATAAATAAAGAAAAGTTGAAAGAAAAATTTCGATATTTTTTTCAAAGTCAGAAATAGTCAGAAATATAAAAAAATCAATTGGAAAAAATATATATATGATTTTTAAGTGGAATTCATTTGAAATAGAGACTTCTCAAGGAAACTGAGGTGTATGTCAAACATTTTTTTTCTTGAAAATTTCGAAAATTTTTCTAAGTCCCGCTAGAATGCCATTTGCTGTTTGTGTGTTTAAAAGGTATATTATGAGAAGTGTAAAAATGAACAATTCCATAGAAGGTCAGATTATATGAGAAAAAAAATCGAAAATTTTTCTAAGTCCCAAAAATGAAGAATCAACTGAAAAATTTAATTTTCATAATAAATAAAGAAAAGTTGAAAGAAAAATGAAAAATCAACTGAAAAATTAAATTTTCATAATAAATAAAGAAAAGTTGAAAGAAAAATTTCGATATTTTTTTCAAAGTCAGAAATAGTCAGAAATATAAAAAAATCAATTGGAAAAAATATATATATGATTTTTAAGTGGAATTCATTTGAAATAGAGACTTCTCAATGAAACTGAGGTGTATGTCAAAAATTTTTTTTCTTGAAAATTTCGAAAATTTTTCTAAGTCCCGCTAGAATGCCATTTGCTGTTTGTGTGTTTAAAAGGTATATTATGAGAAGTGTAAAAATGAACAATTCCATAGAAGGTCAGATTATATGAGAAAAAAAATCGAAAATTTTTCTAAGTCCCAAAAATGAAAAATCAACTGAAAAATTTAATTTTCATAATAAATAAAGAAAAGTTGAAAGAAAAATGAAAAATCAACTGAAAAATTAAATTTTCATAATAAATAAAGAAAAGTTGAAAGAAAAATGAAAAATCAACTGAAAAATTAAATTTTCATAATAAATAAAGAAAAGTTGAAAGAAAAATGAAAAATCAACTGAAAAATTAAATTTTCATAATAAATAAAGAAAAGTTGAAAGAAAAATTTCGATATTTTTTTCAAAGTCAGAAATATAAAAAAATCAATTTTTTTGATTTTTAAGTGAAATGCATTTGAAATAGAAACTTCTCAATGAAACTGAGGTGTATGTGAAAAATTTTTTTTCTTGAAAATTTCGAAAATTTTTCTAAGTCCCAAAAATGAAAAATCAACTGAAAAATTTAATTTTCATAATAAATAAAGAAAAGTTGAAAGAAAAATGAAAAATCAACTGAAAAATTAAATTTTCATAATAAATAAAGAAAAGTTGAAAGAAAAATTTCGATATTTTTTTCAAAGTCAGAAATAGTCAGAAATATAAAAAAATCAATTGGAAAAAATATATATATGATTTTTAAGTGGAATTCATTTGAAATAGAGACTTCTCAATGAAACTGAGGTGTATGTCAAAAATTTTTTTTCTTGAAAATTTCGAAAATTTTTCTAAGTCCCGCTAGAATGCCATTTGCTGTTTGTGTGTTTAAAAGGTATATTATGAGAAGTGTAAAAATGAACAATTCCATAGAAGGTCAGATTATATGAGAAAAAAAATCGAAAATTTTTCTAAGTCCCAAAAATGAAGAATCAACTGAAAAATTTAATTTTCATAATAAATAAAGAAAAGTTGAAAGAAAAATGAAAAATCAACTGAAAAATTAAATTTTCATAATAAATAAAGAAAAGTTGAAAGAAAAATGAAAAATCAACTGAAAAATTAAATTTTCATAATAAATAAAGAAAAGTTGAAAGAAAAATTTCAATATTTTTTTCAAAGTCAGAAATATAAAAAAATAAATTTTTTTGATTTTTAAGTGAAATGCATTTGAAATAGAAACTTCTCAATGAAACTGAGGTGTATGTGAAAAATTTTTTTTCTTGAAAATTTCGAAAATTTTTCTAAGTCCCAAAAATGAAAAATCAACTGAAAAATTTAATTTTCATAATAAATAAAGAAAAGTTGAAAGAAAAATGAAAAATCAACTGAAAAATTAAATTTTCATAATAAATAAAGAAAAGTTGAAAGAAAAATTTCGATATTTTTTTCAAAGTCAGAAATAGTCAGAAATAGTCAGAAATATAAAAAAATCAATTGGAAAAAATATAGTCCCGCTAGAATGCCATTTGCTGTTTGTGTGTTTAAAAGGTATATTATGAGAAGTGTAAAAATGAACAATTCCATAGAAGGTCAGATTATATGAGAAAAAAAATCGAAAATTTTTCTAAGTCCCAAAAATGAAGAATCAACTGAAAAATTTAATTTTCATAATAAATAAAGAAAAGTTGAAAGAAAAATGAAAAATCAACTGAAAAATTAAATTTTCATAATAAATAAAGAAAAGTTGAAAGAAAAATTTCGATATTTTTTTCAAAGTCAGAAATATAAAAAAATCAATTTTTTTGATTTTTAAGTGAAATGCATTTGAAATAGAAACTTCTCAATGAAACTGAGGTGTATGTGAAAAATTTTTTTTCTTGAAAATTTCGAAAATTTTTCTAAGTCCCAAAAATGAAAAATCAACTGAAAAATTTAATTTTCATAATAAATAAAGAAAAGTTGAAAGAAAAATGAAAAATCAACTGAAAAATTAAATTTTCATAATAAATAAAGAAAAGTTGAAAGAAAAATGAAAAATCAACTGAAAAATTAAATTTTCATAATAAATAAAGAAAAGTTGAAAGAAAAATTTCAATATTTTTTTCAAAGTCAGAAATATAAAAAAATCAATTTTTTTGATTTTTAAGTGAAATGCATTTGAAATAGAAACTTCTCAATGAAACTGAGGTGTATGTGAAAAATTTTTTTTCTTGAAAATTTCGAAAATTTTTCTAAGTCCCAAAAATGAAAAATCAACTGAAAAATTTAATTTTCATAATAAATAAAGAAAAGTTGAAAGAAAAATGAAAAATCAACTGAAAAATTAAATTTTCATAATAAATAAAGAAAAGTTGAAAGAAAAATTTCGATATTTTTTTCAAAGTCAGAAATAGTCAGAAATAGTCAGAAATATAAAAAAATCAATTGGAAAAAATATAGTCCCGCTAGAATGCCATTTGCTGTTTGTGTGTTTAAAAGGTATATTATGAGAAGTGTAAAAATGAACAATTCCATAGAAGGTCAGATTATATGAGAAAAAAAATCGAAAATTTTTCTAAGTCCCAAAAATGAAGAATCAACTGAAAAATTTAATTTTCATAATAAATAAAGAAAAGTTGAAAGAAAAATGAAAAATCAACTGAAAAATTAAATTTTCATAATAAATAAAGAAAAGTTGAAAGAAAAATTTCGATATTTTTTTCAAAGTCAGAAATATAAAAAAATCAATTTTTTTGATTTTTAAGTGAAATGCATTTGAAATAGAAACTTCTCAATGAAACTGAGGTGTATGTGAAAAATTTTTTTTCTTGAAAA
Organism: Volucella zonaria; assembly: GCA_963966105.1. Taxonomy (NCBI): domain Eukaryota; kingdom Metazoa; phylum Arthropoda; class Insecta; order Diptera; family Syrphidae; genus Volucella; species Volucella zonaria. Next base: position 173,090 of record CAWYQB010000545.1, on the reverse strand, counting down.
TTTCGAAAATTTTTCTAAGTCCCAAAAATGAAAAATCAACTGAAAAATTTAATTTTCATAATAAATAAAGAAAAGTTGAAAGAAAAATGAAAAATCAACTGAAAAATTAAATTTTCATAATAAATAAAGAAAAGTTGAAAGAAAAATTTCGATATTTTTTTCAAAGTCAGAAATAGTCAGAAATATAAAAAAATCAATTGGAAAAAATATATATATGATTTTTAAGTGGAATTCATTTGAAATAGAGACTTCTCAATGAAACTGAGGTGTATGTCAAAAATTTTTTTTCTTGAAAATTTCGAAAATTTTTCTAAGTCCCGCTAGAATGCCATTTGCTGTTTGTGTGTTTAAAAGGTATATTATGAGAAGTGTAAAAATGAACAATTCCATAGAAGGTCAGATTATATGAGAAAAAAAATCGAAAATTTTTCTAAGTCCCAAAAATGAAGAATCAACTGAAAAATTTAATTTTCATAATAAATAAAGAAAAGTTGAAAGAAAAATGAAAAATCAACTGAAAAATTAAATTTTCATAATAAATAAAGAAAAGTTGAAAGAAAAATTTCAATATTTTTTTCAAAGTCAGAAATATAAAAAAATCAATTTTTTTGATTTTTAAGTGAAATGCATTTGAAATAGAAACTTCTCAATGAAACTGAGGTGTATGTGAAAAATTTTTTTTCTTGAAAATTTCGAAAATTTTTCTAAGTCCCAAAAATGAAAAATCAACTGAAAAATTTAATTTTCATAATAAATAAAGAAAAGTTGAAAGAAAAATGAAAAATCAACTGAAAAATTAAATTTTCATAATAAATAAAGAAAAGTTGAAAGAAAAATTTCGATATTTTTTTCAAAGTCAGAAATAGTCAGAAATAGTCAGAAATATAAAAAAATCAATTGGAAAAAATATAGTCCCGCTAGAATGCCATTTGCTGTTTGTGTGTTTAAAAGGTATATTATGAGAAGTGTAAAAATGAACAATTCCATAGAAGGTCAGATTATATGAGAAAAAAAATCGAAAATTTTTCTAAGTCCCAAAAATGAAGAATCAACTGAAAAATTTAATTTTCATAATAAATAAAGAAAAGTTGAAAGAAAAATGAAAAATCAACTGAAAAATTAAATTTTCATAATAAATAAAGAAAAGTTGAAAGAAAAATTTCGATATTTTTTTCAAAGTCAGAAATAGTCAGAAATATAAAAAAATCAATTGGAAAAAATATATATATGATTTTTAAGTGGAATTCATTTGAAATAGAGACTTCTCAAGGAAACTGAGGTGTATGTCAAACATTTTTTTTCTTGAAAATTTCGAAAATTTTTCTAAGTCCCGCTAGAATGCCATTTGCTGTTTGTGTGTTTAAAAGGTATATTATGAGAAGTGTAAAAATGAACAATTCCATAGAAGGTCAGATTATATGAGAAAAAAAATCGAAAATTTTTCTAAGTCCCAAAAATGAAGAATCAACTGAAAAATTTAATTTTCATAATAAATAAAGAAAAGTTGAAAGAAAAATGAAAAATCAACTGAAAAATTAAATTTTCATAATAAATAAAGAAAAGTTGAAAGAAAAATGAAAAATCAACTGAAAAATTAAATTTTCATAATAAATAAAGAAAAGTTGAAAGAAAAATTTCAATATTTTTTTCAAAGTCAGAAATATAAAAAAATCAATTTTTTTGATTTTTAAGTGAAATGCATTTGAAATAGAAACTTCTCAATGAAACTGAGGTGTATGTGAAAAATTTTTTTTCTTGAAAATTTCGAAAATTTTTCTAAGTCCCAAAAATGAAAAATCAACTGAAAAATTTAATTTTCATAATAAATAAAGAAAAGTTGAAAGAAAAATGAAAAATCAACTGAAAAATTAAATTTTCATAATAAATAAAGAAAAGTTGAAAGAAAAATGAAAAATCAACTGAAAAATTAAATTTTCATAATAAATAAAGAAAAGTTGAAAGAAAAATTTCAATATTTTTTTCAAAGTCAGAAATATAAAAAAATCAATTTTTTTGATTTTTAAGTGAAATGCATTTGAAATAGAAACTTCTCAATGAAACTGAGGTGTATGTGAAAAATTTTTTTTCTTGAAAATTTCGAAAATTTTTCTAAGTCCCAAAAATGAAAAATCAACTGAAAAATTTAATTTTCATAATAAATAAAGAAAAGTTGAAAGAAAAATGAAAAATCAACTGAAAAATTAAATTTTCATAATAAATAAAGAAAAGTTGAAAGAAAAATTTCGATATTTTTTTCAAAGTCAGAAATAGTCAGAAATAGTCAGAAATATAAAAAAATCAATTGGAAAAAATATAGTCCCGCTAGAATGCCATTTGCTGTTTGTGTGTTTAAAAGGTATATTATGAGAAGTGTAAAAATGAACAATTCCATAGAAGGTCAGATTATATGAGAAAAAAAATCGAAAATTTTTCTAAGTCCCAAAAATGAAGAATCAACTGAAAAATTTAATTTTCATAATAAATAAAGAAAAGTTGAAAGAAAAATGAAAAATCAACTGAAAAATTAAATTTTCATAATAAATAAAGAAAAGTTGAAAGAAAAATTTCGATATTTTTTTCAAAGTCAGAAATATAAAAAAATCAATTTTTTTGATTTTTAAGTGAAATGCATTTGAAATAGAAACTTCTCAATGAAACTGAGGTGTATGTGAAAAATTTTTTTTCTTGAAAATTTCGAAAATTTTTCTAAGTCCCAAAAATGAAAAATCAACTGAAAAATTTAATTTTCATAATAAATAAAGAAAAGTTGAAAGAAAAATGAAAAATCAACTGAAAAATTAAATTTTCATAATAAATAAAGAAAAGTTGAAAGAAAAATTTCGATATTTTTTTCAAAGTCAGAAATAGTCAGAAATATAAAAAAATCAATTGGAAAAAATATATATATGATTTTTAAGTGGAATTCATTTGAAATAGAGACTTCTCAATGAAACTGAGGTGTATGTCAAAAATTTTTTTTCTTGAAAATTTCGAAAATTTTTCTAAGTCCCGCTAGAATGCCATTTGCTGTTTGTGTGTTTAAAAGGTATATTATGAGAAGTGTAAAAATGAACAATTCCATAGAAGGTCAGATTATATGAGAAAAAAAATCGAAAATTTTTCTAAGTCCCAAAAATGAAGAATCAACTGAAAAATTTAATTTTCATAATAAATAAAGAAAAGTTGAAAGAAAAATGAAAAATCAACTGAAAAATTAAATTTTCATAATAAATAAAGAAAAGTTGAAAGAAAAATTTCAATATTTTTTTCAAAGTCAGAAATATAAAAAAATCAATTTTTTTGATTTTTAAGTGAAATGCATTTGAAATAGAAACTTCTCAATGAAACTGAGGTGTATGTGAAAAATTTTTTTTCTTGAAAATTTCGAAAATTTTTCTAAGTCCCAAAAATGAAAAATCAACTGAAAAATTTAATTTTCATAATAAATAAAGAAAAGTTGAAAGAAAAATGAAAAATCAACTGAAAAATTAAATTTTCATAATAAATAAAGAAAAGTTGAAAGAAAAATTTCGATATTTTTTTCAAAGTCAGAAATAGTCAGAAATAGTCAGAAATATAAAAAAATCAATTGGAAAAAATATAGTCCCGCTAGAATGCCATTTGCTGTTTGTGTGTTTAAAAGGTATATTATGAGAAGTGTAAAAATGAACAATTCCATAGAAGGTCAGATTATATGAGAAAAAAAATCGAAAATTTTTCTAAGTCCCAAAAATGAAGAATCAACTGAAAAATTTAATTTTCATAATAAATAAAGAAAAGTTGAAAGAAAAATGAAAAATCAACTGAAAAATTAAATTTTCATAATAAATAAAGAAAAGTTGAAAGAAAAATTTCGATATTTTTTTCAAAGTCAGAAATAGTCAGAAATATAAAAAAATCAATTGGAAAAAATATATATATGATTTTTAAGTGGAATTCATTTGAAATAGAGACTTCTCAAGGAAACTGAGGTGTATGTCAAACATTTTTTTTCTTGAAAATTTCGAAAATTTTTCTAAGTCCCGCTAGAATGCCATTTGCTGTTTGTGTGTTTAAAAGGTATATTATGAGAAGTGTAAAAATGAACAATTCCATAGAAGGTCAGATTATATGAGAAAAAAAATCGAAAATTTTTCTAAGTCCCAAAAATGAAGAATCAACTGAAAAATTTAATTTTCATAATAAATAAAGAAAAGTTGAAAGAAAAATGAAAAATCAACTGAAAAATTAAATTTTCATAATAAATAAAGAAAAGTTGAAAGAAAAATTTCGATATTTTTTTCAAAGTCAGAAATAGTCAGAAATATAAAAAAATCAATTGGAAAAAATATATATATGATTTTTAAGTGGAATTCATTTGAAATAGAGACTTCTCAATGAAACTGAGGTGTATGTCAAAAATTTTTTTTCTTGAAAATTTCGAAAATTTTTCTAAGTCCCGCTAGAATGCCATTTGCTGTTTGTGTGTTTAAAAGGTATATTATGAGAAGTGTAAAAATGAACAATTCCATAGAAGGTCAGATTATATGAGAAAAAAAATCGAAAATTTTTCTAAGTCCCAAAAATGAAAAATCAACTGAAAAATTTAATTTTCATAATAAATAAAGAAAAGTTGAAAGAAAAATGAAAAATCAACTGAAAAATTAAATTTTCATAATAAATAAAGAAAAGTTGAAAGAAAAATGAAAAATCAACTGAAAAATTAAATTTTCATAATAAATAAAGAAAAGTTGAAAGAAAAATGAAAAATCAACTGAAAAATTAAATTTTCATAATAAATAAAGAAAAGTTGAAAGAAAAATTTCGATATTTTTTTCAAAGTCAGAAATAGTCAGAAATATAAAAAAATCAATTGGAAAAAATATATATATGATTTTTAAGTGGAATTCATTTGAAATAGAGACTTCTCAATGAAACTGAGGTGTATGTCAAAAATTTTTTTTCTTGAAAATTTCGAAAATTTTTCTAAGTCCCGCTAGAATGCCATTTGCTGTTTGTGTGTTTAAAAGGTATATTATGAGAAGTGTAAAAATGAACAATTCCATAGAAGGTCAGATTATATGAGAAAAAAAATCGAAAATTTTTCTAAGTCCCAAAAATGAAAAATCAACTGAAAAATTTAATTTTCATAATAAATAAAGAAAAGTTGAAAGAAAAATGAAAAATCAACTGAAAAATTAAATTTTCATAATAAATAAAGAAAAGTTGAAAGAAAAATGAAAAATCAACTGAAAAATTAAATTTTCATAATAAATAAAGAAAAGTTGAAAGAAAAATTTCGATATTTTTTTCAAAGTCAGAAATATAAAAAAATCAATTTTTTTGATTTTTAAGTGAAATGCATTTGAAATAGAAACTTCTCAATGAAACTGAGGTGTATGTGAAAAATTTTTTTTCTTGAAAATTTCGAAAATTTTTCTAAGTCCCAAAAATGAAAAATCAACTGAAAAATTTAATTTTCATAATAAATAAAGAAAAGTTGAAAGAAAAATGAAAAATCAACTGAAAAATTAAATTTTCATAATAAATAAAGAAAAGTTGAAAGAAAAATTTCGATATTTTTTTCAAAGTCAGAAATAGTCAGAAATAGTCAGAAATATAAAAAAATCAATTGGAAAAAATATAGTCCCGCTAGAATGCCATTTGCTGTTTGTGTGTTTAAAAGGTATATTATGAGAAGTGTAAAAATGAACAATTCCATAGAAGGTCAGATTATATGAGAAAAAAAATCGAAAATTTTTCTAAGTCCCAAAAATGAAGAATCAACTGAAAAATTTAATTTTCATAATAAATAAAGAAAAGTTGAAAGAAAAATGAAAAATCAACTGAAAAATTAAATTTTCATAATAAATAAAGAAAAGTTGAAAGAAAAATTTCGATATTTTTTTCAAAGTCAGAAATAGTCAGAAATATAAAAAAATCAATTGGAAAAAATATATATATGATTTTTAAGTGGAATTCATTTGAAATAGAGACTTCTCAATGAAACTGAGGTGTATGTCAAAAATTTTTTTTCTTGAAAATTTCGAAAATTTTTCTAAGTCCCGCTAGAATGCCATTTGCTGTTTGTGTGTTTAAAAGGTATATTATGAGAAGTGTAAAAATGAACAATTCCATAGAAGGTCAGATTATATGAGAAAAAAAATCGAAAATTTTTCTAAGTCCCAAAAATGAAGAATCAACTGAAAAATTTAATTTTCATAATAAATAAAGAAAAGTTGAAAGAAAAATGAAAAATCAACTGAAAAATTAAATTTTCATAATAAATAAAGAAAAGTTGAAAGAAAAATTTCAATATTTTTTTCAAAGTCAGAAATATAAAAAAATCAATTTTTTTGATTTTTAAGTGAAATGCATTTGAAATAGAAACTTCTCAATGAAACTGAGGTGTATGTGAAAAATTTTTTTTCTTGAAAATTTCGAAAATTTTTCTAAGTCCCAAAAATGAAAAATCAACTGAAAAATTTAATTTTCATAATAAATAAAGAAAAGTTGAAAGAAAAATGAAAAATCAACTGAAAAATTAAATTTTCATAATAAATAAAGAAAAGTTGAAAGAAAAATTTCGATATTTTTTTCAAAGTCAGAAATAGTCAGAAATATAAAAAAATCAATTGGAAAAAATATAGTCCCGCTAGAATGCCATTTGCTGTTTGTGTGTTTAAAAGGTATATTATGAGAAGTGTAAAAATGAACAATTCCATAGAAGGTCAGATTATATGAGAAAAAAAATCGAAAATTTTTCTAAGTCCCAAAAATGAAGAATCAACTGAAAAATTTAATTTTCATAATAAATAAAGAAAAGTTGAAAGAAAAATGAAAAATCAACTGAAAAATTAAATTTTCATAATAAATAAAGAAAAGTTGAAAGAAAAATTTCAATATTTTTTTCAAAGTCAGAAATATAAAAAAATCAATTTTTTTGATTTTTAAGTGAAATGCATTTGAAATAGAAACTTCTCAATGAAACTGAGGTGTATGTGAAAAATTTTTTTTCTTGAAAATTTCGAAAATTTTTCTAAGTCCCAAAAATGAAAAATCAACTGAAAAATTTAATTTTCATAATAAATAAAGAAAAGTTGAAAGAAAAATGAAAAATCAACTGAAAAATTAAATTTTCATAATAAATAAAGAAAAGTTGAAAGAAAAATTTCGATATTTTTTTCAAAGTCAGAAATAGTCAGAAATAGTCAGAAATATAAAAAAATCAATTGGAAAAAATATAGTCCCGCTAGAATGCCATTTGCTGTTTGTGTGTTTAAAAGGTATATTATGAGAAGTGTAAAAATGAACAATTCCATAGAAGGTCAGATTATATGAGAAAAAAAATCGAAAATTTTTCTAAGTCCCAAAAATGAAGAATCAACTGAAAAATTTAATTTTCATAATAAATAAAGAAAAGTTGAAAGAAAAATGAAAAATCAACTGAAAAATTAAATTTTCATAATAAATAAAGAAAAGTTGAAAGAAAAATTTCAATATTTTTTTCAAAGTCAGAAATATAAAAAAATCAATTTTTTTGATTTTTAAGTGAAATGCATTTGAAATAGAAACTTCTCAATGAAACTGAGGTGTATGTGAAAAATTTTTTTTCTTGAAAATTTCGAAAATTTTTCTAAGTCCCAAAAATGAAAAATCAACTGAAAAATTTAATTTTCATAATAAATAAAGAAAAGTTGAAAGAAAAATGAAAAATCAACTGAAAAATTAAATTTTCATAATAAATAAAGAAAAGTTGAAAGAAAAATTTCGATATTTTTTTCAAAGTCAGAAATAGTCAGAAATAGTCAGAAATATAAAAAAATCAATTGGAAAAAATATAGTCCCGCTAGAATGCCATTTGCTGTTTGTGTGTTTAAAAGGTATATTATGAGAAGTGTAAAAATGAACAATTCCATAGAAGGTCAGATTATATGAGAAAAAAAATCGAAAATTTTTCTAAGTCCCAAAAATGAAGAATCAACTGAAAAATTTAATTTTCATAATAAATAAAGAAAAGTTGAAAGAAAAATGAAAAATCAACTGAAAAATTAAATTTTCATAATAAATAAAGAAAAGTTGAAAGAAAAATTTCGATATTTTTTTCAAAGTCAGAAATAGTCAGAAATATAAAAAAATCAATTGGAAAAAATATATATATGATTTTTAAGTGGAATTCATTTGAAATAGTGACTTCTCAATGAAACTGAGGTGTATGTCAAAAATTTTTTTTCTTGAAAATTTCGAAAATTTTTCTAAGTCCCGCTAGAATGCCATTTGCTGTTTGTGTGTTTAAAAGGTATATTATGAGAAGTGTAAAAATGAACAATTCCATAGAAGGTCAGATTATATGAGAAAAAAAATCGAAAATTTTTCTAAGTCCCAAAAATGAAGAATCAACTGAAAAATTTAATTTTCATAATAAATAAAGAAAAGTTGAAAGAAAAATGAAAAATCAACTGAAAAACTAAATTTTCATAATAAATAAAGAAAAGTTGAAAGAAAAATTTCGATATTTTTTTCAAAGTCAGAAATAGTCAGAAATATAAAAAAATCAATTGGAAAAAATATATATATGATTTTTAAGTGGAATTCATTTGAAATAGAGACTTCTCAATGAAACTGAGGTGTATGTCAAAAATTTTTTTTCTTGAAAATTTCGAAAATTTTTCCAAGTCCCGCTAGAATGCCATTTGCTGTTTGTGTGTTTAAAAGGTATATTATGAGAAGTGTAAAAATGAACAATTCCATAGAAGGTCAGATTATATGAGAAAAAAAATCGAAAATTTTTCTAAGTCCCAAAAATGAAAAATCAACTGAAAAATTTAATTTTCATAATAAATAAAGAAAAGTTGAAAGAAAAATGAAAAATCAACTGAAAAATTAAATTTTCATAATAAATAAAGAAAAGTTGAAAGAAAAATGAAAAATCAACTGAAAAATTAAATTTTCATAATAAATAAAGAAAAGTTGAAAGAAAAATTTCGATATTTTTTTCAAAGTCAGAAATATAAAAAAATCAATTTTTTTGATTTTTAAGTGAAATGCATTTGAAATAGAAACTTCTCAATGAAACTGAGGTGTATGTGAAAAATTTTTTTTCTTGAAAATTTCGAAAATTTTTCTAAGTCCCAAAAATGAAAAATCAACTGAAAAATTTAATTTTCATAATAAATAAAGAAAAGTTGAAAGAAAAATGAAAAATCAACTGAAAAATTAAATTTTCATAATAAATAAAGAAAAGTTGAAAGAAAAATTTCGATATTTTTTTCAAAGTCAGAAATAGTCAGAAATAGTCAGAAATATAAAAAAATCAATTGGAAAAAATATAGTCCCGCTAGAATGCCATTTGCTGTTTGTGTGTTTAAAAGGTATATTATGAGAAGTGTAAAAATGAACAATTCCATAGAAGGTCAGATTATATGAGAAAAAAAATCGAAAATTTTTCTAAGTCCCAAAAATGAAGAATCAACTGAAAAATTTAATTTTCATAATAAATAAAGAAAAGTTGAAAGAAAAATGAAAAATCAACTGAAAAATTAAATTTTCATAATAAATAAAGAAAAGTTGAAAGAAAAATTTCGATATTTTTTTCAAAGTCAGAAATAGTCAGAAATATAAAAAAATCAATTGGAAAAAATATATATATGATTTTTAAGTGGAATTCATTTGAAATAGTGACTTCTCAATGAAACTGAGGTGTATGTCAAAAATTTTTTTTCTTGAAAATTTCGAAAATTTTTCTAAGTCCCGCTAGAATGCCATTTGCTGTTTGTGTGTTTAAAAGGTATATTATGAGAAGTGTAAAAATGAACAATTCCATAGAAGGTCAGATTATATGAGAAAAAAAATCGAAAATTTTTCTAAGTCCCAAAAATGAAAAATCAACTGAAAAATTTAATTTTCATAATAAATAAAGAAAAGTTGAAAGAAAAATGAAAAATCAACTGAAAAATTAAATTTTCATAATAAATAAAGAAAAGTTGAAAGAAAAATGAAAAATCAACTGAAAAATTAAATTTTCATAATAAATAAAGAAAAGTTGAAAGAAAAATTTCGATATTTTTTTCAAAGTCAGAAATATAAAAAAATCAATTTTTTTGATTTTTAAGTGAAATGCATTTGAAATAGAAACTTCTCAATGAAACTGAGGTGTATGTGAAAAATTTTTTTTCTTGAAAATTTCGAAAATTTTTCTAAGTCCCAAAAATGAAAAATCAACTGAAAAATTTAATTTTCATAATAAATAAAGAAAAGTTGAAAGAAAAATGAAAAATCAACTGAAAAATTAAATTTTCATAATAAATAAAGAAAAGTTGAAAGAAAAATTTCGATATTTTTTTCAAAGTCAGAAATAGTCAGAAATAGTCAGAAATATAAAAAAATCAATTGGAAAAAATATAGTCCCGCTAGAATGCCATTTGCTGTTTGTGTGTTTAAAAGGTATATTATGAGAAGTGTAAAAATGAACAATTCCATAGAAGGTCAGATTATATGAGAAAAAAAATCGAAAATTTTTCTAAGTCCCAAAAATGAAGAATCAACTGAAAAATTTAATTTTCATAATAAATAAAGAAAAGTTGAAAGAAAAATGAAAAATCAACTGAAAAATTAAATTTTCATAATAAATAAAGAAAAGTTGAAAGAAAAATTTCGATATTTTTTTCAAAGTCAGAAATAGTCAGAAATATAAAAAAATCAATTGGAAAAAATATATATATGATTTTTAAGTGGAATTCATTTGAAATAGAGACTTCTCAATGAAACTGAGGTGTATGTCAAAAATTTTTTTTCTTGAAAATTTCGAAAATTTTTCTAAGTCCCGCTAGAATGCCATTTGCTGTTTGTGTGTTTAAAAGGTATATTATGAGAAGTGTAAAAATGAACAATTCCATAGAAGGTCAGATTATATGAGAAAAAAAATCGAAAATTTTTCTAAGTCCCAAAAATGAAGAATCAACTGAAAAATTTAATTTTCATAATAAATAAAGAAAAGTTGAAAGAAAAATGAAAAATCAACTGAAAAATTAAATTTTCATAATAAATAAAGAAAAGTTGAAAGAAAAATTTCAATATTTTTTTCAAAGTCAGAAATATAAAAAAATCAATTTTTTTGATTTTTAAGTGAAATGCATTTGAAATAGAAACTTCTCAATGAAACTGAGGTGTATGTGAAAAATTTTTTTTCTTGAAAATTTCGAAAATTTTTCTAAGTCCCAAAAATGAAAAATCAACTGAAAAATTTAATTTTCATAATAAATAAAGAAAAGTTGAAAGAAAAATGAAAAATCAACTGAAAAATTAAATTTTCATAATAAATAAAGAAAAGTTGAAAGAAAAATTTCGATATTTTTTTCAAAGTCAGAAATAGTCAGAAATATAAAAAAATCAATTGGAAAAAATATAGTCCCGCTAGAATGCCATTTGCTGTTTGTGTGTTTAAAAGGTATATTATGAGAAGTGTAAAAATGAACAATTCCATAGAAGGTCAGATTATATGAGAAAAAAAATCGAAAATTTTTCTAAGTCCCAAAAATGAAGAATCAACTGAAAAATTTAATTTTCATAATAAATAAAGAAAAGTTGAAAGAAAAATGAAAAATCAACTGAAAAATTAAATTTTCATAATAAATAAAGAAAAGTTGAAAGAAAAATTTCAATATTTTTTTCAAAGTCAGAAATATAAAAAAATCAATTTTTTTGATTTTTAAGTGAAATGCATTTGAAATAGAAACTTCTCAATGAAACTGAGGTGTATGTGAAAAATTTTTTTTCTTGAAAATTTCGAAAATTTTTCTAAGTCCCAAAAATGAAAAATCAACTGAAAAATTTAATTTTCATAATAAATAAAGAAAAGTTGAAAGAAAAATGAAAAATCAACTGAAAAATTAAATTTTCATAATAAATAAAGAAAAGTTGAAAGAAAAATTTCGATATTTTTTTCAAAGTCAGAAATAGTCAGAAATAGTCAGAAATATAAAAAAATCAATGGGAAAAAATATAGTCCCGCTAGAATGCCATTTGCTGTTTGTGTGTTTAAAAGGTATATTATGAGAAGTGTAAAAATGAACAATTCCATAGAAGGTCAGATTATATGAGAAAAAAAATCGAAAATTTTTCTAAGTCCCAAAAATGAAGAATCAACTGAAAAATTTAATTTTCATAATAAATAAAGAAAAGTTGAAAGAAAAATGAAAAATCAACTGAAAAATTAAATTTTCATAATAAATAAAGAAAAGTTGAAAGAAAAATTTCAATATTTTTTTCAAAGTCAGAAATATAAAAAAATCAATTTTTTTGATTTTTAAGTGAAATGCATTTGAAATAGAAACTTCTCAATGAAACTGAGGTGTATGTGAAAAATTTTTTTTCTTGAAAATTTCGAAAATTTTTCTAAGTCCCAAAAATGAAAAATCAACTGAAAAATTTAATTTTCATAATAAATAAAGAAAAGTTGAAAGAAAAATGAAAAATCAACTGAAAAATTAAATTTTCATAATAAATAAAGAAAAGTTGAAAGAAAAATTTCGATATTTTTTTCAAAGTCAGAAATAGTCAGAAATAGTCAGAAATATAAAAAAATCAATTGGAAAAAATATAGTCCCGCTAGAATGCCATTTGCTGTTTGTGTGTTTAAAAGGTATATTATGAGAAGTGTAAAAATGAACAATTCCATAGAAGGTCAGATTATATGAGAAAAAAAATCGAAAATTTTTCTAAGTCCCAAAAATGAAGAATCAACTGAAAAATTTAATTTTCATAATAAATAAAGAAAAGTTGAAAGAAAAATGAAAAATCAACTGAAAAATTAAATTTTCATAATAAATAAAGAAAAGTTGAAAGAAAAATTTCGATATTTTTTTCAAAGTCAGAAATAGTCAGAAATATAAAAAAATCAATTGGAAAAAATATATATATGATTTTTAAGTGGAATTCATTTGAAATAGTGACTTCTCAATGAAACTGAGGTGTATGTCAAAAATTTTTTTTCTTGAAAATTTCGAAAATTTTTCTAAGTCCCGCTAGAATGCCATTTGCTGTTTGTGTGTTTAAAAGGTATATTATGAGAAGTGTAAAAATGAACAATTCCATAGAAGGTCAGATTATATGAGAAAAAAAATCGAAAATTTTTCTAAGTCCCAAAAATGAAGAATCAACTGAAAAATTTAATTTTCATAATAAATAAAGAAAAGTTGAAAGAAAAATGAAAAATCAACTGAAAAACTAAATTTTCATAATAAATAAAGAAAAGTTGAAAGAAAAATTTCGATATTTTTTTCAAAGTCAGAAATAGTCAGAAATATAAAAAAATCAATTGGAAAAAATATATATATGATTTTTAAGTGGAATTCATTTGAAATAGAGACTTCTCAATGAAACTGAGGTGTATGTCAAAAATTTTTTTTCTTGAAAATTTCGAAAATTTTTCCAAGTCCCGCTAGAATGCCATTTGCTGTTTGTGTGTTTAAAAGGTATATTATGAGAAGTGTAAAAATGAACAATTCCATAGAAGGTCAGATTATATGAGAAAAAAAATCGAAAATTTTTCTAAGTCCCAAAAATGAAAAATCAACTGAAAAATTTAATTTTCATAATAAATAAAGAAAAGTTGAAAGAAAAATGAAAAATCAACTGAAAAATTAAATTTTCATAATAAATAAAGAAAAGTTGAAAGAAAAATGAAAAATCAACTGAAAAATTAAATTTTCATAATAAATAAAGAAAAGTTGAAAGAAAAATTTCGATATTTTTTTCAAAGTCAGAAATATAAAAAAATCAATTTTTTTGATTTTTAAGTGAAATGCATTTGAAATAGAAACTTCTCAATGAAACTGAGGTGTATGTGAAAAATTTTTTTTCTTGAAAATTTCGAAAATTTTTCTAAGTCCCAAAAATGAAAAATCAACTGAAAAATTTAATTTTCATAATAAATAAAGAAAAGTTGAAAGAAAAATGAAAAATCAACTGAAAAATTAAATTTTCATAATAAATAAAGAAAAGTTGAAAGAAAAATTTCGATATTTTTTTCAAAGTCAGAAATAGTCAGAAATAGTCAGAAATATAAAAAAATCAATTGGAAAAAATATAGTCCCGCTAGAATGCCATTTGCTGTTTGTGTGTTTAAAAGGTATATTATGAGAAGTGTAAAAATGAACAATTCCATAGAAGGTCAGATTATATGAGAAAAAAAATCGAAAATTTTTCTAAGTCCCAAAAATGAAGAATCAACTGAAAAATTTAATTTTCATAATAAATAAAGAAAAGTTGAAAGAAAAATGAAAAATCAACTGAAAAATTAAATTTTCATAATAAATAAAGAAAAGTTGAAAGAAAAATTTCGATATTTTTTTCAAAGTCAGAAATAGTCAGAAATATAAAAAAATCAATTGGAAAAAATATATATATGATTTTTAAGTGGAATTCATTTGAAATAGTGACTTCTCAATGAAACTGAGGTGTATGTCAAAAATTTTTTTTCTTGAAAATTTCGAAAATTTTTCTAAGTCCCGCTAGAATGCCATTTGCTGTTTGTGTGTTTAAAAGGTATATTATGAGAAGTGTAAAAATGAACAATTCCATAGAAGGTCAGATTATATGAGAAAAAAAATCGAAAATTTTTCTAAGTCCCAAAAATGAAGAATCAACTGAAAAATTTAATTTTCATAATAAATAAAGAAAAGTTGAAAGAAAAATGAAAAATCAACTGAAAAACTAAATTTTCATAATAAATAAAGAAAAGTTGAAAGAAAAATTTCGATATTTTTTTCAAAGTCAGAAATAGTCAGAAATATAAAAAAATCAATTGGAAAAAATATATATATGATTTTTAAGTGGAATTCATTTGAAATAGAGACTTCTCAATGAAACTGAGGTGTATGTCAAAAATTTTTTTTCTTGAAAATTTCGAAAATTTTTCCAAGTCCCGCTAGAATGCCATTTGCTGTTTGTGTGTTTAAAAGGTATATTATGAGAAGTGTAAAAATGAACAATTCCATAGAAGGTCAGATTATATGAGAAAAAAAATCGAAAATTTTTCTAAGTCCCAAAAATGAAAAATCAACTGAAAAATTTAATTTTCATAATAAATAAAGAAAAGTTGAAAGAAAAATGAAAAATCAACTGAAAAATTAAATTTTCATAATAAATAAAGAAAAGTTGAAAGAAAAATGAAAAATCAACTGAAAAATTAAATTTTCATAATAAATAAAGAAAAGTTGAAAGAAAAATTTCGATATTTTTTTCAAAGTCAGAAATATAAAAAAATCAATTTTTTTGATTTTTAAGTGAAATGCATTTGAAATAGAAACTTCTCAATGAAACTGAGGTGTATGTGAAAAATTTTTTTTCTTGAAAATTTCGAAAATTTTTCTAAGTCCCAAAAATGAAAAATCAACTGAAAAATTTAATTTTCATAATAAATAAAGAAAAGTTGAAAGAAAAATGAAAAATCAACTGAAAAATTAAATTTTCATAATAAATAAAGAAAAGTTGAAAGAAAAATTTCGATATTTTTTTCAAAGTCAGAAATAGTCAGAAATAGTCAGAAATATAAAAAAATCAATTGGAAAAAATATAGTCCCGCTAGAATGCCATTTGCTGTTTGTGTGTTTAAAAGGTATATTATGAGAAGTGTAAAAATGAACAATTCCATAGAAGGTCAGATTATATGAGAAAAAAAATCGAAAATTTTTCTAAGTCCCAAAAATGAAGAATCAACTGAAAAATTTAATTTTCATAATAAATAAAGAAAAGTTGAAAGAAAAATGAAAAATCAACTGAAAAATTAAATTTTCATAATAAATAAAGAAAAGTTGAAAGAAAAATTTCGATATTTTTTTCAAAGTCAGAAATAGTCAGAAATATAAAAAAATCAATTGGAAAAAATATATATATGATTTTTAAGTGGAATTCATTTGAAATAGAGACTTCTCAATGAAACTGAGGTGTATGTCAAAAATTTTTTTTCTTGAAAATTTCGAAAATTTTTCTAAGTCCCGCTAGAATGCCATTTGCTGTTTGTGTGTTTAAAAGGTATATTATGAGAAGTGTAAAAATGAACAATTCCATAGAAGGTCAGATTATATGAGAAAAAAAATCGAAAATTTTTCTAAGTCCCAAAAATGAAAAATCAACTGAAAAATTTAATTTTCATAATAAATAAAGAAAAGTTGAAAGAAAAATGAAAAATCAACTGAAAAATTAAATTTTCATAATAAATAAAGAAAAGTTGAAAGAAAAATGAAAAATCAACTGAAAAATTAAATTTTCATAATAAATAAAGAAAAGTTGAAAGAAAAATTTCGATATTTTTTTCAAAGTCAGAAATATAAAAAAATCAATTTTTTTGATTTTTAAGTGAAATGCATTTGAAATAGAAACTTCTCAATGAAACTGAGGTGTATGTGAAAAATTTTTTTTCTTGAAAATTTCGAAAATTTTTCTAAGTCCCAAAAATGAAAAATCAACTGAAAAATTTAATTTTCATAATAAATAAAGAAAAGTTGAAAGAAAAATGAAAAATCAACTGAAAAATTAAATTTTCATAATAAATAAAGAAAAGTTGAAAGAAAAATTTCGATATTTTTTTCAAAGTCAGAAATAGTCAGAAATAGTCAGAAATATAAAAAAATCAATTGGAAAAAATATAGTCCCGCTAGAATGCCATTTGCTGTTTGTGTGTTTAAAAGGTATATTATGAGAGGTGTAAAAATGAACAATTCCATAGAAGGTCAGATTATATGAGAAAAAAAATCGAAAATTTTTCTAAGTCCCAAAAATGAAGAATCAACTGAAAAATTTAATTTTCATAATAAATAAAGAAAAGTTGAAAGAAAAATGAAAAATCAACTGAAAAATTAAATTTTCATAATAAATAAAGAAAAGTTGAAAGAAAAATTTCGATATTTTTTTCAAAGTCAGAAATAGTCAGAAATATAAAAAAATCAATTGGAAAAAATATATATATGATTTTTAAGTGGAATTCATTTGAAATAGAGACTTCTCAATGAAACTGAGGTGTATGTCAAAAATTTTTTTTCTTGAAAATTTCGAAAATTTTTCTAAGTCCCGCTAGAATGCCATTTGCTGTTTGTGTGTGTAAAAGGTATATTATGAGAAGTGTAAAAATGAACAATTCCATAGAAGGTCAGATTATATGAGAAAAAAAATCGAAAATTTTTCTAAGTCCCAAAAATGAAAAATCAACTGAAAAATTTAATTTTCATAATAAATAAAGAAAAGTTGAAAGAAAAATGAAAAATCAACTGAAAAATTAAATTTTCATAATAAATAAAGAAAAGTTGAAAGAAAAATGAAAAATCAACTGAAAAATTAAATTTTCATAATAAATAAAGAAAAGTTGAAAGAAAAATTTCGATATTTTTTTCAAAGTCAGAAATATAAAAAAATCAATTTTTTTGATTTTTAAGTGAAATGCATTTGAAATAGAAACTTCTCAATGAAACTGAGGTGTATGTGAAAAATTTTTTTTCTTGAAAATTTCGAAAATTTTTCTAAGTCCCAAAAATGAAAAATCAACTGAAAAATTTAATTTTCATAATAAATAAAGAAAAGTTGAAAGAAAAATGAAAAATCAACTGAAAAATTAAATTTTCATAATAAATAAAGAAAAGTTGAAAGAAAAATTTCGATATTTTTTTCAAAGTCAGAAATAGTCAGAAATAGTCAGAAATATAAAAAAATCAATTGGAAAAAATATAGTCCCGCTAGAATGCCATTTGCTGTTTGTGTGTTTAAAAGGTATATTATGAGAAGTGTAAAAATGAACAATTCCATAGAAGGTCAGATTATATGAGAAAAAAAATCGAAAATTTTTCTAAGTCCCAAAAATGAAGAATCAACTGAAAAATTTAATTTTCATAATAAATAAAGAAAAGTTGAAAGAAAAATGAAAAATCAACTGAAAAATTAAATTTTCATAATAAATAAAGAAAAGTTGAAAGAAAAATTTCGATATTTTTTTCAAAGTCAGAAATAGTCAGAAATATAAAAAAATCAATTGGAAAAAATATATATATGATTTTTAAGTGGAATTCATTTGAAATAGAGACTTCTCAATGAAACTGAGGTGTATGTCAAAAATTTTTTTTCTTGAAAATTTCGAAAATTTTTCTAAGTCCCGCTAGAATGCCATTTGCTGTTTGTGTGTTTAAAAGGTATATTATGAGAAGTGTAAAAATGAACAATTCCATAGAAGGTCAGATTATATGAGAAAAAAAATCGAAAATTTTTCTAAGTCCCAAAAATGAAAAATCAACTGAAAAATTTAATTTTCATAATAAATAAAGAAAAGTTGAAAGAAAAATGAAAAATCAACTGAAAAATTAAATTTTCATAATAAATAAAGAAAAGTTGAAAGAAAAATTTCGATATTTTTTTCAAAGTCAGAAATAGTCAGAAATAGTCAGAAATATAAAAAAATCAATTGGAAAAAATATAGTCCCGCTAGAATGCCATTTGCTGTTTGTGTGTTTAAAAGGTATATTATGAGAAGTGTAAAAATGAACAATTCCATAGAAGGTCAGATTATATGAGAAAAAAAATCGAAAATTTTTCTAAGTCCCAAAAATGAAGAATCAACTGAAAAATTTAATTTTCATAATAAATAAAGAAAAGTTGAAAGAAAAATGAAAAATCAACTGAAAAATTAAATTTTCATAATAAATAAAGAAAAGTTGAAAGAAAAATTTCGATATTTTTTTCAAAGTCAGAAATAGTCAGAAATATAAAAAAATCAATTGGAAAAAATATATATATGATTTTTAAGTGGAATTCATTTGAAATAGAGACTTCTCAATGAAACTGAGGTGTATGTCAAAAATTTTTTTTCTTGAAAATTTCGAAAATTTTTCTAAGTCCCGCTAGAATGCCATTTGCTGTTTGTGTGTTTAAAAGGTATATTATGAGAAGTGTAAAAATGAACAATTCCATAGAAGGTCAGATTATATGAGAAAAAAAATCGAAAATTTTTCTAAGTCCCAAAAATGAAAAATCAACTGAAAAATTTAATTTTCATAATAAATAAAGAAAAGTTGAAAGAAAAATGAAAAATCAACTGAAAAATTAAATTTTCATAATAAATAAAGAAAAGTTGAAAGAAAAATGAAAAATCAACTGAAAAATTAAATTTTCATAATAAATAAAGAAAAGTTGAAAGAAAAATTTCGATATTTTTTTCAAAGTCAGAAATATAAAAAAATCAATTTTTTTGATTTTTAAGTGAAATGCATTTGAAATAGAAACTTCTCAATGAAACTGAGGTGTATGTGAAAAATTTTTTTTCTTGAAAATTTCGAAAATTTTTCTAAGTCCCAAAAATGAAAAATCAACTGAAAAATTTAATTTTCATAATAAATAAAGAAAAGTTGAAAGAAAAATGAAAAATCAACTGAAAAATTAAATTTTCATAATAAATAAAGAAAAGTTGAAAGAAAAATTTCGATATTTTTTTCAAAGTCAGAAATAGTCAGAAATAGTCAGAAATATAAAAAAATCAATTGGAAAAAATATAGTCCCGCTAGAATGCCATTTGCTGTTTGTGTGTTTAAAAGGTATATTATGAGAAGTGTAAAAATGAACAATTCCATAGAAGGTCAGATTATATGAGAAAAAAAATCGAAAATTTTTCTAAGTCCCAAAAATGAAGAATCAACTGAAAAATTTAATTTTCATAATAAATAAAGAAAAGTTGAAAGAAAAATGAAAAATCAACTGAAAAATTAAATTTTCATAATAAATAAAGAAAAGTTGAAAGAAAAATTTCGATATTTTTTTCAAAGTCAGAAATAGTCAGAAATATAAAAAAATCAATTGGAAAAAATATATATATGATTTTTAAGTGGAATTCATTTGAAATAGTGACTTCTCAATGAAACTGAGGTGTATGTCAAAAATTTTTTTTCTTGAAAATTTCGAAAATTTTTCTAAGTCCCGCTAGAATGCCATTTGCTGTTTGTGTGTTTAAAAGGTATATTATGAGAAGTGTAAAAATGAACAATTCCATAGAAGGTCAGATTATATGAGAAAAAAAATCGAAAATTTTTCTAAGTCCCAAAAATGAAAAATCAACTGAAAAATTTAATTTTCATAATAAATAAAGAAAAGTTGAAAGAAAAATGAAAAATCAACTGAAAAATTAAATTTTCATAATAAATAAAGAAAAGTTGAAAGAAAAATGAAAAATCAACTGAAAAATTAAATTTTCATAATAAATAAAGAAAAGTTGAAAGAAAAATTTCGATATTTTTTTCAAAGTCAGAAATATAAAAAAATCAATTTTTTTGATTTTTAAGTGAAATGCATTTGAAATAGAAACTTCTCAATGAAACTGAGGTGTATGTGAAAAATTTTTTTTCTTGAAAATTTCGAAAATTTTTCTAAGTCCCAAAAATGAAAAATCAACTGAAAAATTTAATTTTCATAATAAATAAAGAAAAGTTGAAAGAAAAATGAAAAATCAACTGAAAAATTAAATTTTCATAATAAATAAAGAAAAGTTGAAAGAAAAATTTCGATATTTTTTTCAAAGTCAGAAATAGTCAGAAATAGTCAGAAATATAAAAAAATCAATTGGAAAAAATATAGTCCCGCTAGAATGCCATTTGCTGTTTGTGTGTTTAAAAGGTATATTATGAGAAGTGTAAAAATGAACAATTCCATAGAAGGTCAGATTATATGAGAAAAAAAATCGAAAATTTTTCTAAGTCCCAAAAATGAAGAATCAACTGAAAAATTTAATTTTCATAATAAATAAAGAAAAGTTGAAAGAAAAATGAAAAATCAACTGAAAAATTAAATTTTCATAATAAATAAAGAAAAGTTGAAAGAAAAATTTCGATATTTTTTTCAAAGTCAGAAATAGTCAGAAATATAAAAAAATCAATTGGAAAAAATATATATATGATTTTTAAGTGGAATTCATTTGAAATAGAGACTTCTCAATGAAACTGAGGTGTATGTCAAAAATTTTTTTTCTTGAAAATTTCGAAAATTTTTCTAAGTCCCGCTAGAATGCCATTTGCTGTTTGTGTGTTTAAAAGGTATATTATGAGAAGTGTAAAAATGAACAATTCCATAGAAGGTCAGATTATATGAGAAAAAAAATCGAAAATTTTTCTAAGTCCCAAAAATGAAGAATCAACTGAAAAATTTAATTTTCATAATAAATAAAGAAAAGTTGAAAGAAAAATGAAAAATCAACTGAAAAATTAAATTTTCATAATAAATAAAGAAAAGTTGAAAGAAAAATTTCAATATTTTTTTCAAAGTCAGAAATATAAAAAAATCAATTTTTTTGATTTTTAAGTGAAATGCATTTGAAATAGAAACTTCTCAATGAAACTGAGGTGTATGTGAAAAATTTTTTTTCTTGAAAATTTCGAAAATTTTTCTAAGTCCCAAAAATGAAAAATCAACTGAAAAATTTAATTTTCATAATAAATAAAGAAAAGTTGAAAGAAAAATGAAAAATCAACTGAAAAATTAAATTTTCATAATAAATAAAGAAAAGTTGAAAGAAAAATTTCGATATTTTTTTCAAAGTCAGAAATAGTCAGAAATATAAAAAAATCAATTGGAAAAAATATAGTCCCGCTAGAATGCCATTTGCTGTTTGTGTGTTTAAAAGGTATATTATGAGAAGTGTAAAAATGAACAATTCCATAGAAGGTCAGATTATATGAGAAAAAAAATCGAAAATTTTTCTAAGTCCCAAAAATGAAGAATCAACTGAAAAATTTAATTTTCATAATAAATAAAGAAAAGTTGAAAGAAAAATGAAAAATCAACTGAAAAATTAAATTTTCATAATAAATAAAGAAAAGTTGAAAGAAAAATTTCAATATTTTTTTCAAAGTCAGAAATATAAAAAAATCAATTTTTTTGATTTTTAAGTGAAATGCATTTGAAATAGAAACTTCTCAATGAAACTGAGGTGTATGTGAAAAATTTTTTTTCTTGAAAATTTCGAAAATTTTTCTAAGTCCCAAAAATGAAAAATCAACTGAAAAATTTAATTTTCATAATAAATAAAGAAAAGTTGAAAGAAAAATGAAAAATCAACTGAAAAATTAAATTTTCATAATAAATAAAGAAAAGTTGAAAGAAAAATTTCGATATTTTTTTCAAAGTCAGAAATAGTCAGAAATAGTCAGAAATATAAAAAAATCAATGGGAAAAAATATAGTCCCGCTAGAATGCCATTTGCTGTTTGTGTGTTTAAAAGGTATATTATGAGAAGTGTAAAAATGAACAATTCCATAGAAGGTCAGATTATATGAGAAAAAAAATCGAAAATTTTTCTAAGTCCCAAAAATGAAGAATCAACTGAAAAATTTAATTTTCATAATAAATAAAGAAAAGTTGAAAGAAAAATGAAAAATCAACTGAAAAATTAAATTTTCATAATAAATAAAGAAAAGTTGAAAGAAAAATTTCAATATTTTTTTCAAAGTCAGAAATATAAAAAAATCAATTTTTTTGATTTTTAAGTGAAATGCATTTGAAATAGAAACTTCTCAATGAAACTGAGGTGTATGTGAAAAATTTTTTTTCTTGAAAATTTCGAAAATTTTTCTAAGTCCCAAAAATGAAAAATCAACTGAAAAATTTAATTTTCATAATAAATAAAGAAAAGTTGAAAGAAAAATGAAAAATCAACTGAAAAATTAAATTTTCATAATAAATAAAGAAAAGTTGAAAGAAAAATTTCGATATTTTTTTCAAAGTCAGAAATAGTCAGAAATAGTCAGAAATATAAAAAAATCAATTGGAAAAAATATAGTCCCGCTAGAATGCCATTTGCTGTTTGTGTGTTTAAAAGGTATATTATGAGAAGTGTAAAAATGAACAATTCCATAGAAGGTCAGATTATATGAGAAAAAAAATCGAAAATTTTTCTAAGTCCCAAAAATGAAGAATCAACTGAAAAATTTAATTTTCATAATAAATAAAGAAAAGTTGAAAGAAAAATGAAAAATCAACTGAAAAATTAAATTTTCATAATAAATAAAGAAAAGTTGAAAGAAAAATTTCGATATTTTTTTCAAAGTCAGAAATAGTCAGAAATATAAAAAAATCAATTGGAAAAAATATATATATGATTTTTAAGTGGAATTCATTTGAAATAGTGACTTCTCAATGAAACTGAGGTGTATGTCAAAAATTTTTTTTCTTGAAAATTTCGAAAATTTTTCTAAGTCCCGCTAGAATGCCATTTGCTGTTTGTGTGTTTAAAAGGTATATTATGAGAAGTGTAAAAATGAACAATTCCATAGAAGGTCAGATTATATGAGAAAAAAAATCGAAAATTTTTCTAAGTCCCAAAAATGAAGAATCAACTGAAAAATTTAATTTTCATAATAAATAAAGAAAAGTTGAAAGAAAAATGAAAAATCAACTGAAAAACTAAATTTTCATAATAAATAAAGAAAAGTTGAAAGAAAAATTTCGATATTTTTTTCAAAGTCAGAAATAGTCAGAAATATAAAAAAATCAATTGGAAAAAATATATATATGATTTTTAAGTGGAATTCATTTGAAATAGAGACTTCTCAATGAAACTGAGGTGTATGTCAAAAATTTTTTTTCTTGAAAATTTCGAAAATTTTTCCAAGTCCCGCTAGAATGCCATTTGCTGTTTGTGTGTTTAAAAGGTATATTATGAGAAGTGTAAAAATGAACAATTCCATAGAAGGTCAGATTATATGAGAAAAAAAATCGAAAATTTTTCTAAGTCCCAAAAATGAAAAATCAACTGAAAAATTTAATTTTCATAATAAATAAAGAAAAGTTGAAAGAAAAATGAAAAATCAACTGAAAAATTAAATTTTCATAATAAATAAAGAAAAGTTGAAAGAAAAATGAAAAATCAACTGAAAAATTAAATTTTCATAATAAATAAAGAAAAGTTGAAAGAAAAATTTCGATATTTTTTTCAAAGTCAGAAATATAAAAAAATCAATTTTTTTGATTTTTAAGTGAAATGCATTTGAAATAGAAACTTCTCAATGAAACTGAGGTGTATGTGAAAAATTTTTTTTCTTGAAAATTTCGAAAATTTTTCTAAGTCCCAAAAATGAAAAATCAACTGAAAAATTTAATTTTCATAATAAATAAAGAAAAGTTGAAAGAAAAATGAAAAATCAACTGAAAAATTAAATTTTCATAATAAATAAAGAAAAGTTGAAAGAAAAATTTCGATATTTTTTTCAAAGTCAGAAATAGTCAGAAATAGTCAGAAATATAAAAAAATCAATTGGAAAAAATATAGTCCCGCTAGAATGCCATTTGCTGTTTGTGTGTTTAAAAGGTATATTATGAGAAGTGTAAAAATGAACAATTCCATAGAAGGTCAGATTATATGAGAAAAAAAATCGAAAATTTTTCTAAGTCCCAAAAATGAAGAATCAACTGAAAAATTTAATTTTCATAATAAATAAAGAAAAGTTGAAAGAAAAATGAAAAATCAACTGAAAAATTAAATTTTCATAATAAATAAAGAAAAGTTGAAAGAAAAATTTCGATATTTTTTTCAAAGTCAGAAATAGTCAGAAATATAAAAAAATCAATTGGAAAAAATATATATATGATTTTTAAGTGGAATTCATTTGAAATAGTGACTTCTCAATGAAACTGAGGTGTATGTCAAAAATTTTTTTTCTTGAAAATTTCGAAAATTTTTCTAAGTCCCGCTAGAATGCCATTTGCTGTTTGTGTGTTTAAAAGGTATATTATGAGAAGTGTAAAAATGAACAATTCCATAGAAGGTCAGATTATATGAGAAAAAAAATCGAAAATTTTTCTAAGTCCCAAAAATGAAGAATCAACTGAAAAATTTAATTTTCATAATAAATAAAGAAAAGTTGAAAGAAAAATGAAAAATCAACTGAAAAACTAAATTTTCATAATAAATAAAGAAAAGTTGAAAGAAAAATTTCGATATTTTTTTCAAAGTCAGAAATAGTCAGAAATATAAAAAAATCAATTGGAAAAAATATATATATGATTTTTAAGTGGAATTCATTTGAAATAGAGACTTCTCAATGAAACTGAGGTGTATGTCAAAAATTTTTTTTCTTGAAAATTTCGAAAATTTTTCCAAGTCCCGCTAGAATGCCATTTGCTGTTTGTGTGTTTAAAAGGTATATTATGAGAAGTGTAAAAATGAACAATTCCATAGAAGGTCAGATTATATGAGAAAAAAAATCGAAAATTTTTCTAAGTCCCAAAAATGAAAAATCAACTGAAAAATTTAATTTTCATAATAAATAAAGAAAAGTTGAAAGAAAAATGAAAAATCAACTGAAAAATTAAATTTTCATAATAAATAAAGAAAAGTTGAAAGAAAAATGAAAAATCAACTGAAAAATTAAATTTTCATAATAAATAAAGAAAAGTTGAAAGAAAAATTTCGATATTTTTTTCAAAGTCAGAAATATAAAAAAATCAATTTTTTTGATTTTTAAGTGAAATGCATTTGAAATAGAAACTTCTCAATGAAACTGAGGTGTATGTGAAAAATTTTTTTTCTTGAAAATTTCGAAAATTTTTCTAAGTCCCAAAAATGAAAAATCAACTGAAAAATTTAATTTTCATAATAAATAAAGAAAAGTTGAAAGAAAAATGAAAAATCAACTGAAAAATTAAATTTTCATAATAAATAAAGAAAAGTTGAAAGAAAAATTTCGATATTTTTTTCAAAGTCAGAAATAGTCAGAAATAGTCAGAAATATAAAAAAATCAATTGGAAAAAATATAGTCCCGCTAGAATGCCATTTGCTGTTTGTGTGTTTAAAAGGTATATTATGAGAAGTGTAAAAATGAACAATTCCATAGAAGGTCAGATTATATGAGAAAAAAAATCGAAAATTTTTCTAAGTCCCAAAAATGAAGAATCAACTGAAAAATTTAATTTTCATAATAAATAAAGAAAAGTTGAAAGAAAAATGAAAAATCAACTGAAAAATTAAATTTTCATAATAAATAAAGAAAAGTTGAAAGAAAAATTTCGATATTTTTTTCAAAGTCAGAAATAGTCAGAAATATAAAAAAATCAATTGGAAAAAATATATATATGATTTTTAAGTGGAATTCATTTGAAATAGAGACTTCTCAATGAAACTGAGGTGTATGTCAAAAATTTTTTTTCTTGAAAATTTCGAAAATTTTTCTAAGTCCCGCTAGAATGCCATTTGCTGTTTGTGTGTTTAAAAGGTATATTATGAGAAGTGTAAAAATGAACAATTCCATAGAAGGTCAGATTATATGAGAAAAAAAATCGAAAATTTTTCTAAGTCCCAAAAATGAAAAATCAACTGAAAAATTTAATTTTCATAATAAATAAAGAAAAGTTGAAAGAAAAATGAAAAATCAACTGAAAAATTAAATTTTCATAATAAATAAAGAAAAGTTGAAAGAAAAATGAAAAATCAACTGAAAAATTAAATTTTCATAATAAATAAAGAAAAGTTGAAAGAAAAATTTCGATATTTTTTTCAAAGTCAGAAATATAAAAAAATCAATTTTTTTGATTTTTAAGTGAAATGCATTTGAAATAGAAACTTCTCAATGAAACTGAGGTGTATGTGAAAAATTTTTTTTCTTGAAAATTTCGAAAATTTTTCTAAGTCCCAAAAATGAAAAATCAACTGAAAAATTTAATTTTCATAATAAATAAAGAAAAGTTGAAAGAAAAATGAAAAATCAACTGAAAAATTAAATTTTCATAATAAATAAAGAAAAGTTGAAAGAAAAATTTCGATATTTTTTTCAAAGTCAGAAATAGTCAGAAATAGTCAGAAATATAAAAAAATCAATTGGAAAAAATATAGTCCCGCTAGAATGCCATTTGCTGTTTGTGTGTTTAAAAGGTATATTATGAGAGGTGTAAAAATGAACAATTCCATAGAAGGTCAGATTATATGAGAAAAAAAATCGAAAATTTTTCTAAGTCCCAAAAATGAAGAATCAACTGAAAAATTTAATTTTCATAATAAATAAAGAAAAGTTGAAAGAAAAATGAAAAATCAACTGAAAAATTAAATTTTCATAATAAATAAAGAAAAGTTGAAAGAAAAATTTCGATATTTTTTTCAAAGTCAGAAATAGTCAGAAATATAAAAAAATCAATTGGAAAAAATATATATATGATTTTTAAGTGGAATTCATTTGAAATAGAGACTTCTCAATGAAACTGAGGTGTATGTCAAAAATTTTTTTTCTTGAAAATTTCGAAAATTTTTCTAAGTCCCGCTAGAATGCCATTTGCTGTTTGTGTGTGTAAAAGGTATATTATGAGAAGTGTAAAAATGAACAATTCCATAGAAGGTCAGATTATATGAGAAAAAAAATCGAAAATTTTTCTAAGTCCCAAAAATGAAAAATCAACTGAAAAATTTAATTTTCATAATAAATAAAGAAAAGTTGAAAGAAAAATGAAAAATCAACTGAAAAATTAAATTTTCATAATAAATAAAGAAAAGTTGAAAGAAAAATGAAAAATCAACTGAAAAATTAAATTTTCATAATAAATAAAGAAAAGTTGAAAGAAAAATTTCGATATTTTTTTCAAAGTCAGAAATATAAAAAAATCAATTTTTTTGATTTTTAAGTGAAATGCATTTGAAATAGAAACTTCTCAATGAAACTGAGGTGTATGTGAAAAATTTTTTTTCTTGAAAATTTCGAAAATTTTTCTAAGTCCCAAAAATGAAAAATCAACTGAAAAATTTAATTTTCATAATAAATAAAGAAAAGTTGAAAGAAAAATGAAAAATCAACTGAAAAATTAAATTTTCATAATAAATAAAGAAAAGTTGAAAGAAAAATTTCGATATTTTTTTCAAAGTCAGAAATAGTCAGAAATAGTCAGAAATATAAAAAAATCAATTGGAAAAAATATAGTCCCGCTAGAATGCCATTTGCTGTTTGTGTGTTTAAAAGGTATATTATGAGAAGTGTAAAAATGAACAATTCCATAGAAGGTCAGATTATATGAGAAAAAAAATCGAAAATTTTTCTAAGTCCCAAAAATGAAGAATCAACTGAAAAATTTAATTTTCATAATAAATAAAGAAAAGTTGAAAGAAAAATGAAAAATCAACTGAAAAATTAAATTTTCATAATAAATAAAGAAAAGTTGAAAGAAAAATTTCGATATTTTTTTCAAAGTCAGAAATAGTCAGAAATATAAAAAAATCAATTGGAAAAAATATATATATGATTTTTAAGTGGAATTCATTTGAAATAGAGACTTCTCAATGAAACTGAGGTGTATGTCAAAAATTTTTTTTCTTGAAAATTTCGAAAATTTTTCTAAGTCCCGCTAGAATGCCATTTGCTGTTTGTGTGTTTAAAAGGTATATTATGAGAAGTGTAAAAATGAACAATTCCATAGAAGGTCAGATTATATGAGAAAAAAAATCGAAAATTTTTCTAAGTCCCAAAAATGAAAAATCAACTGAAAAATTTAATTTTCATAATAAATAAAGAAAAGTTGAAAGAAAAATGAAAAATCAACTGAAAAATTAAATTTTCATAATAAATAAAGAAAAGTTGAAAGAAAAATTTCGATATTTTTTTCAAAGTCAGAAATAGTCAGAAATAGTCAGAAATATAAAAAAATCAATTGGAAAAAATATAGTCCCGCTAGAATGCCATTTGCTGTTTGTGTGTTTAAAAGGTATATTATGAGAAGTGTAAAAATGAACAATTCCATAGAAGGTCAGATTATATGAGAAAAAAAATCGAAAATTTTTCTAAGTCCCAAAAATGAAGAATCAACTGAAAAATTTAATTTTCATAATAAATAAAGAAAAGTTGAAAGAAAAATGAAAAATCAACTGAAAAATTAAATTTTCATAATAAATAAAGAAAAGTTGAAAGAAAAATTTCGATATTTTTTTCAAAGTCAGAAATAGTCAGAAATATAAAAAAATCAATTGGAAAAAATATATATATGATTTTTAAGTGGAATTCATTTGAAATAGAGACTTCTCAATGAAACTGAGGTGTATGTCAAAAATTTTTTTTCTTGAAAATTTCGAAAATTTTTCTAAGTCCCGCTAGAATGCCATTTGCTGTTTGTGTGTTTAAAAGGTATATTATGAGAAGTGTAAAAATGAACAATTCCATAGAAGGTCAGATTATATGAGAAAAAAAATCGAAAATTTTTCTAAGTCCCAAAAATGAAAAATCAACTGAAAAATTTAATTTTCATAATAAATAAAGAAAAGTTGAAAGAAAAATGAAAAATCAACTGAAAAATTAAATTTTCATAATAAATAAAGAAAAGTTGAAAGAAAAATGAAAAATCAACTGAAAAATTAAATTTTCATAATAAATAAAGAAAAGTTGAAAGAAAAATTTCGATATTTTTTTCAAAGTCAGAAATATAAAAAAATCAATTTTTTTGATTTTTAAGTGAAATGCATTTGAAATAGAAACTTCTCAATGAAACTGAGGTGTATGTGAAAAATTTTTTTTCTTGAAAATTTCGAAAATTTTTCTAAGTCCCAAAAATGAAAAATCAACTGAAAAATTTAATTTTCATAATAAATAAAGAAAAGTTGAAAGAAAAATGAAAAATCAACTGAAAAATTAAATTTTCATAATAAATAAAGAAAAGTTGAAAGAAAAATTTCGATATTTTTTTCAAAGTCAGAAATAGTCAGAAATAGTCAGAAATATAAAAAAATCAATTGGAAAAAATATAGTCCCGCTAGAATGCCATTTGCTGTTTGTGTGTTTAAAAGGTATATTATGAGAAGTGTAAAAATGAACAATTCCATAGAAGGTCAGATTATATGAGAAAAAAAATCGAAAATTTTTCTAAGTCCCAAAAATGAAGAATCAACTGAAAAATTTAATTTTCATAATAAATAAAGAAAAGTTGAAAGAAAAATGAAAAATCAACTGAAAAATTAAATTTTCATAATAAATAAAGAAAAGTTGAAAGAAAAATTTCGATATTTTTTTCAAAGTCAGAAATAGTCAGAAATATAAAAAAATCAATTGGAAAAAATATATATATGATTTTTAAGTGGAATTCATTTGAAATAGAGACTTCTCAATGAAACTGAGGTGTATGTCAAAAATTTTTTTTCTTGAAAATTTCGAAAATTTTTCTAAGTCCCGCTAGAATGCCATTTGCTGTTTGTGTGTTTAAAAGGTATATTATGAGAAGTGTAAAAATGAACAATTCCATAGAAGGTCAGATTATATGAGAAAAAAAATCGAAAATTTTTCTAAGTCCCAAAAATGAAAAATCAACTGAAAAATTTAATTTTCATAATAAATAAAGAAAAGTTGAAAGAAAAATGAAAAATCAACTGAAAAATTAAATTTTCATAATAAATAAAGAAAAGTTGAAAGAAAAATTTCGATATTTTTTTCAAAGTCAGAAATAGTCAGAAATAGTCAGAAATATAAAAAAATCAATTGGAAAAAATATAGTCCCGCTAGAATGCCATTTGCTGTTTGTGTGTTTAAAAGGTATATTATGAGAAGTGTAAAAATGAACAATTCCATAGAAGGTCAGATTATATGAGAAAAAAAATCGAAAATTTTTCTAAGTCCCAAAAATGAAGAATCAACTGAAAAATTTAATTTTCATAATAAATAAAGAAAAGTTGAAAGAAAAATGAAAAATCAACTGAAAAATTAAATTTTCATAATAAATAAAGAAAAGTTGAAAGAAAAATTTCGATATTTTCTTCAAAGTCAGAAATAGTCAGAAATATAAAAAAATCAATTGGAAAAAATATATATATGATTTTTAAGTGGAATTCATTTGAAATAGAGACTTCTCAATGAAACTGAGGTGTATGTCAAAAATTTTTTTTCTTGAAAATTTCGAAAATTTTTCTAAGTCCCGCTAGAATGCCATTTGCTGTTTGTGTGTTTAAAAGGTATATTATGAGAAGTGTAAAAATGAACAATTCCATAGAAGGTCAGATTATATGAGAAAAAAAATCGAAAATTTTTCTAAGTCCCAAAAATGAAAAATCAACTGAAAAATTTAATTTTCATAATAAATAAAGAAAAGTTGAAAGAAAAATGAAAAATCAACTGAAAAATTAAATTTTCATAATAAATAAAGAAAAGTTGAAAGAAAAATGAAAAATCAACTGAAAAATTAAATTTTCATAATAAATAAAGAAAAGTTGAAAGAAAAATTTCGATATTTTTTTCAAAGTCAGAAATATAAAAAAATCAATTTTTTTGATTTTTAAGTGAAATGCATTTGAAATAGAAACTTCTCAATGAAACTGAGGTGTATGTGAAAAATTTTTTTTCTTGAAAATTTCGAAAATTTTTCTAAGTCCCAAAAATGAAAAATCAACTGAAAAATTTAATTTTCATAATAAATAAAGAAAAGTTGAAAGAAAAATGAAAAATCAACTGAAAAATTAAATTTTCATAATAAATAAAGAAAAGTTGAAAGAAAAATTTCGATATTTTTTTCAAAGTCAGAAATAGTCAGAAATAGTCAGAAATATAAAAAAATCAATTGGAAAAAATATAGTCCCGCTAGAATGCCATTTGCTGTTTGTGTGTTTAAAAGGTATATTATGAGAAGTGTAAAAATGAACAATTCCATAGAAGGTCAGATTATATGAGAAAAAAAATCGAAAATTTTTCTAAGTCCCAAAAATGAAGAATCAACTGAAAAATTTAATTTTCATAATAAATAAAGAAAAGTTGAAAGAAAAATGAAAAATCAACTGAAAAATTAAATTTTCATAATAAATAAAGAAAAGTTGAAAGAAAAATTTCGATATTTTTTTCAAAGTCAGAAATAGTCAGAAATATAAAAAAATCAATTGGAAAAAATATATATATGATTTTTAAGTGGAATTCATTTGAAATAGAGACTTCTCAATGAAACTGAGGTGTATGTCAAAAATTTTTTTTCTTGAAAATTTCGAAAATTTTTCTAAGTCCCGCTAGAATGCCATTTGCTGTTTGTGTGTTTAAAAGGTATATTATGAGAAGTGTAAAAATGAACAATTCCATAGAAGGTCAGATTATATGAGAAAAAAAATCGAAAATTTTTCTAAGTCCCAAAAATGAAAAATCAACTGAAAAATTTAATTTTCATAATAAATAAAGAAAAGTTGAAAGAAAAATGAAAAATTAAATTTTCATAATAAATAAAGAAAAGTTGAAAGAAAAATTTCGATATTTTTTTCAAAGTCAGAAATAGTCAGAAATAGTCAGAAATATAAAAAAATCAATTGGAAAAAATATAGTCCCGCTAGAATGCCATTTGCTGTTTGTGTGTTTAAAAGGTATATTATGAGAAGTGTAAAAATGAACAATTCCATAGAAGGTCAGATTATATGAGAAAAAAAATCGAAAATTTTTCTAAGTCCCAAAAATGAAAAATCAACTGAAAAATTTAATTTTCATAATAAATAAAGAAAAGTTGAAAGAAAAATGAAAAATCAACTGAAAAATTAAATTTTCATAATAAATAAAGAAAAGTTGAAAGAAAAATGAAAAATCAACTGAAAAATTAAATTTTCATAATAAATAAAGAAAAGTTGAAAGAAAAATTTCGATATTTTTTTCAAAGTCAGAAATATAAAAAAATCAATTTTTTTGATTTTTAAGTGAAATGCATTTGAAATAGAAACTTCTCAATGAAACTGAGGTGTATGTGAAAAATTTTTTTTCTTGAAAATTTCGAAAATTTTTCTAAGTCCCAAAAATGAAAAATCAACTGAAAAATTTAATTTTCATAATAAATAAAGAAAAGTTGAAAGAAAAATGAAAAATCAACTGAAAAATTAAATTTTCATAATAAATAAAGAAAAGTTGAAAGAAAAATTTCGATATTTTTTTCAAAGTCAGAAATAGTCAGAAATATAAAAAAATCAATTGGAAAAAATATATATATGATTTTTAAGTGGAATTCATTTGAAATAGAGACTTCTCAATGAAACTGAGGTGTATGTCAAAAATTTTTTTTCTTGAAAATTTCGAAAATTTTTCTAAGTCCCGCTAGAATGCCATTTGCTGTTTGTGTGTTTAAAAGGTATATTATGAGAAGTGTAAAAATGAACAATTCCATAGAAGGTCAGATTATATGAGAAAAAAAATCGAAAATTTTTCTAAGTCCCAAAAATGAAAAATCAACTGAAAAATTTAATTTTCATAATAAATAAAGAAAAGTTGAAAGAAAAATGAAAAATCAACTGAAAAATTAAATTTTCATAATAAATAAAGAAAAGTTGAAAGAAAAATGAAAAATCAACTGAAAAATTAAATTTTCATAATAAATAAAGAAAAGTTGAAAGAAAAATTTCGATATTTTTTTCAAAGTCAGAAATATAAAAAAATCAATTTTTTTGATTTTTAAGTGAAATGCATTTGAAATAGAAACTTCTCAATGAAACTGAGGTGTATGTGAAAAATTTTTTTTCTTGAAAATTTCGAAAATTTTTCTAAGTCCCAAAAATGAAAAATCAACTGAAAAATTTAATTTTCATAATAAATAAAGAAAAGTTGAAAGAAAAATGAAAAATCAACTGAAAAATTAAATTTTCATAATAAATAAAGAAAAGTTGAAAGAAAAATTTCGATATTTTTTTCAAAGTCAGAAATAGTCAGAAATAGTCAGAAATATAAAAAAATCAATTGGAAAAAATATAGTCCCGCTAGAATGCCATTTGCTGTTTGTGTGTTTAAAAGGTATATTATGAGAAGTGTAAAAATGAACAATTCCATAGAAGGTCAGATTATATGAGAAAAAAAATCGAAAATTTTTCTAAGTCCCAAAAATGAAGAATCAACTGAAAAATTTAATTTTCATAATAAATAAAGAAAAGTTGAAAGAAAAATGAAAAATCAACTGAAAAATTAAATTTTCATAATAAATAAAGAAAAGTTGAAAGAAAAATTTCGATATTTTTTTCAAAGTCAGAAATAGTCAGAAATATAAAAAAATCAATTGGAAAAAATATATATATGATTTTTAAGTGGAATTCATTTGAAATAGAGACTTCTCAATGAAACTGAGGTGTATGTCAAAAATTTTTTTTCTTGAAAATTTCGAAAATTTTTCTAAGTCCCGCTAGAATGCCATTTGCTGTTTGTGTGTTTAAAAGGTATATTATGAGAAGTGTAAAAATGAACAATTCCATAGAAGGTCAGATTATATGAGAAAAAAAATCGAAAATTTTTCTAAGTCCCAAAAATGAAAAATCAACTGAAAAATTTAATTTTCATAATAAATAAAGAAAAGTTGAAAGAAAAATGAAAAATCAACTGAAAAATTAAATTTTCATAATAAATAAAGAAAAGTTGAAAGAAAAATTTCGATATTTTTTTCAAAGTCAGAAATAGTCAGAAATAGTCAGAAATATAAAAAAATCAATTGGAAAAAATATAGTCCCGCTAGAATGCCATTTGCTGTTTGTGTGTTTAAAAGGTATATTATGAGAAGTGTAAAAATGAACAATTCCATAGAAGGTCAGATTATATGAGAAAAAAAATCGAAAATTTTTCTAAGTCCCAAAAATGAAGAATCAACTGAAAAATTTAATTTTCATAATAAATAAAGAAAAGTTGAAAGAAAAATGAAAAATCAACTGAAAAATTAAATTTTCATAATAAATAAAGAAAAGTTGAAAGAAAAATTTCGATATTTTCTTCAAAGTCAGAAATAGTCAGAAATATAAAAAAATCAATTGGAAAAAATATATATATGATTTTTAAGTGGAATTCATTTGAAATAGAGACTTCTCAATGAAACTGAGGTGTATGTCAAAAATTTTTTTTCTTGAAAATTTCGAAAATTTTTCTAAGTCCCGCTAGAATGCCATTTGCTGTTTGTGTGTTTAAAAGGTATATTATGAGAAGTGTAAAAATGAACAATTCCATAGAAGGTCAGATTATATGAGAAAAAAAATCGAAAATTTTTCTAAGTCCCAAAAATGAAAAATCAACTGAAAAATTTAATTTTCATAATAAATAAAGAAAAGTTGAAAGAAAAATGAAAAATCAACTGAAAAATTAAATTTTCATAATAAATAAAGAAAAGTTGAAAGAAAAATGAAAAATCAACTGAAAAATTAAATTTTCATAATAAATAAAGAAAAGTTGAAAGAAAAATTTCGATATTTTTTTCAAAGTCAGAAATATAAAAAAATCAATTTTTTTGATTTTTAAGTGAAATGCATTTGAAATAGAAACTTCTCAATGAAACTGAGGTGTATGTGAAAAATTTTTTTTCTTGAAAATTTCGAAAATTTTTCTAAGTCCCAAAAATGAAAAATCAACTGAAAAATTTAATTTTCATAATAAATAAAGAAAAGTTGAAAGAAAAATGAAAAATCAACTGAAAAATTAAATTTTCATAATAAATAAAGAAAAGTTGAAAGAAAAATTTCGATATTTTTTTCAAAGTCAGAAATAGTCAGAAATAGTCAGAAATATAAAAAAATCAATTGGAAAAAATATAGTCCCGCTAGAATGCCATTTGCTGTTTGTGTGTTTAAAAGGTATATTATGAGAAGTGTAAAAATGAACAATTCCATAGAAGGTCAGATTATATGAGAAAAAAAATCGAAAATTTTTCTAAGTCCCAAAAATGAAGAATCAACTGAAAAATTTAATTTTCATAATAAATAAAGAAAAGTTGAAAGAAAAATGAAAAATCAACTGAAAAATTAAATTTTCATAATAAATAAAGAAAAGTTGAAAGAAAAATTTCGATATTTTTTTCAAAGTCAGAAATAGTCAGAAATATAAAAAAATCAATTGGAAAAAATATATATATGATTTTTAAGTGGAATTCATTTGAAATAGAGACTTCTCAATGAAACTGAGGTGTATGTCAAAAATTTTTTTTCTTGAAAATTTCGAAAATTTTTCTAAGTCCCGCTAGAATGCCATTTGCTGTTTGTGTGTTTAAAAGGTATATTATGAGAAGTGTAAAAATGAACAATTCCATAGAAGGTCAGATTATATGAGAAAAAAAATCGAAAATTTTTCTAAGTCCCAAAAATGAAAAATCAACTGAAAAATTTAATTTTCATAATAAATAAAGAAAAGTTGAAAGAAAAATGAAAAATCAACTGAAAAATTAAATTTTCATAATAAATAAAGAAAAGTTGAAAGAAAAATTTCGATATTTTTTTCAAAGTCAGAAATAGTCAGAAATAGTCAGAAATATAAAAAAATCAATTGGAAAAAATATAGTCCCGCTAGAATGCCATTTGCTGTTTGTGTGTTTAAAAGGTATATTATGAGAAGTGTAAAAATGAACAATTCCATAGAAGGTCAGATTATATGAGAAAAAAAATCGAAAATTTTTCTAAGTCCCAAAAATGAAGAATCAACTGAAAAATTTAATTTTCATAATAAATAAAGAAAAGTTGAAAGAAAAATGAAAAATCAACTGAAAAATTAAATTTTCATAATAAATAAAGAAAAGTTGAAAGAAAAATTTCGATATTTTTTTCAAAGTCAGAAATAGTCAGAAATATAAAAAAATCAATTGGAAAAAATATATATATGATTTTTAAGTGGAATTCATTTGAAATAGAGACTTCTCAATGAAACTGAGGTGTATGTCAAAAATTTTTTTTCTTGAAAATTTCGAAAATTTTTCTAAGTCCCGCTAGAATGCCATTTGCTGTTTGTGTGTTTAAAAGGTATATTATGAGAAGTGTAAAAATGAACAATTCCATAGAAGGTCAGATTATATGAGAAAAAAAATCGAAAATTTTTCTAAGTCCCAAAAATGAAAAATCAACTGAAAAATTTAATTTTCATAATAAATAAAGAAAAGTTGAAAGAAAAATGAAAAATCAACTGAAAAATTAAATTTTCATAATAAATAAAGAAAAGTTGAAAGAAAAATGAAAAATCAACTGAAAAATTAAATTTTCATAATAAATAAAGAAAAGTTGAAAGAAAAATTTCGATATTTTTTTCAAAGTCAGAAATATAAAAAAATCAATTTTTTTGATTTTTAAGTGAAATGCATTTGAAATAGAAACTTCTCAATGAAACTGAGGTGTATGTGAAAAATTTTTTTTCTTGAAAATTTCGAAAATTTTTCTAAGTCCCAAAAATGAAAAATCAACTGAAAAATTTAATTTTCATAATAAATAAAGAAAAGTTGAAAGAAAAATGAAAAATCAACTGAAAAATTAAATTTTCATAATAAATAAAGAAAAGTTGAAAGAAAAATTTCGATATTTTTTTCAAAGTCAGAAATAGTCAGAAATAGTCAGAAATATAAAAAAATCAATTGGAAAAAATATAGTCCCGCTAGAATGCCATTTGCTGTTTGTGTGTTTAAAAGGTATATTATGAGAAGTGTAAAAATGAACAATTCCATAGAAGGTCAGATTATATGAGAAAAAAAATCGAAAATTTTTCTAAGTCCCAAAAATGAAGAATCAACTGAAAAATTTAATTTTCATAATAAATAAAGAAAAGTTGAAAGAAAAATGAAAAATCAACTGAAAAATTAAATTTTCATAATAAATAAAGAAAAGTTGAAAGAAAAATTTCGATATTTTTTTCAAAGTCAGAAATAGTCAGAAATATAAAAAAATCAATTGGAAAAAATATATATATGATTTTTAAGTGGAATTCATTTGAAATAGAGACTTCTCAATGAAACTGAGGTGTATGTCAAAAATTTTTTTTCTTGAAAATTTCGAAAATTTTTCTAAGTCCCGCTAGAATGCCATTTGCTGTTTGTGTGTTTAAAAGGTATATTATGAGAAGTGTAAAAATGAACAATTCCATAGAAGGTCAGATTATATGAGAAAAAAAAACGAAAATTTTTCTAAGTCCCAAAAATGAAAAATCAACTGAAAAATTTAATTTTCATAATAAATAAAGAAAAGTTGAAAGAAAAATGAAAAATCAACTGAAAAATTAAATTTTCATAATAAATAAAGAAAAGTTGAAAGAAAAATTTCGATATTTTTTTCAAAGTCAGAAATAGTCAGAAATAGTCAGAAATATAAAAAAATCAATTGGAAAAAATATAGTCCCGCTAGAATGCCATTTGCTGTTTGTGTGTTTAAAAGGTATATTATGAGAAGTGTAAAAATGAACAATTCCATAGAAGGTCAGATTATATGAGAAAAAAAATCGAAAATTTTTCTAAGTCCCAAAAATGAAGAATCAACTGAAAAATTTAATTTTCATAATAAATAAAGAAAAGTTGAAAGAAAAATGAAAAATCAACTGAAAAATTAAATTTTCATAATAAATAAAGAAAAGTTGAAAGAAAAATTTCGATATTTTTTTCAAAGTCAGAAATAGTCAGAAATATAAAAAAATCAATTGGAAAAAATATATATATGATTTTTAAGTGGAATTCATTTGAAATAGAGACTTCTCAATGAAACTGAGGTGTATGTCAAAAATTTTTTTTCTTGAAAATTTCGAAAATTTTTCTAAGTCCCGCTAGAATGCCATTTGCTGTTTGTGTGTTTAAAAGGTATATTATGAGAAGTGTAAAAATGAACAATTCCATAGAAGGTCAGATTATATGAGAAAAAAAATCGAAAATTTTTCTAAGTCCCAAAAATGAAAAATCAACTGAAAAATTTAATTTTCATAATAAATAAAGAAAAGTTGAAAGAAAAATGAAAAATCAACTGAAAAATTAAATTTTCATAATAAATAAAGAAAAGTTGAAAGAAAAATGAAAAATCAACTGAAAAATTAAATTTTCATAATAAATAAAGAAAAGTTGAAAGAAAAATTTCGATATTTTTTTCAAAGTCAGAAATATAAAAAAATCAATTTTTTTGATTTTTAAGTGAAATGCATTTGAAATAGAAACTTCTCAATGAAACTGAGGTGTATGTGAAAAATTTTTTTTCTTGAAAATTTCGAAAATTTTTCTAAGTCCCAAAAATGAAAAATCAACTGAAAAATTTAATTTTCATAATAAATAAAGAAAAGTTGAAAGAAAAATGAAAAATCAACTGAAAAATTAAATTTTCATAATAAATAAAGAAAAGTTGAAAGAAAAATTTCGATATTTTTTTCAAAGTCAGAAATAGTCAGAAATAGTCAGAAATATAAAAAAATCAATTGGAAAAAATATAGTCCCGCTAGAATGCCATTTGCTGTTTGTGTGTTTAAAAGGTATATTATGAGAAGTGTAAAAATGAACAATTCCATAGAAGGTCAGATTATATGAGAAAAAAAATCGAAAATTTTTCTAAGTCCCAAAAATGAAGAATCAACTGAAAAATTTAATTTTCATAATAAATAAAGAAAAGTTGAAAGAAAAATGAAAAATCAACTGAAAAATTAAATTTTCATAATAAATAAAGAAAAGTTGAAAGAAAAATTTCGATATTTTTTTCAAAGTCAGAAATAGTCAGAAATATAAAAAAATCAATTGGAAAAAATATATATATGATTTTTAAGTGGAATTCATTTGAAATAGAGACTTCTCAATGAAACTGAGGTGTATGTCAAAAATTTTTTTTCTTGAAAATTTCGAAAATTTTTCTAAGTGCCGCTAGAATGCCATTTGCTGTTTGTGTGTTTAAAAGGTATATTATGAGAAGTGTAAAAATGAACAATTCCATAGAAGGTCAGATTATATGAGAAAAAAAATCGAAAATTTTTCTAAGTCCCAAAAATGAAAAATCAACTGAAAAATTTAATTTTCATAATAAATAAAGAAAAGTTGAAAGAAAAATGAAAAATCAACTGAAAAATTAAATTTTCATAATAAATAAAGAAAAGTTGAAAGAAAAATTTCGATATTTTTTTCAAAGTCAGAAATAGTCAGAAATAGTCAGAAATAGTCAGAAATATAAAAAAATCAATTGGAAAAAATATAGTCCCGCTAGAATGCCATTTGCTGTTTGTGTGTTTAAAAGGTATATTATGAGAAGTGTAAAAATGAACAATTCCATAGAAGGTCAGATTATATGAGAAAAAAAATCGAAAATTTTTCTAAGTCCCAAAAATGAAGAATCAACTGAAAAATTTAATTTTCATAATAAATAAAGAAAAGTTGAAAGAAAAATGAAAAATCAACTGAAAAATTAAATTTTCATAATAAATAAAGAAAAGTTGAAAGAAAAATTTCGATATTTTTTTCAAAGTCAGAAATAGTCAGAAATATAAAAAAATCAATTGGAAAAAATATATATATGATTTTTAAGTGGAATTCATTTGAAATAGAGACTTCTCAATGAAACTGAGGTGTATGTCAAAAATTTTTTTTCTTGAAAATTTCGAAAATTTTTCTAAGTCCCGCTAGAATGCCATTTGCTGTTTGTGTGTTTAAAAGGTATATTATGAGAAGTGTAAAAATGAACAATTCCATAGAAGGTCAGATTATATGAGAAAAAAAATCGAAAATTTTTCTAAGTCCCAAAAATGAAGAATCAACTGAAAAATTTAATTTTCATAATAAATAAAGAAAAGTTGAAAGAAAAATGAAAAATCAACTGAAAAATTAAATTTTCATAATAAATAAAGAAAAGTTGAAAGAAAAATTTCGATATTTTTTTCAAAGTCAGAAATAGTCAGAAATATAAAAAAATCAATTGGAAAAAATATATATATGATTTTTAAGTGGAATTCATTTGAAATAGAGACTTCTCAATGAAACTGAGGTGTATGTCAAAAATTTTTTTTCTTGAAAATTTCGAAAATTTTTCTAAGTCCCGCTAGAATGCCATTTGCTGTTTGTGTGTTTAAAAGGTATATTATGAGAAGTGTAAAAATGAACAATTCCATAGAAGGTCAGATTATATGAGAAAAAAAATCGAAAATTTTTCTAAGTCCCAAAAATGAAAAATCAACTGAAAAATTTAATTTTCATAATAAATAAAGAAAAGTTGAAAGAAAAATGAAAAATCAACTGAAAAATTAAATTTTCATAATAAATAAAGAAAAGTTGAAAGAAAAATGAAAAATCAACTGAAAAATTAAATTTTCATAATAAATAAAGAAAAGTTGAAAGAAAAATTTCGATATTTTTTTCAAAGTCAGAAATATAAAAAAATCAATTTTTTTGATTTTTAAGTGAAATGCATTTGAAATAGAAACTTCTCAATGAAACTGAGGTGTATGTGAAAAATTTTTTTTCTTGAAAATTTCGAAAATTTTTCTAAGTCCCAAAAATGAAAAATCAACTGAAAAATTTAATTTTCATAATAAATAAAGAAAAGTTGAAAGAAAAATGAAAAATCAACTGAAAAATTAAATTTTCATAATAAATAAAGAAAAGTTGAAAGAAAAATTTCGATATTTTTTTCAAAGTCAGAAATAGTCAGAAATAGTCAGAAATATAAAAAAATCAATTGGAAAAAATATAGTCCCGCTAGAATGCCATTTGCTGTTTGTGTGTTTAAAAGGTATATTATGAGAAGTGTAAAAATGAACAATTCCATAGAAGGTCAGATTATATGAGAAAAAAAATCGAAAATTTTTCTAAGTCCCAAAAATGAAGAATCAACTGAAAAATTTAATTTTCATAATAAATAAAGAAAAGTTGAAAGAAAAATGAAAAATCAACTGAAAAATTAAATTTTCATAATAAATAAAGAAAAGTTGAAAGAAAAATTTCGATATTTTTTTCAAAGTCAGAAATAGTCAGAAATATAAAAAAATCAATTGGAAAAAATATATATATGATTTTTAAGTGGAATTCATTTGAAATAGAGACTTCTCAATGAAACTGAGGTGTATGTCAAAAATTTTTTTTCTTGAAAATTTCGAAAATTTTTCTAAGTCCCGCTAGAATGCCATTTGCTGTTTGTGTGTTTAAAAGGTATATTATGAGAAGTGTAAAAATGAACAATTCCATAGAAGGTCAGATTATATGAGAAAAAAAATCGAAAATTTTTCTAAGTCCCAAAAATGAAAAATCAACTGAAAAATTTAATTTTCATAATAAATAAAGAAAAGTTGAAAGAAAAATGAAAAATCAACTGAAAAATTAAATTTTCATAATAAATAAAGAAAAGTTGAAAGAAAAATGAAAAATCAACTGAAAAATTAAATTTTCATAATAAATAAAGAAAAGTTGAAAGAAAAATTTCGATATTTTTTTCAAAGTCAGAAATATAAAAAAATCAATTTTTTTGATTTTTAAGTGAAATGCATTTGAAATAGAAACTTCTCAATGAAACTGAGGTGTATGTGAAAAATTTTTTTTCTTGAAAATTTCGAAAATTTTTCTAAGTCCCAAAAATGAAAAATCAACTGAAAAATTTAATTTTCATAATAAATAAAGAAAAGTTGAAAGAAAAATGAAAAATCAACTGAAAAATTAAATTTTCATAATAAATAAAGAAAAGTTATTTATTTTTATTGATTTTTATTCATTTGAAATAGAGACTTCTCAATGAAACTGAGGTGTATGTCAAAAATTTTTTTTCTTGAAAATTTCGAAAATTTTTCTAAGTCCCGCTAGAATGCCATTTGCTGTTTGTGTGTTTAAAAGGTATATTATGAGAAGTGTAAAAATGAACAATTCCATAGAAGGTCAGATTATATGAGAAAAAAAATCGAAAATTTTTCTAAGTCCCAAAAATGAAAAATCAACTGAAAAATTTAATTTTCATAATAAATAAAGAAAAGTTGAAAGAAAAATGAAAAATCAACTGAAAAATTAAATTTTCATAATAAATAAAGAAAAGTTGAAAGAAAAATGAAAAATCAACTGAAAAATTAAATTTTCATAATAAATAAAGAAAAGTTGAAAGAAAAATGAAAAATCAACTGAAAAATTAAATTTTCATAATAAATAAAGAAAAGTTGAAAGAAAAATTTCGATATTTTTTTCAAAGTCAGAAATATAAAAAAATCAATTTTTTTGATTTTTAAGTGAAATGCATTTGAAATAGAAACTTCTCAATGAAACTGAGGTGTATGTGAAAAATTTTTTTTCTTGAAAATTTCGAAAATTTTTCTAAGTCCCAAAAATGAAAAATCAACTGAAAAATTTAATTTTCATAATAAATAAAGAAAAGTTGAAAGAAAAATGAAAAATCAACTGAAAAATTAAATTTTCATAATAAATAAAGAAAAGTTGAAAGAAAAATTTCGATATTTTTTTCAAAGTCAGAAATAGTCAGAAATAGTCAGAAATATAAAAAAATCAATTGGAAAAAATATAGTCCCGCTAGAATGCCATTTGCTGTTTGTGTGTTTAAAAGGTATATTATGAGAAGTGTAAAAATGAACAATTCCATAGAAGGTCAGATTATATGAGAAAAAAAATCGAAAATTTTTCTAAGTCCCAAAAATGAAGAATCAACTGAAAAATTTAATTTTCATAATAAATAAAGAAAAGTTGAAAGAAAAATGAAAAATCAACTGAAAAATTAAATTTTCATAATAAATAAAGAAAAGTTGAAAGAAAAATTTCGATATTTTTTTCAAAGTCAGAAATAGTCAGAAATATAAAAAAATCAATTGGAAAAAATATATATATGATTTTTATTTATTTTTATTGATTTTTATTCATTTGAAATAGAGACTTCTCAATGAAACTGAGGTGTATGTCAAAAATTTTTTTTCTTGAAAATTTCGAAAATTTTTCTAAGTCCCGCTAGAATGCCATTTGCTGTTTGTGTGTTTAAAAGGTATATTATGAGAAGTGTAAAAATGAACAATTCCATAGAAGGTCAGATTATATGAGAAAAAAAATCGAAAATTTTTCTAAGTCCCAAAAATGAAAAATCAACTGAAAAATTTAATTTTCATAATAAATAAAGAAAAGTTGAAAGAAAAATGAAAAATCAACTGAAAAATTAAATTTTCATAATAAATAAAGAAAAGTTGAAAGAAAAATGAAAAATCAACTGAAAAATTAAATTTTCATAATAAATAAAGAAAAGTTGAAAGAAAAATTTCGATATTTTTTTCAAAGTCAGAAATATAAAAAAATCAATTTTTTTGATTTTTAAGTGAAATGCATTTGAAATAGAAACTTCTCAATGAAACTGAGGTGTATGTGAAAAATTTTTTTTCTTGAAAATTTCGAAAATTTTTCTAAGTCCCAAAAATGAAAAATCAACTGAAAAATTTAATTTTCATAATAAATAAAGAAAAGTTGAAAGAAAAATTTCGATA
Organism: Volucella zonaria; assembly: GCA_963966105.1. NCBI lineage: Eukaryota > Metazoa > Arthropoda > Insecta > Diptera > Syrphidae > Volucella > Volucella zonaria. The sequence goes on along the minus strand of CAWYQB010000545.1, from coordinate 129,002 downwards.
TTTTTTTCAAAGTCAGAAATAGTCAGAAATAGTCAGAAATATAAAAAAATCAATTGGAAAAAATATAGTCCCGCTAGAATGCCATTTGCTGTTTGTGTGTTTAAAAGGTATATTATGAGAAGTGTAAAAATGAACAATTCCATAGAAGGTCAGATTATATGAGAAAAAAAATCGAAAATTTTTCTAAGTCCCAAAAATGAAGAATCAACTGAAAAATTTAATTTTCATAATAAATAAAGAAAAGTTGAAAGAAAAATGAAAAATCAACTGAAAAATTAAATTTTCATAATAAATAAAGAAAAGTTGAAAGAAAAATTTCGATATTTTTTTCAAAGTCAGAAATAGTCAGAAATATAAAAAAATCAATTGGAAAAAATATATATATGATTTTTATTTATTTTTATTGATTTTTATTCATTTGAAATAGAGACTTCTCAATGAAACTGAGGTGTATGTCAAAAATTTTTTTTCTTGAAAATTTCGAAAATTTTTCTAAGTCCCGCTAGAATGCCATTTGCTGTTTGTGTGTTTAAAAGGTATATTATGAGAAGTGTAAAAATGAACAATTCCATAGAAGGTCAGATTATATGAGAAAAAAAATCGAAAATTTTTCTAAGTCCCAAAAATGAAAAATCAACTGAAAAATTTAATTTTCATAATAAATAAAGAAAAGTTGAAAGAAAAATGAAAAATCAACTGAAAAATTAAATTTTCATAATAAATAAAGAAAAGTTGAAAGAAAAATGAAAAATCAACTGAAAAATTAAATTTTCATAATAAATAAAGAAAAGTTGAAAGAAAAATTTCGATATTTTTTTCAAAGTCAGAAATATAAAAAAATCAATTTTTTTGATTTTTAAGTGAAATGCATTTGAAATAGAAACTTCTCAATGAAACTGAGGTGTATGTGAAAAATTTTTTTTCTTGAAAATTTCGAAAATTTTTCTAAGTCCCAAAAATGAAAAATCAACTGAAAAATTTAATTTTCATAATAAATAAAGAAAAGTTGAAAGAAAAATTTCGATATTTTTTTCAAAGTCAGAAATAGTCAGAAATAGTCAGAAATATAAAAAAATCAATTGGAAAAAATATAGTCCCGCTAGAATGCCATTTGCTGTTTGTGTGTTTAAAAGGTATATTATGAGAAGTGTAAAAATGAACAATTCCATAGAAGGTCAGATTATATGAGAAAAAAAATCGAAAATTTTTCTAAGTCCCAAAAATGAAGAATCAACTGAAAAATTTAATTTTCATAATAAATAAAGAAAAGTTGAAAGAAAAATGAAAAATCAACTGAAAAATTAAATTTTCATAATAAATAAAGAAAAGTTGAAAGAAAAATTTCGATATTTTTTTCAAAGTCAGAAATAGTCAGAAATATAAAAAAATCAATTGGAAAAAATATATATATGATTTTTAAGTGGAATTCATTTGAAATAGAGACTTCTCAATGAAACTGAGGTGTATGTCAAAAATTTTTTTTCTTGAAAATTTCGAAAATTTTTCCAAGTCCCGCTAGAATGCCATTTGCTGTTTGTGTGTTTAAAAGGTATATTATGAGAAGTGTAAAAATGAACAATTCCATAGAAGGTCAGATTATATGAGAAAAAAAATCGAAAATTTTTCTAAGTCCCAAAAATGAAAAATCAACTGAAAAATTTAATTTTCATAATAAATAAAGAAAAGTCGAAAGAAAAATGAAAAATCAACTGAAAAATTAAATTTTCATAATAAATAAAGAAAAGTTGAAAGAAAAATGAAAAATCAACTGAAAAATTAAATTTTCATAATAAATAAAGAAAAGTTGAAAGAAAAATTTCGATATTTTTTTCAAAGTCAGAAATATAAAAAAATCAATTTTTTTGATTTTTAAGTGAAATGCATTTGAAATAGAAACTTCTCAATGAAACTGAGGTGTATGTGAAAAATTTTTTTTCTTGAAAATTTCGAAAATTTTTCTAAGTCCCAAAAATGAAAAATCAACTGAAAAATTTAATTTTCATAATAAATAAAGAAAAGTTGAAAGAAAAATTTCGATATTTTTTTCAAAGTCAGAAATAGTCAGAAATAGTCAGAAATATAAAAAAATCAATTGGAAAAAATATAGTCCCGCTAGAATGCCATTTGCTGTTTGTGTGTTTAAAAGGTATATTATGAGAAGTGTAAAAATGAACAATTCCATAGAAGGTCAGATTATATGAGAAAAAAAATCGAAAATTTTTCTAAGTCCCAAAAATGAAGAATCAACTGAAAAATTTAATTTTCATAATAAATAAAGAAAAGTTGAAAGAAAAATGAAAAATCAACTGAAAAATTAAATTTTCATAATAAATAAAGAAAAGTTGAAAGAAAAATTTCGATATTTTTTTCAAAGTCAGAAATAGTCAGAAATATAAAAAAATCAATTGGAAAAAATATATATATGATTTTTAAGTGGAATTCATTTGAAATAGAGACTTCTCAATGAAACTGAGGTGTATGTCAAAAATTTTTTTTCTTGAAAATTTCGAAAATTTTTCTAAGTCCCGCTAGAATGCCATTTGCTGTTTGTGTGTTTAAAAGGTATATTATGAGAAGTGTAAAAATGAACAATTCCATAGAAGGTCAGATTATATGAGAAAAAAAATCGAAAATTTTTCTAAGTCCCAAAAATGAAAAATCAACTGAAAAATTTAATTTTCATAATAAATAAAGAAAAGTTGAAAGAAAAATGAAAAATCAACTGAAAAATTAAATTTTCATAATAAATAAAGAAAAGTTGAAAGAAAAATGAAAAATCAACTGAAAAATTAAATTTTCATAATAAATAAAGAAAAGTTGAAAGAAAAATTTCGATATTTTTTTCAAAGTCAGAAATATAAAAAAATCAATTTTTTTGATTTTTAAGTGAAATGCATTTGAAATAGAAACTTCTCAATGAAACTGAGGTGTATGTGAAAAATTTTTTTTCTTGAAAATTTCGAAAATTTTTCTAAGTCCCAAAAATGAAAAATCAACTGAAAAATTTAATTTTCATAATAAATAAAGAAAAGTTGAAAGAAAAATGAAAAATCAACTGAAAAATTAAATTTTCATAATAAATAAAGAAAAGTTGAAAGAAAAATTTCGATATTTTTTTCAAAGTCAGAAATAGTCAGAAATAGTCAGAAATATAAAAAAATCAATTGGAAAAAATATAGTCCCGCTAGAATGCCATTTGCTGTTTGTGTGTTTAAAAGGTATATTATGAGAAGTGTAAAAATGAACAATTCCATAGAAGGTCAGATTATATGAGAAAAAAAATCGAAAATTTTTCTAAGTCCCAAAAATGAAGAATCAACTGAAAAATTTAATTTTCATAATAAATAAAGAAAAGTTGAAAGAAAAATGAAAAATCAACTGAAAAATTAAATTTTCATAATAAATAAAGAAAAGTTGAAAGAAAAATTTCGATATTTTTTTCAAAGTCAGAAATAGTCAGAAATATAAAAAAATCAATTGGAAAAAATATATATATGATTTTTATTTATTTTTATTGATTTTTATTCATTTGAAATAGAGACTTCTCAATGAAACTGAGGTGTATGTCAAAAATTTTTTTTCTTGAAAATTTCGAAAATTTTTCTAAGTCCCGCTAGAATGCCATTTGCTGTTTGTGTGTTTAAAAGGTATATTATGAGAAGTGTAAAAATGAACAATTCCATAGAAGGTCAGATTATATGAGAAAAAAAATCGAAAATTTTTCTAAGTCCCAAAAATGAAAAATCAACTGAAAAATTTAATTTTCATAATAAATAAAGAAAAGTTGAAAGAAAAATGAAAAATCAACTGAAAAATTAAATTTTCATAATAAATAAAGAAAAGTTGAAAGAAAAATGAAAAATCAACTGAAAAATTAAATTTTCATAATAAATAAAGAAAAGTTGAAAGAAAAATTTCGATATTTTTTTCAAAGTCAGAAATATAAAAAAATCAATTTTTTTGATTTTTAAGTGAAATGCATTTGAAATAGAAACTTCTCAATGAAACTGAGGTGTATGTGAAAAATTTTTTTTCTTGAAAATTTCGAAAATTTTTCTAAGTCCCAAAAATGAAAAATCAACTGAAAAATTTAATTTTCATAATAAATAAAGAAAAGTTGAAAGAAAAATTTCGATATTTTTTTCAAAGTCAGAAATAGTCAGAAATAGTCAGAAATATAAAAAAATCAATTGGAAAAAATATAGTCCCGCTAGAATGCCATTTGCTGTTTGTGTGTTTAAAAGGTATATTATTCCATAGAAGGTCAGATTATATGAGAAAAAAAATCGAAAATTTTTCTAAGTCCCAAAAATGAAGAATCAACTGAAAAATTTAATTTTCATAATAAATAAAGAAAAGTTGAAAGAAAAATGAAAAATCAACTGAAAAATTAAATTTTCATAATAAATAAAGAAAAGTTGAAAGAAAAATTTCGATATTTTTTTCAAAGTCAGAAATATAAAAAAATCAATTTTTTTGATTTTTAAGTGAAATGCATTTGAAATAGAAACTTCTCAATGAAACTGAGGTGTATGTGAAAAATTTTTTTTCTTGAAAATTTCGAAAATTTTTCTAAGTCCCAAAAATGAAAAATCAACTGAAAAATTTAATTTTCATAATAAATAAAGAAAAGTTGAAAGAAAAATGAAAAATCAACTGAAAAATTAAATTTTCATAATAAATAAAGAAAAGTTGAAAGAAAAATTTCGATATTTTTTTCAAAGTCAGAAATAGTCAGAAATAGTCAGAAATATAAAAAAATCAATTGGAAAAAATATAGTCCCGCTAGAATGCCATTTGCTGTTTGTGTGTTTAAAAGGTATATTATGAGAAGTGTAAAAATGAACAATTCCATAGAAGGTCAGATTATATGAGAAAAAAAATCGAAAATTTTTCTAAGTCCCAAAAATGAAGAATCAACTGAAAAATTTAATTTTCATAATAAATAAAGAAAAGTTGAAAGAAAAATGAAAAATCAACTGAAAAATTAAATTTTCATAATAAATAAAGAAAAGTTGAAAGAAAAATTTCGATATTTTTTTCAAAGTCAGAAATAGTCAGAAATATAAAAAAATCAATTGGAAAAAATATATATATGATTTTTAAGTGGAATTCATTTGAAATAGAGACTTCTCAATGAAACTGAGGTGTATGTCAAAAATTTTTTTTCTTGAAAATTTCGAAAATTTTTCTAAGTCCCGCTAGAATGCCATTTGCTGTTTGTGTGTTTAAAAGGTATATTATGAGAAGTGTAAAAATGAACAATTCCATAGAAGGTCAGATTATATGAGAAAAAAAATCGAAAATTTTTCTAAGTCCCAAAAATGAAAAATCAACTGAAAAATTTAATTTTCATAATAAATAAAGAAAAGTTGAAAGAAAAATGAAAAATCAACTGAAAAATTAAATTTTCATAATAAATAAAGAAAAGTTGAAAGAAAAATGAAAAATCAACTGAAAAATTAAATTTTCATAATAAATAAAGAAAAGTTGAAAGAAAAATTTCGATATTTTTTTCAAAGTCAGAAATATAAAAAAATCAATTTTTTTGATTTTTAAGTGAAATGCATTTGAAATAGAAACTTCTCAATGAAACTGAGGTGTATGTGAAAAATTTTTTTTCTTGAAAATTTCGAAAATTTTTCTAAGTCCCAAAAATGAAAAATCAACTGAAAAATTTAATTTTCATAATAAATAAAGAAAAGTTGAAAGAAAAATGAAAAATCAACTGAAAAATTAAATTTTCATAATAAATAAAGAAAAGTTGAAAGAAAAATTTCGATATTTTTTTCAAAGTCAGAAATAGTCAGAAATAGTCAGAAATATAAAAAAATCAATTGGAAAAAATATAGTCCCGCTAGAATGCCATTTGCTGTTTGTGTGTTTAAAAGGTATATTATGAGAAGTGTAAAAATGAACAATTCCATAGAAGGTCAGATTATATGAGAAAAAAAATCGAAAATTTTTCTAAGTCCCAAAAATGAAGAATCAACTGAAAAATTTAATTTTCATAATAAATAAAGAAAAGTTGAAAGAAAAATGAAAAATCAACTGAAAAATTAAATTTTCATAATAAATAAAGAAAAGTTGAAAGAAAAATTTCGATATTTTTTTCAAAGTCAGAAATAGTCAGAAATATAAAAAAATCAATTGGAAAAAATATATATATGATTTTTAAGTGGAATTCATTTGAAATAGAGACTTCTCAATGAAACTGAGGTGTATGTCAAAAATTTTTTTTCTTGAAAATTTCGAAAATTTTTCTAAGTCCCGCTAGAATGCCATTTGCTGTTTGTGTGTTTAAAAGGTATATTATGAGAAGTGTAAAAATGAACAATTCCATAGAAGGTCAGATTATATGAGAAAAAAAATCGAAAATTTTTCTAAGTCCCAAAAATGAAAAATCAACTGAAAAATTTAATTTTCATAATAAATAAAGAAAAGTTGAAAGAAAAATGAAAAATCAACTGAAAAATTAAATTTTCATAATAAATAAAGAAAAGTTGAAAGAAAAATGAAAAATCAACTGAAAAATTAAATTTTCATAATAAATAAAGAAAAGTTGAAAGAAAAATTTCGATATTTTTTTCAAAGTCAGAAATATAAAAAAATCAATTTTTTTGATTTTTAAGTGAAATGCATTTGAAATAGAAACTTCTCAATGAAACTGAGGTGTATGTGAAAAATTTTTTTTCTTGAAAATTTCGAAAATTTTTCTAAGTCCCAAAAATGAAAAATCAACTGAAAAATTTAATTTTCATAATAAATAAAGAAAAGTTGAAAGAAAAATGAAAAATCAACTGAAAAATTAAATTTTCATAATAAATAAAGAAAAGTTGAAAGAAAAATTTCGATATTTTTTTCAAAGTCAGAAATAGTCAGAAATAGTCAGAAATATAAAAAAATCAATTGGAAAAAATATAGTCCCGCTAGAATGCCATTTGCTGTTTGTGTGTTTAAAAGGTATATTATGAGAAGTGTAAAAATGAACAATTCCATAGAAGGTCAGATTATATGAGAAAAAAAATCGAAAATTTTTCTAAGTCCCAAAAATGAAAAATCAACTGAAAAATTTAATTTTCATAATAAATAAAGAAAAGTTGAAAGAAAAATGAAAAATCAACTGAAAAATTAAATTTTCATAATAAATAAAGAAAAGTTGAAAGAAAAATTTCGATATTTTTTTCAAAGTCAGAAATAGTCAGAAATATAAAAAAATCAATTGGAAAAAATATATATATGATTTTTAAGTGGAATTCATTTGAAATAGAGACTTCTCAATGAAACTGAGGTGTATGTCAAAAATTTTTTTTCTTGAAAATTTCGAAAATTTTTCTAAGTCCCGCTAGAATGCCATTTGCTGTTTGTGTGTTTAAAAGGTATATTATGAGAAGTGTAAAAATGAACAATTCCATAGAAGGTCAGATTATATGAGAAAAAAAATCGAAAATTTTTCTAAGTCCCAAAAATGAAGAATCAACTGAAAAATTTAATTTTCATAATAAATAAAGAAAAGTTGAAAGAAAAATGAAAAATCAACTGAAAAATTAAATTTTCATAATAAATAAAGAAAAGTTGAAAGAAAAATTTCGATATTTTTTTCAAAGTCAGAAATAGTCAGAAATATAAAAAAATCAATTGGAAAAAATATATATATGATTTTTAAGTGGAATTCATTTGAAATAGAGACTTCTCAATGAAACTGAGGTGTATGTCAAAAATTTTTTTTCTTGAAAATTTCGAAAATTTTTCTAAGTCCCGCTAGAATGCCATTTGCTGTTTGTGTGTTTAAAAGGTATATTATGAGAAGTGTAAAAATGAACAATTCCATAGAAGGTCAGATTATATGAGAAAAAAAATCGAAAATTTTTCTAAGTCCCAAAAATGAAAAATCAACTGAAAAATTTAATTTTCATAATAAATAAAGAAAAGTTGAAAGAAAAATGAAAAATCAACTGAAAAATTAAATTTTCATAATAAATAAAGAAAAGTTGAAAGAACAATGAAAAATCAACTGAAAAATTAAATTTTCATAATAAATAAAGAAAAGTTGAAAGAAAAATTTCGATATTTTTTTCAAAGTCAGAAATATAAAAAAATCAATTTTTTTGATTTTTAAGTGAAATGCATTTGAAATAGAAACTTCTCAATGAAACTGAGGTGTATGTGAAAAATTTTTTTTCTTGAAAATTTCGAAAATTTTTCTAAGTCCCAAAAATGAAAAATCAACTGAAAAATTTAATTTTCATAATAAATAAAGAAAAGTTGAAAGAAAAATTTCGATATTTTTTTCAAAGTCAGAAATAGTCAGAAATAGTCAGAAATATAAAAAAATCAATTGGAAAAAATATAGTCCCGCTAGAATGCCATTTGCTGTTTGTGTGTTTAAAAGGTATATTATTCCATAGAAGGTCAGATTATATGAGAAAAAAAATCGAAAATTTTTCTAAGTCCCAAAAATGAAGAATCAACTGAAAAATTTAATTTTCATAATAAATAAAGAAAAGTTGAAAGAAAAATGAAAAATCAACTGAAAAATTAAATTTTCATAATAAATAAAGAAAAGTTGAAAGAAAAATTTCGATATTTTTTTCAAAGTCAGAAATATAAAAAAATCAATTTTTTTGATTTTTAAGTGAAATGCATTTGAAATAGAAACTTCTCAATGAAACTGAGGTGTATGTGAAAAATTTTTTTTCTTGAAAATTTCGAAAATTTTTCTAAGTCCCAAAAATGAAAAATCAACTGAAAAATTTAATTTTCATAATAAATAAAGAAAAGTTGAAAGAAAAATGAAAAATCAACTGAAAAATTAAATTTTCATAATAAATAAAGAAAAGTTGAAAGAAAAATTTCGATATTTTTTTCAAAGTCAGAAATAGTCAGAAATAGTCAGAAATATAAAAAAATCAATTGGAAAAAATATAGTCCCGCTAGAATGCCATTTGCTGTTTGTGTGTTTAAAAGGTATATTATGAGAAGTGTAAAAATGAACAATTCCATAGAAGGTCAGATTATATGAGAAAAAAAATCGAAAATTTTTCTAAGTCCCAAAAATGAAGAATCAACTGAAAAATTTAATTTTCATAATAAATAAAGAAAAGTTGAAAGAAAAATGAAAAATCAACTGAAAAATTAAATTTTCATAATAAATAAAGAAAAGTTGAAAGAAAAATTTCGATATTTTTTTCAAAGTCAGAAATAGTCAGAAATATAAAAAAATCAATTGGAAAAAATATATATATGATTTTTAAGTGGAATTCATTTGAAATAGAGACTTCTCAATGAAACTGAGGTGTATGTCAAAAATTTTTTTTCTTGAAAATTTCGAAAATTTTTCTAAGTCCCGCTAGAATGCCATTTGCTGTTTGTGTGTTTAAAAGGTATATTATGAGAAGTGTAAAAATGAACAATTCCATAGAAGGTCAGATTATATGAGAAAAAAAATCGAAAATTTTTCTAAGTCCCAAAAATGAAAAATCAACTGAAAAATTTAATTTTCATAATAAATAAAGAAAAGTTGAAAGAAAAATGAAAAATCAACTGAAAAATTAAATTTTCATAATAAATAAAGAAAAGTTGAAAGAAAAATGAAAAATCAACTGAAAAATTAAATTTTCATAATAAATAAAGAAAAGTTGAAAGAAAAATTTCGATATTTTTTTCAAAGTCAGAAATATAAAAAAATCAATTTTTTTGATTTTTAAGTGAAATGCATTTGAAATAGAAACTTCTCAATGAAACTGAGGTGTATGTGAAAAATTTTTTTTCTTGAAAATTTCGAAAATTTTTCTAAGTCCCAAAAATGAAAAATCAACTGAAAAATTTAATTTTCATAATAAATAAAGAAAAGTTGAAAGAAAAATGAAAAATCAACTGAAAAATTAAATTTTCATAATAAATAAAGAAAAGTTGAAAGAAAAATTTCGATATTTTTTTCAAAGTCAGAAATAGTCAGAAATAGTCAGAAATATAAAAAAATCAATTGGAAAAAATATAGTCCCGCTAGAATGCCATTTGCTGTTTGTGTGTTTAAAAGGTATATTATGAGAAGTGTAAAAATGAACAATTCCATAGAAGGTCAGATTATATGAGAAAAAAAATCGAAAATTTTTCTAAGTCCCAAAAATGAAGAATCAACTGAAAAATTTAATTTTCATAATAAATAAAGAAAAGTTGAAAGAAAAATGAAAAATCAACTGAAAAATTAAATTTTCATAATAAATAAAGAAAAGTTGAAAGAAAAATTTCGATATTTTTTTCAAAGTCAGAAATAGTCAGAAATATAAAAAAATCAATTGGAAAAAATATATATATGATTTTTAAGTGGAATTCATTTGAAATAGAGACTTCTCAATGAAACTGAGGTGTATGTCAAAAATTTTTTTTCTTGAAAATTTCGAAAATTTTTCTAAGTCCCGCTAGAATGCCATTTGCTGTTTGTGTGTTTAAAAGGTATATTATGAGAAGTGTAAAAATGAACAATTCCATAGAAGGTCAGATTATATGAGAAAAAAAATCGAAAATTTTTCTAAGTCCCAAAAATGAAAAATCAACTGAAAAATTTAATTTTCATAATAAATAAAGAAAAGTTGAAAGAAAAATGAAAAATCAACTGAAAAATTAAATTTTCATAATAAATAAAGAAAAGTTGAAAGAAAAATGAAAAATCAACTGAAAAATTAAATTTTCATAATAAATAAAGAAAAGTTGAAAGAAAAATTTCGATATTTTTTTCAAAGTCAGAAATATAAAAAAATCAATTTTTTTGATTTTTAAGTGAAATGCATTTGAAATAGAAACTTCTCAATGAAACTGAGGTGTATGTGAAAAATTTTTTTTCTTGAAAATTTCGAAAATTTTTCTAAGTCCCAAAAATGAAAAATCAACTGAAAAATTTAATTTTCATAATAAATAAAGAAAAGTTGAAAGAAAAATGAAAAATCAACTGAAAAATTAAATTTTCATAATAAATAAAGAAAAGTTGAAAGAAAAATTTCGATATTTTTTTCAAAGTCAGAAATAGTCAGAAATAGTCAGAAATATAAAAAAATCAATTGGAAAAAATATAGTCCCGCTAGAATGCCATTTGCTGTTTGTGTGTTTAAAAGGTATATTATGAGAAGTGTAAAAATGAACAATTCCATAGAAGGTCAGATTATATGAGAAAAAAAATCGAAAATTTTTCTAAGTCCCAAAAATGAAAAATCAACTGAAAAATTTAATTTTCATAATAAATAAAGAAAAGTTGAAAGAAAAATGAAAAATCAACTGAAAAATTAAATTTTCATAATAAATAAAGAAAAGTTGAAAGAAAAATTTCGATATTTTTTTCAAAGTCAGAAATAGTCAGAAATATAAAAAAATCAATTGGAAAAAATATATATATGATTTTTAAGTGGAATTCATTTGAAATAGAGACTTCTCAATGAAACTGAGGTGTATGTCAAAAATTTTTTTTCTTGAAAATTTCGAAAATTTTTCTAAGTCCCGCTAGAATGCCATTTGCTGTTTGTGTGTTTAAAAGGTATATTATGAGAAGTGTAAAAATGAACAATTCCATAGAAGGTCAGATTATATGAGAAAAAAAATCGAAAATTTTTCTAAGTCCCAAAAATGAAGAATCAACTGAAAAATTTAATTTTCATAATAAATAAAGAAAAGTTGAAAGAAAAATGAAAAATCAACTGAAAAATTAAATTTTCATAATAAATAAAGAAAAGTTGAAAGAAAAATTTCGATATTTTTTTCAAAGTCAGAAATAGTCAGAAATATAAAAAAATCAATTGGAAAAAATATATATATGATTTTTAAGTGGAATTCATTTGAAATAGAGACTTCTCAATGAAACTGAGGTGTATGTCAAAAATTTTTTTTCTTGAAAATTTCGAAAATTTTTCTAAGTCCCGCTAGAATGCCATTTGCTGTTTGTGTGTTTAAAAGGTATATTATGAGAAGTGTAAAAATGAACAATTCCATAGAAGGTCAGATTATATGAGAAAAAAAATCGAAAATTTTTCTAAGTCCCAAAAATGAAAAATCAACTGAAAAATTTAATTTTCATAATAAATAAAGAAAAGTTGAAAGAAAAATGAAAAATCAACTGAAAAATTAAATTTTCATAATAAATAAAGAAAAGTTGAAAGAAAAATGAAAAATCAACTGAAAAATTAAATTTTCATAATAAATAAAGAAAAGTTGAAAGAAAAATTTCGATATTTTTTTCAAAGTCAGAAATATAAAAAAATCAATTTTTTTGATTTTTAAGTGAAATGCATTTGAAATAGAAACTTCTCAATGAAACTGAGGTGTATGTGAAAAATTTTTTTTCTTGAAAATTTCGAAAATTTTTCTAAGTCCCAAAAATGAAAAATCAACTGAAAAATTTAATTTTCATAATAAATAAAGAAAAGTTGAAAGAAAAATGAAAAATCAACTGAAAAATTAAATTTTCATAATAAATAAAGAAAAGTTGAAAGAAAAATTTCGATATTTTTTTCAAAGTCAGAAATAGTCAGAAATAGTCAGAAATATAAAAAAATCAATTGGAAAAAATATAGTCCCGCTAGAATGCCATTTGCTGTTTGTGTGTTTAAAAGGTATATTATGAGAAGTGTAAAAATGAACAATTCCATAGAAGGTCAGATTATATGAGAAAAAAAATCGAAAATTTTTCTAAGTCCCAAAAATGAAGAATCAACTGAAAAATTTAATTTTCATAATAAATAAAGAAAAGTTGAAAGAAAAATGAAAAATCAACTGAAAAATTAAATTTTCATAATAAATAAAGAAAAGTTGAAAGAAAAATGAAAAATCAACTGAAAAATTAAATTTTCATAATAAATAAAGAAAAGTTGAAAGAAAAATTTCGATATTTTTTTCAAAGTCAGAAATATAAAAAAATCAATTTTTTTGATTTTTAAGTGAAATGCATTTGAAATAGAAACTTCTCAATGAAACTGAGGTGTATGTGAAAAATTTTTTTTCTTGAAAATTTCGAAAATTTTTCTAAGTCCCAAAAATGAAAAATCAACTGAAAAATTTAATTTTCATAATAAATAAAGAAAAGTTGAAAGAAAAATGAAAAATCAACTGAAAAATTAAATTTTCATAATAAATAAAGAAAAGTTGAAAGAAAAATTTCGATATTTTTTTCAAAGTCAGAAATAGTCAGAAATAGTCAGAAATATAAAAAAATCAATTGGAAAAAATATAGTCCCGCTAGAATGCCATTTGCTGTTTGTGTGTTTAAAAGGTATATTATGAGAAGTGTAAAAATGAACAATTCCATAGAAGGTCAGATTATATGAGAAAAAAAATCGAAAATTTTTCTAAGTCCCAAAAATGAAGAATCAACTGAAAAATTTAATTTTCATAATAAATAAAGAAAAGTTGAAAGAAAAATGAAAAATCAACTGAAAAATTAAATTTTCATAATAAATAAAGAAAAGTTGAAAGAAAAATTTCGATATTTTTTTCAAAGTCAGAAATAGTCAGAAATATAAAAAAATCAATTGGAAAAAATATATATATGATTTTTAAGTGGAATTCATTTGAAATAGAGACTTCTCAATGAAACTGAGGTGTATGTCAAAAATTTTTTTTCTTGAAAATTTCGAAAATTTTTCTAAGTCCCGCTAGAATGCCATTTGCTGTTTGTGTGTTTAAAAGGTATATTATGAGAAGTGTAAAAATGAACAATTCCATAGAAGGTCAGATTATATGAGAAAAAAAATCGAAAATTTTTCTAAGTCCCAAAAATGAAGAATCAACTGAAAAATTTAATTTTCATAATAAATAAAGAAAAGTTGAAAGAAAAATGAAAAATCAACTGAAAAATTAAATTTTCATAATAAATAAAGAAAAGTTGAAAGAAAAATTTCGATATTTTTTTCAAAGTCAGAAATAGTCAGAAATATAAAAAAATCAATTGGAAAAAATATATATATGATTTTTAAGTGGAATTCATTTGAAATAGAGACTTCTCAATGAAACTGAGGTGTATGTCAAAAATTTTTTTTCTTGAAAATTTCGAAAATTTTTCTAAGTCCCGCTAGAATGCCATTTGCTGTTTGTGTGTTTAAAAGGTATATTATGAGAAGTGTAAAAATGAACAATTCCATAGAAGGTCAGATTATATGAGAAAAAAAATCGAAAATTTTTCTAAGTCCCAAAAATGAAAAATCAACTGAAAAATTTAATTTTCATAATAAATAAAGAAAAGTTGAAAGAAAAATGAAAAATCAACTGAAAAATTAAATTTTCATAATAAATAAAGAAAAGTTGAAAGAAAAATGAAAAATCAACTGAAAAATTAAATTTTCATAATAAATAAAGAAAAGTTGAAAGAAAAATTTCGATATTTTTTTCAAAGTCAGAAATATAAAAAAATCAATTTTTTTGATTTTTAAGTGAAATGCATTTGAAATAGAAACTTCTCAATGAAACTGAGGTGTATGTGAAAAATTTTTTTTCTTGAAAATTTCGAAAATTTTTCTAAGTCCCAAAAATGAAAAATCAACTGAAAAATTTAATTTTCATAATAAATAAAGAAAAGTTGAAAGAAAAATGAAAAATCAACTGAAAAATTAAATTTTCATAATAAATAAAGAAAAGTTGAAAGAAAAATTTCGATATTTTTTTCAAAGTCAGAAATAGTCAGAAATAGTCAGAAATATAAAAAAATCAATTGGAAAAAATATAGTCCCGCTAGAATGCCATTTGCTGTTTGTGTGTTTAAAAGGTATATTATGAGAAGTGTAAAAATGAACAATTCCATAGAAGGTCAGATTATATGAGAAAAAAAATCGAAAATTTTTCTAAGTCCCAAAAATGAAGAATCAACTGAAAAATTTAATTTTCATAATAAATAAAGAAAAGTTGAAAGAAAAATGAAAAATCAACTGAAAAATTAAATTTTCATAATAAATAAAGAAAAGTTGAAAGAAAAATTTCGATATTTTTTTCAAAGTCAGAAATAGTCAGAAATATAAAAAAATCAATTGGAAAAAATATATATATGATTTTTAAGTGGAATTCATTTGAAATAGAGACTTCTCAATGAAACTGAGGTGTATGTCAAAAATTTTTTTTCTTGAAAATTTCGAAAATTTTTCTAAGTCCCGCTAGAATGCCATTTGCTGTTTGTGTGTTTAAAAGGTATATTATGAGAAGTGTAAAAATGAACAATTCCATAGAAGGTCAGATTATATGAGAAAAAAAATCGAAAATTTTTCTAAGTCCCAAAAATGAAAAATCAACTGAAAAATTTAATTTTCATAATAAATAAAGAAAAGTTGAAAGAAAAATGAAAAATCAACTGAAAAATTAAATTTTCATAATAAATAAAGAAAAGTTGAAAGAAAAATGAAAAATCAACTGAAAAATTAAATTTTCATAATAAATAAAGAAAAGTTGAAAGAAAAATTTCGATATTTTTTTCAAAGTCAGAAATATAAAAAAATCAATTTTTTTGATTTTTAAGTGAAATGCATTTGAAATAGAAACTTCTCAATGAAACTGAGGTGTATGTGAAAAATTTTTTTTCTTGAAAATTTCGAAAATTTTTCTAAGTCCCAAAAATGAAAAATCAACTGAAAAATTTAATTTTCATAATAAATAAAGAAAAGTTGAAAGAAAAATGAAAAATCAACTGAAAAATTAAATTTTCATAATAAATAAAGAAAAGTTGAAAGAAAAATTTCGATATTTTTTTCAAAGTCAGAAATAGTCAGAAATAGTCAGAAATATAAAAAAATCAATTGGAAAAAATATAGTCCCGCTAGAATGCCATTTGCTGTTTGTGTGTTTAAAAGGTATATTATGAGAAGTGTAAAAATGAACAATTCCATAGAAGGTCAGATTATATGAGAAAAAAAATCGAAAATTTTTCTAAGTCCCAAAAATGAAGAATCAACTGAAAAATTTAATTTTCATAATAAATAAAGAAAAGTTGAAAGAAAAATGAAAAATCAACTGAAAAATTAAATTTTCATAATAAATAAAGAAAAGTTGAAAGAAAAATTTCGATATTTTTTTCAAAGTCAGAAATAGTCAGAAATATAAAAAAATCAATTGGAAAAAATATATATATGATTTTTAAGTGGAATTCATTTGAAATAGAGACTTCTCAATGAAACTGAGGTGTATGTCAAAAATTTTTTTTCTTGAAAATTTCGAAAATTTTTCTAAGTCCCGCTAGAATGCCATTTGCTGTTTGTGTGTTTAAAAGGTATATTATGAGAAGTGTAAAAATGAACAATTCCATAGAAGGTCAGATTATATGAGAAAAAAAATCGAAAATTTTTCTAAGTCCCAAAAATGAAAAATCAACTGAAAAATTTAATTTTCATAATAAATAAAGAAAAGTTGAAAGAAAAATGAAAAATCAACTGAAAAATTAAATTTTCATAATAAATAAAGAAAAGTTGAAAGAAAAATGAAAAATCAACTGAAAAATTAAATTTTCATAATAAATAAAGAAAAGTTGAAAGAAAAATGAAAAATCAACTGAAAAATTAAATTTTCATAATAAATAAAGAAAAGTTGAAAGAAAAATTTCGATATTTTTTTCAAAGTCAGAAATAGTCAGAAATAGTCAGAAATATAAAAAAATCAATTGGAAAAAATATAGTCCCGCTAGAATGCCATTTGCTGTTTGTGTGTTTAAAAGGTATATTATGAGAAGTGTAAAAATGAACAATTCCATAGAAGGTCAGATTATATGAGAAAAAAAATCGAAAATTTTTCTAAGTCCCAAAAATGAAGAATCAACTGAAAAATTTAATTTTCATAATAAATAAAGAAAAGTTGAAAGAAAAATGAAAAATCAACTGAAAAATTAAATTTTCATAATAAATAAAGAAAAGTTGAAAGAAAAATTTCGATATTTTTTTCAAAGTCAGAAATAGTCAGAAATATAAAAAAATCAATTGGAAAAAATATATATATGATTTTTAAGTGGAATTCATTTGAAATAGAGACTTCTCAATGAAACTGAGGTGTATGTCAAAAATTTTTTTTCTTGAAAATTTCGAAAATTTTTCTAAGTCCCGCTAGAATGCCATTTGCTGTTTGTGTGTTTAAAAGGTATATTATGAGAAGTGTAAAAATGAACAATTCCATAGAAGGTCAGATTATATGAGAAAAAAAATCGAAAATTTTTCTAAGTCCCAAAAATGAAAAATCAACTGAAAAATTTAATTTTCATAATAAATAAAGAAAAGTTGAAAGAAAAATGAAAAATCAACTGAAAAATTAAATTTTCATAATAAATAAAGAAAAGTTGAAAGAAAAATGAAAAATCAACTGAAAAATTAAATTTTCATAATAAATAAAGAAAAGTTGAAAGAAAAATGAAAAATCAACTGAAAAATTAAATTTTCATAATAAATAAAGAAAAGTTGAAAGAAAAATTTTGATATTTTTTTCAAAGTCAGAAATAGTCAGAAATAGTCAGAAATATAAAAAAATCAATTGGAAAAAATATAGTCCCGCTAGAATGCCATTTGCTGTTTGTGTGTTTAAAAGGTATATTATGAGAAGTGTAAAAATGAACAATTCCATAGAAGGTCAGATTATATGAGAAAAAAAATCGAAAATTTTTCTAAGTCCCAAAAATGAAGAATCAACTGAAAAATTTAATTTTCATAATAAATAAAGAAAAGTTGAAAGAAAAATGAAAAATCAACTGAAAAATTAAATTTTCATAATAAATAAAGAAAAGTTGAAAGAAAAATTTCGATATTTTTTTCAAAGTCAGAAATAGTCAGAAATATAAAAAAATCAATTGGAAAAAATATATATATGATTTTTAAGTGGAATTCATTTGAAATAGAGACTTCTCAATGAAACTGAGGTGTATGTCAAAAATTTTTTTTCTTGAAAATTTCGAAAATTTTTCTAAGTCCCGCTAGAATGCCATTTGCTGTTTGTGTGTTTAAAAGGTATATTATGAGAAGTGTAAAAATGAACAATTCCATAGAAGGTCAGATTATATGAGAAAAAAAATCGAAAATTTTTCTAAGTCCCAAAAATGAAAAATCAACTGAAAAATTTAATTTTCATAATAAATAAAGAAAAGTTGAAAGAAAAATGAAAAATCAACTGAAAAATTAAATTTTCATAATAAATAAAGAAAAGTTGAAAGAAAAATGAAAAATCAACTGAAAAATTAAATTTTCATAATAAATAAAGAAAAGTTGAAAGAAAAATTTCGATATTTTTTTCAAAGTCAGAAATATAAAAAAATCAATTTTTTTGATTTTTAAGTGAAATGCATTTGAAATAGAAACTTCTCAATGAAACTGAGGTGTATGTGAAAAATTTTTTTTCTTGAAAATTTCGAAAATTTTTCTAAGTCCCAAAAATGAAAAATCAACTGAAAAATTTAATTTTCATAATAAATAAAGAAAAGTTGAAAGAAAAATGAAAAATCAACTGAAAAATTAAATTTTCATAATAAATAAAGAAAAGTTGAAAGAAAAATTTCGATATTTTTTTCAAAGTCAGAAATAGTCAGAAATAGTCAGAAATATAAAAAAATCAATTGGAAAAAATATAGTCCCGCTAGAATGCCATTTGCTGTTTGTGTGTTTAAAAGGTATATTATGAGAAGTGTAAAAATGAACAATTCCATAGAAGGTCAGATTATATGAGAAAAAAAATCGAAAATTTTTCTAAGTCCCAAAAATGAAGAATCAACTGAAAAATTTAATTTTCATAATAAATAAAGAAAAGTTGAAAGAAAAATGAAAAATCAACTGAAAAATTAAATTTTCATAATAAATAAAGAAAAGTTGAAAGAAAAATTTCGATATTTTTTTCAAAGTCAGAAATAGTCAGAAATATAAAAAAATCAATTGGAAAAAATATATATATGATTTTTAAGTGGAATTCATTTGAAATAGAGACTTCTCAATGAAACTGAGGTGTATGTCAAAAATTTTTTTTCTTGAAAATTTCGAAAATTTTTCTAAGTCCCAAAAATGAAAAATCAACTGAAAAATTTAATTTTCATAATAAATAAAGAAAAGTTGAAAGAAAAATGAAAAATCAACTGAAAAATTAAATTTTCATAATAAATAAAGAAAAGTTGAAAGAAAAATTTCGATATTTTTTTCAAAGTCAGAAATAGTCAGAAATAGTCAGAAATATAAAAAAATCAATTGGAAAAAATATAGTCCCGCTAGAATGCCATTTGCTGTTTGTGTGTTTAAAAGGTATATTATGAGAAGTGTAAAAATGAACAATTCCATAGAAGGTCAGATTATATGAGAAAAAAAATCGAAAATTTTTCTAAGTCCCAAAAATGAAGAATCAACTGAAAAATTTAATTTTCATAATAAATAAAGAAAAGTTGAAAGAAAAATGAAAAATCAACTGAAAAATTAAATTTTCATAATAAATAAAGAAAAGTTGAAAGAAAAATTTCGATATTTTTTTCAAAGTCAGAAATAGTCAGAAATATAAAAAAATCAATTGGAAAAAATATATATATGATTTTTAAGTGGAATTCATTTGAAATAGAGACTTCTCAATGAAACTGAGGTGTATGTCAAAAATTTTTTTTCTTGAAAATTTCGAAAATTTTTCTAAGTCCCGCTAGAATGCCATTTGCTGTTTGTGTGTTTAAAAGGTATATTATGAGAAGTGTAAAAATGAACAATTCCATAGAAGGTCAGATTATATGAGAAAAAAAATCGAAAATTTTTCTAAGTCCCAAAAATGAAAAATCAACTGAAAAATTTAATTTTCATAATAAATAAAGAAAAGTTGAAAGAAAAATGAAAAATCAACTGAAAAATTAAATTTTCATAATAAATAAAGAAAAGTTGAAAGAAAAATGAAAAATCAACTGAAAAATTAAATTTTCATAATAAATAAAGAAAAGTTGAAAGAAAAATTTCGATATTTTTTTCAAAGTCAGAAATATAAAAAAATCAATTTTTTTGATTTTTAAGTGAAATGCATTTGAAATAGAAACTTCTCAATGAAACTGAGGTGTATGTGAAAAATTTTTTTTCTTGAAAATTTCGAAAATTTTTCTAAGTCCCAAAAATGAAAAATCAACTGAAAAATTTAATTTTCATAATAAATAAAGAAAAGTTGAAAGAAAAATGAAAAATCAACTGAAAAATTAAATTTTCATAATAAATAAAGAAAAGTTGAAAGAAAAATTTCGATATTTTTTTCAAAGTCAGAAATAGTCAGAAATAGTCAGAAATATAAAAAAATCAATTGGAAAAAATATAGTCCCGCTAGAATGCCATTTGCTGTTTGTGTGTTTAAAAGGTATATTATGAGAAGTGTAAAAATGAACAATTCCATAGAAGGTCAGATTATATGAGAAAAAAAATCGAAAATTTTTCTAAGTCCCAAAAATGAAGAATCAACTGAAAAATTTAATTTTCATAATAAATAAAGAAAAGTTGAAAGAAAAATGAAAAATCAACTGAAAAATTAAATTTTCATAATAAATAAAGAAAAGTTGAAAGAAAAATTTCGATATTTTTTTCAAAGTCAGAAATAGTCAGAAATATAAAAAAATCAATTGGAAAAAATATATATATGATTTTTAAGTGGAATTCATTTGAAATAGAGACTTCTCAATGAAACTGAGGTGTATGTCAAAAATTTTTTTTCTTGAAAATTTCGAAAATTTTTCTAAGTCCCGCTAGAATGCCATTTGCTGTTTGTGTGTTTAAAAGGTATATTATGAGAAGTGTAAAAATGAACAATTCCATAGAAGGTCAGATTATATGAGAAAAAAAATCGAAAATTTTTCTAAGTCCCAAAAATGAAAAATCAACTGAAAAATTTAATTTTCATAATAAATAAAGAAAAGTTGAAAGAAAAATGAAAAATCAACTGAAAAATTAAATTTTCATAATAAATAAAGAAAAGTTGAAAGAAAAATGAAAAATCAACTGAAAAATTAAATTTTCATAATAAATAAAGAAAAGTTGAAAGAAAAATGAAAAATCAACTGAAAAATTAAATTTTCATAATAAATAAAGAAAAGTTGAAAGAAAAATTTCGATATTTTTTTCAAAGTCAGAAATAGTCAGAAATAGTCAGAAATATAAAAAAATCAATTGGAAAAAATATAGTCCCGCTAGAATGCCATTTGCTGTTTGTGTGTTTAAAAGGTATATTATGAGAAGTGTAAAAATGAACAATTCCATAGAAGGTCAGATTATATGAGAAAAAAAATCGAAAATTTTTCTAAGTCCCAAAAATGAAGAATCAACTGAAAAATTTAATTTTCATAATAAATAAAGAAAAGTTGAAAGAAAAATGAAAAATCAACTGAAAAATTAAATTTTCATAATAAATAAAGAAAAGTTGAAAGAAAAATTTCGATATTTTTTTCAAAGTCAGAAATAGTCAGAAATATAAAAAAATCAATTGGAAAAAATATATATATGATTTTTAAGTGGAATTCATTTGAAATAGAGACTTCTCAATGAAACTGAGGTGTATGTCAAAAATTTTTTTTCTTGAAAATTTCGAAAATTTTTCTAAGTCCCGCTAGAATGCCATTTGCTGTTTGTGTGTTTAAAAGGTATATTATGAGAAGTGTAAAAATGAACAATTCCATAGAAGGTCAGATTATATGAGAAAAAAAATCGAAAATTTTTCTAAGTCCCAAAAATGAAAAATCAACTGAAAAATTTAATTTTCATAATAAATAAAGAAAAGTTGAAAGAAAAATGAAAAATCAACTGAAAAATTAAATTTTCATAATAAATAAAGAAAAGTTGAAAGAAAAATGAAAAATCAACTGAAAAATTAAATTTTCATAATAAATAAAGAAAAGTTGAAAGAAAAATGAAAAATCAACTGAAAAATTAAATTTTCATAATAAATAAAGAAAAGTTGAAAGAAAAATTTTGATATTTTTTTCAAAGTCAGAAATAGTCAGAAATAGTCAGAAATATAAAAAAATCAATTGGAAAAAATATAGTCCCGCTAGAATGCCATTTGCTGTTTGTGTGTTTAAAAGGTATATTATGAGAAGTGTAAAAATGAACAATTCCATAGAAGGTCAGATTATATGAGAAAAAAAATCGAAAATTTTTCTAAGTCCCAAAAATGAAGAATCAACTGAAAAATTTAATTTTCATAATAAATAAAGAAAAGTTGAAAGAAAAATGAAAAATCAACTGAAAAATTAAATTTTCATAATAAATAAAGAAAAGTTGAAAGAAAAATTTCGATATTTTTTTCAAAGTCAGAAATAGTCAGAAATATAAAAAAATCAATTGGAAAAAATATATATATGATTTTTAAGTGGAATTCATTTGAAATAGAGACTTCTCAATGAAACTGAGGTGTATGTCAAAAATTTTTTTTCTTGAAAATTTCGAAAATTTTTCTAAGTCCCGCTAGAATGCCATTTGCTGTTTGTGTGTTTAAAAGGTATATTATGAGAAGTGTAAAAATGAACAATTCCATAGAAGGTCAGATTATATGAGAAAAAAAATCGAAAATTTTTCTAAGTCCCAAAAATGAAAAATCAACTGAAAAATTTAATTTTCATAATAAATAAAGAAAAGTTGAAAGAAAAATGAAAAATCAACTGAAAAATTAAATTTTCATAATAAATAAAGAAAAGTTGAAAGAAAAATGAAAAATCAACTGAAAAATTAAATTTTCATAATAAATAAAGAAAAGTTGAAAGAAAAATTTCGATATTTTTTTCAAAGTCAGAAATATAAAAAAATCAATTTTTTTGATTTTTAAGTGAAATGCATTTGAAATAGAAACTTCTCAATGAAACTGAGGTGTATGTGAAAAATTTTTTTTCTTGAAAATTTCGAAAATTTTTCTAAGTCCCAAAAATGAAAAATCAACTGAAAAATTTAATTTTCATAATAAATAAAGAAAAGTTGAAAGAAAAATGAAAAATCAACTGAAAAATTAAATTTTCATAATAAATAAAGAAAAGTTGAAAGAAAAATTTCGATATTTTTTTCAAAGTCAGAAATAGTCAGAAATAGTCAGAAATATAAAAAAATCAATTGGAAAAAATATAGTCCCGCTAGAATGCCATTTGCTGTTTGTGTGTTTAAAAGGTATATTATGAGAAGTGTAAAAATGAACAATTCCATAGAAGGTCAGATTATATGAGAAAAAAAATCGAAAATTTTTCTAAGTCCCAAAAATGAAGAATCAACTGAAAAATTTAATTTTCATAATAAATAAAGAAAAGTTGAAAGAAAAATGAAAAATCAACTGAAAAATTAAATTTTCATAATAAATAAAGAAAAGTTGAAAGAAAAATTTCGATATTTTTTTCAAAGTCAGAAATAGTCAGAAATATAAAAAAATCAATTGGAAAAAATATATATATGATTTT
The DNA here is from genome assembly GCA_963966105.1 of Volucella zonaria. Taxonomy (NCBI): domain Eukaryota; kingdom Metazoa; phylum Arthropoda; class Insecta; order Diptera; family Syrphidae; genus Volucella; species Volucella zonaria. The sequence continues at coordinate 105,640 of CAWYQB010000545.1, read as the reverse complement.
TAAGTGGAATTCATTTGAAATAGAGACTTCTCAATGAAACTGAGGTGTATGTCAAAAATTTTTTTTCTTGAAAATTTCGAAAATTTTTCTAAGTCCCAAAAATGAAAAATCAACTGAAAAATTTAATTTTCATAATAAATAAAGAAAAGTTGAAAGAAAAATGAAAAATCAACTGAAAAATTAAATTTTCATAATAAATAAAGAAAAGTTGAAAGAAAAATTTCGATATTTTTTTCAAAGTCAGAAATAGTCAGAAATAGTCAGAAATATAAAAAAATCAATTGGAAAAAATATAGTCCCGCTAGAATGCCATTTGCTGTTTGTGTGTTTAAAAGGTATATTATGAGAAGTGTAAAAATGAACAATTCCATAGAAGGTCAGATTATATGAGAAAAAAAATCGAAAATTTTTCTAAGTCCCAAAAATGAAGAATCAACTGAAAAATTTAATTTTCATAATAAATAAAGAAAAGTTGAAAGAAAAATGAAAAATCAACTGAAAAATTAAATTTTCATAATAAATAAAGAAAAGTTGAAAGAAAAATTTCGATATTTTTTTCAAAGTCAGAAATAGTCAGAAATATAAAAAAATCAATTGGAAAAAATATATATATGATTTTTAAGTGGAATTCATTTGAAATAGAGACTTCTCAATGAAACTGAGGTGTATGTCAAAAATTTTTTTTCTTGAAAATTTCGAAAATTTTTCTAAGTCCCAAAAATGAAAAATCAACTGAAAAATTTAATTTTCATAATAAATAAAGAAAAGTTGAAAGAAAAATGAAAAATCAACTGAAAAATTAAATTTTCATAATAAATAAAGAAAAGTTGAAAGAAAAATTTCGATATTTTTTTCAAAGTCAGAAATAGTCAGAAATAGTCAGAAATATAAAAAAATCAATTGGAAAAAATATAGTCCCGCTAGAATGCCATTTGCTGTTTGTGTGTTTAAAAGGTATATTATGAGAAGTGTAAAAATGAACAATTCCATAGAAGGTCAGATTATATGAGAAAAAAAATCGAAAATTTTTCTAAGTCCCAAAAATGAAGAATCAACTGAAAAATTTAATTTTCATAATAAATAAAGAAAAGTTGAAAGAAAAATGAAAAATCAACTGAAAAATTAAATTTTCATAATAAATAAAGAAAAGTTGAAAGAAAAATTTCGATATTTTTTTCAAAGTCAGAAATATAAAAAAATCAATTTTTTTGATTTTTAAGTGAAATGCATTTGAAATAGAAACTTCTCAATGAAACTGAGGTGTATGTGAAAAATTTTTTTTCTTGAAAATTTCGAAAATTTTTCTAAGTCCCAAAAATGAAAAATCAACTGAAAAATTTAATTTTCATAATAAATAAAGAAAAGTTGAAAGAAAAATGAAAAATCAACTGAAAAATTAAATTTTCATAATAAATAAAGAAAAGTTGAAAGAAAAATTTCGATATTTTTTTCAAAGTCAGAAATAGTCAGAAATAGTCAGAAATATAAAAAAATCAATTGGAAAAAATATAGTCCCGCTAGAATGCCATTTGCTGTTTGTGTGTTTAAAAGGTATATTATGAGAAGTGTAAAAATGAACAATTCCATAGAAGGTCAGATTATATGAGAAAAAAAATCGAAAATTTTTCTAAGTCCCAAAAATGAAGAATCAACTGAAAAATTTAATTTTCATAATAAATAAAGAAAAGTTGAAAGAAAAATGAAAAATCAACTGAAAAATTAAATTTTCATAATAAATAAAGAAAAGTTGAAAGAAAAATTTCGATATTTTTTTCAAAGTCAGAAATAGTCAGAAATATAAAAAAATCAATTGGAAAAAATATATATATGATTTTTAAGTGGAATTCATTTGAAATAGAGACTTCTCAATGAAACTGAGGTGTATGTCAAAAATTTTTTTTCTTGAAAATTTCGAAAATTTTTCTAAGTCCCGCTAGAATGCCATTTGCTGTTTGTGTGTTTAAAAGGTATATTATGAGAAGTGTAAAAATGAACAATTCCATAGAAGGTCAGATTATATGAGAAAAAAAATCGAAAATTTTTCTAAGTCCCAAAAATGAAAAATCAACTGAAAAATTTAATTTTCATAATAAATAAAGAAAAGTTGAAAGAAAAATGAAAAATCAACTGAAAAATTAAATTTTCATAATAAATAAAGAAAAGTTGAAAGAAAAATGAAAAATCAACTGAAAAATTAAATTTTCATAATAAATAAAGAAAAGTTGAAAGAAAAATGAAAAATCAACTGAAAAATTAAATTTTCATAATAAATAAAGAAAAGTTGAAAGAAAAATTTCGATATTTTTTTCAAAGTCAGAAATAGTCAGAAATAGTCAGAAATATAAAAAAATCAATTGGAAAAAATATAGTCCCGCTAGAATGCCATTTGCTGTTTGTGTGTTTAAAAGGTATATTATGAGAAGTGTAAAAATGAACAATTCCATAGAAGGTCAGATTATATGAGAAAAAAAATCGAAAATTTTTCTAAGTCCCAAAAATGAAGAATCAACTGAAAAATTTAATTTTCATAATAAATAAAGAAAAGTTGAAAGAAAAATGAAAAATCAACTGAAAAATTAAATTTTCATAATAAATAAAGAAAAGTTGAAAGAAAAATTTCGATATTTTTTTCAAAGTCAGAAATAGTCAGAAATATAAAAAAATCAATTGGAAAAAATATATATATGATTTTTAAGTGGAATTCATTTGAAATAGAGACTTCTCAATGAAACTGAGGTGTATGTCAAAAATTTTTTTTCTTGAAAATTTCGAAAATTTTTCTAAGTCCCGCTAGAATGCCATTTGCTGTTTGTGTGTTTAAAAGGTATATTATGAGAAGTGTAAAAATGAACAATTCCATAGAAGGTCAGATTATATGAGAAAAAAAATCGAAAATTTTTCTAAGTCCCAAAAATGAAAAATCAACTGAAAAATTTAATTTTCATAATAAATAAAGAAAAGTTGAAAGAAAAATGAAAAATCAACTGAAAAATTAAATTTTCATAATAAATAAAGAAAAGTTGAAAGAAAAATGAAAAATCAACTGAAAAATTAAATTTTCATAATAAATAAAGAAAAGTTGAAAGAAAAATTTCGATATTTTTTTCAAAGTCAGAAATATAAAAAAATCAATTTTTTTGATTTTTAAGTGAAATGCATTTGAAATAGAAACTTCTCAATGAAACTGAGGTGTATGTGAAAAATTTTTTTTCTTGAAAATTTCGAAAATTTTTCTAAGTCCCAAAAATGAAAAATCAACTGAAAAATTTAATTTTCATAATAAATAAAGAAAAGTTGAAAGAAAAATGAAAAATCAACTGAAAAATTAAATTTTCATAATAAATAAAGAAAAGTTGAAAGAAAAATTTCGATATTTTTTTCAAAGTCAGAAATAGTCAGAAATAGTCAGAAATATAAAAAAATCAATTGGAAAAAATATAGTCCCGCTAGAATGCCATTTGCTGTTTGTGTGTTTAAAAGGTATATTATGAGAAGTGTAAAAATGAACAATTCCATAGAAGGTCAGATTATATGAGAAAAAAAATCGAAAATTTTTCTAAGTCCCAAAAATGAAGAATCAACTGAAAAATTTAATTTTCATAATAAATAAAGAAAAGTTGAAAGAAAAATGAAAAATCAACTGAAAAATTAAATTTTCATAATAAATAAAGAAAAGTTGAAAGAAAAATTTCGATATTTTTTTCAAAGTCAGAAATAGTCAGAAATATAAAAAAATCAATTGGAAAAAATATATATATGATTTTTAAGTGGAATTCATTTGAAATAGAGACTTCTCAATGAAACTGAGGTGTATGTCAAAAATTTTTTTTCTTGAAAATTTCGAAAATTTTTCTAAGTCCCGCTAGAATGCCATTTGCTGTTTGTGTGTTTAAAAGGTATATTATGAGAAGTGTAAAAATGAACAATTCCATAGAAGGTCAGATTATATGAGAAAAAAAATCGAAAATTTTTCTAAGTCCCATAAATGAAAAATCAACTGAAAAATTTAATTTTCATAATAAATAAAGAAAAGTTGAAAGAAAAATGAAAAATCAACTGAAAAATTAAATTTTCATAATAAATAAAGAAAAGTTGAAAGAAAAATGAAAAATCAACTGAAAAATTAAATTTTCATAATAAATAAAGAAAAGTTGAAAGAAAAATTTCGATATTTTTTTCAAAGTCAGAAATATAAAAAAATCAATTTTTTTGATTTTTAAGTGAAATGCATTTGAAATAGAAACTTCTCAATGAAACTGAGGTGTATGTGAAAAATTTTTTTTCTTGAAAATTTCGAAAATTTTTCTAAGTCCCAAAAATGAAAAATCAACTGAAAAATTTAATTTTCATAATAAATAAAGAAAAGTTGACAGAAAAATGAAAAATCAACTGAAAAATTAAATTTTCATAATAAATAAAGAAAAGTTGAAAGAAAAATTTCGATATTTTTTTCAAAGTCAGAAATAGTCAGAAATATAAAAAAATCAATTGGAAAAAATATAGTCCCGCTAGAATGCCATTTGCTGTTTGTGTGTTTAAAAGGTATATTATGAGAAGTGTAAAAATGAACAATTCCATAGAAGGTCAGATTATATGAGAAAAAAAATCGAAAATTTTTCTAAGTCCCAAAAATGAAGAATCAACTGAAAAATTTAATTTTCATAATAAATAAAGAAAAGTTGAAAGAAAAATGAAAAATCAACTGAAAAATTAAATTTTCATAATAAATAAAGAAAAGTTGAAAGAAAAATTTCGATATTTTTTTCAAAGTCAGAAATAGTCAGAAATATAAAAAAATCAATTGGAAAAAATATATATATGATTTTTAAGTGGAATTCATTTGAAATAGAGACTTCTCAATGAAACTGAGGTGTATGTCAAAAATTTTTTTTCTTGAAAATTTCGAAAATTTTTCTAAGTCCCGCTAGAATGCCATTTGCTGTTTGTGTGTTTAAAAGGTATATTATGAGAAGTGTAAAAATGAACAATTCCATAGAAGGTCAGATTATATGAGAAAAAAAATCGAAAATTTTTCTAAGTCCCAAAAATGAAAAATCAACTGAAAAATTTAATTTTCATAATAAATAAAGAAAAGTTGAAAGAAAAATGAAAAATCAACTGAAAAATTAAATTTTCATAATAAATAAAGAAAAGTTGAAAGAAAAATGAAAAATCAACTGAAAAATTAAATTTTCATAATAAATAAAGAAAAGTTGAAAGAAAAATTTCGATATTTTTTTCAAAGTCAGAAATATAAAAAAATCAATTTTTTTGATTTTTAAGTGAAATGCATTTGAAATAGAAACTTCTCAATGAAACTGAGGTGTATGTGAAAAATTTTTTTTCTTGAAAATTTCGAAAATTTTTCTAAGTCCCAAAAATGAAAAATCAACTGAAAAATTTAATTTTCATAATAAATAAAGAAAAGTTGAAAGAAAAATTTCGATATTTTTTTCAAAGTCAGAAATAGTCAGAAATAGTCAGAAATATAAAAAAATCAATTGGAAAAAATATAGTCCCGCTAGAATGCCATTTGCTGTTTGTGTGTTTAAAAGGTATATTATGAGAAGTGTAAAAATGAACAATTCCATAGAAGGTCAGATTATATGAGAAAAAAAATCGAAAATTTTTCTAAGTCCCAAAAATGAAGAATCAACTGAAAAATTTAATTTTCATAATAAATAAAGAAAAGTTGAAAGAAAAATGAAAAATCAACTGAAAAATTAAATTTTCATAATAAATAAAGAAAAGTTGAAAGAAAAATTTCGATATTTTTTTCAAAGTCAGAAATAGTCAGAAATATAAAAAAATCAATTGGAAAAAATATATATATGATTTTTAAGTGGAATTCATTTGAAATAGAGACTTCTCAATGAAACTGAGGTGTATGTCAAAAATTTTTTTTCTTGAAAATTTCGAAAATTTTTCTAAGTCCCGCTAGAATGCCATTTGCTGTTTGTGTGTTTAAAAGGTATATTATGAGAAGTGTAAAAATGAACAATTCCATAGAAGGTCAGATTATATGAGAAAAAAAATCGAAAATTTTTCTAAGTCCCAAAAATGAAAAATCAACTGAAAAATTTAATTTTCATAATAAATAAAGAAAAGTTGAAAGAAAAATGAAAAATCAACTGAAAAATTAAATTTTCATAATAAATAAAGAAAAGTTGAAAGAAAAATGAAAAATCAACTGAAAAATTAAATTTTCATAATAAATAAAGAAAAGTTGAAAGAAAAATTTCGATATTTTTTTCAAAGTCAGAAATATAAAAAAATCAATTTTTTTGATTTTTAAGTGAAATGCATTTGAAATAGAAACTTCTCAATGAAACTGAGGTGTATGTGAAAAATTTTTTTTCTTGAAAATTTCGAAAATTTTTCTAAGTCCCAAAAATGAAAAATCAACTGAAAAATTTAATTTTCATAATAAATAAAGAAAAGTTGAAAGAAAAATGAAAAATCAACTGAAAAATTAAATTTTCATAATAAATAAAGAAAAGTTGAAAGAAAAATTTCGATATTTCTTTCAAAGTCAGAAATATAAAAAAATCAATTTTTTTGATTTTTAAGTGAAATGCATTTGAAATAGAAACTTCTCAATGAAACTGAGGTGTATGTGAAAAATTTTTTTTCTTGAAAATTTCGAAAATTTTTCTAAGTCCCAAAAATGAAAAATCAACTGAAAAATTTAATTTTCATAATAAATAAAGAAAAGTTGAAAGAAAAATGAAAAATCAACTGAAAAATTAAATTTTCATAATAAATAAAGAAAAGTTGAAAGAAAAATTTCGATATTTTTTTCAAAGTCAGAAATAGTCAGAAATAGTCAGAAATATAAAAAAATCAATTGGAAAAAATATAGTCCCGCTAGAATGCCATTTGCTGTTTGTGTGTTTAAAAGGTATATTATGAGAAGTGTAAAAATGAACAATTCCATAGAAGGTCAGATTATATGAGAAAAAAAATCGAAAATTTTTCTAAGTCCCAAAAATGAAGAATCAACTGAAAAATTTAATTTTCATAATAAATAAAGAAAAGTTGAAAGAAAAATGAAAAATCAACTGAAAAATTAAATTTTCATAATAAATAAAGAAAAGTTGAAAGAAAAATGAAAAATCAACTGAAAAATTAAATTTTCATAATAAATAAAGAAAAGTTGAAAGAAAAATTTCGATATTTTTTTCAAAGTCAGAAATATAAAAAAATCAATTTTTTTGATTTTTAAGTGAAATGCATTTGAAATAGAAACTTCTCAATGAAACTGAGGTGTATGTGAAAAATTTTTTTTCTTGAAAATTTCGAAAATTTTTCTAAGTCCCAAAAATGAAAAATCAACTGAAAAATTTAATTTTCATAATAAATAAAGAAAAGTTGAAAGAAAAATGAAAAATCAACTGAAAAATTAAATTTTCATAATAAATAAAGAAAAGTTGAAAGAAAAATTTCGATATTTCTTTCAAAGTCAGAAATAGTCAGAAATAGTCAGAAATATAAAAAAATCAATTGGAAAAAATATAGTCCCGCTAGAATGCCATTTGCTGTTTGTGTGTTTAAAAGGTATATTATGAGAAGTGTAAAAATGAACAATTCCATAGAAGGTCAGATTATATGAGAAAAAAAATCGAAAATTTTTCTAAGTCCCAAAAATGAAAAATCAACTGAAAAATTTAATTTTCATAATAAATAAAGAAAAGTTGAAAGAAAAATGAAAAATCAACTGAAAAATTAAATTTTCATAATAAATAAAGAAAAGTTGAAAGAAAAATGAAAAATCAACTGAAAAATTAAATTTTCATAATAAATAAAGAAAAGTTGAAAGAAAAATTTCGATATTTTTTTCAAAGTCAGAAATATAAAAAAATCAATTTTTTTGATTTTTAAGTGAAATGCATTTGAAATAGAAACTTCTCAATGAAACTGAGGTGTATGTGAAAAATTTTTTTTCTTGAAAATTTCGAAAATTTTTCTAAGTCCCAAAAATGAAAAATCAACTGAAAAATTTAATTTTCATAATAAATAAAGAAAAGTTGAAAGAAAAATGAAAAATCAACTGAAAAATTAAATTTTCATAATAAATAAAGAAAAGTTGAAAGAAAAATGAAAAATCAACTGAAAAATTAAATTTTCATAATAAATAAAGAAAAGTTGAAAGAAAAATTTCGATATTTTTTTCAAAGTCAGAAATATAAAAAAATCAATTTTTTTGATTTTTAAGTGAAATGCATTTGAAATAGAAACTTCTCAATGAAACTGAGGTGTATGTGAAAAATTTTTTTTCTTGAAAATTTCGAAAATTTTTCTAAGTCCCAAAAATGAAAAATCAACTGAAAAATTTAATTTTCATAATAAATAAAGAAAAGTTGAAAGAAAAATGAAAAATCAACTGAAAAATTAAATTTTCATAATAAATAAAGAAAAGTTGAAAGAAAAATTTCGATATTTTTTTCAAAGTCAGAAATATAAAAAAATCAATTTTTTTGATTTTTAAGTGAAATGCATTTGAAATAGAAACTTCTCAATGAAACTGAGGTGTATGTGAAAAATTTTTTTTCTTGAAAATTTCGAAAATTTTTCTAAGTCCCAAAAATGAAAAATCAACTGAAAAATTTAATTTTCATAATAAATAAAGAAAAGTTGAAAGAAAAATGAAAAATCAACTGAAAAATTAAATTTTCATAATAAATAAAGAAAAGTTGAAAGAAAAATTTCGATATTTTTTTCAAAGTCAGAAATAGTCAGAAATAGTCAGAAATATAAAAAAATCAATTGGAAAAAATATAGTCCCGCTAGAATGCCATTTGCTGTTTGTGTGTTTAAAAGGTATATTATGAGAAGTGTAAAAATGAACAATTCCATAGAAGGTCAGATTATATGAGAAAAAAAATCGAAAATTTTTCTAAGTCCCAAAAATGAAGAATCAACTGAAAAATTTAATTTTCATAATAAATAAAGAAAAGTTGAAAGAAAAATGAAAAATCAACTGAAAAATTAAATTTTCATAATAAATAAAGAAAAGTTGAAAGAAAAATTTCGATATTTTTTTCAAAGTCAGAAATAGTCAGAAATATAAAAAAATCAATTGGAAAAAATATATATATGATTTTTAAGTGGAATTCATTTGAAATAGAGACTTCTCAATGAAACTGAGGTGTATGTCAAAAATTTTTTTTCTTGAAAATTTCGAAAATTTTTCTAAGTCCCGCTAGAATGCCATTTGCTGTTTGTGTGTTTAAAAGGTATATTATGAGAAGTGTAAAAATGAACAATTCCATAGAAGGTCAGATTATATGAGAAAAAAAATCGAAAATTTTTCTAAGTCCCAAAAATGAAAAATCAACTGAAAAATTTAATTTTCATAATAAATAAAGAAAAGTTGAAAGAAAAATGAAAAATCAACTGAAAAATTAAATTTTCATAATAAATAAAGAAAAGTTGAAAGAAAAATGAAAAATCAACTGAAAAATTAAATTTTCATAATAAATAAAGAAAAGTTGAAAGAAAAATTTCGATATTTTTTTCAAAGTCAGAAATATAAAAAAATCAATTTTTTTGATTTTTAAGTGAAATGCATTTGAAATAGAAACTTCTCAATGAAACTGAGGTGTATGTGAAAAATTTTTTTTCTTGAAAATTTCGAAAATTTTTCTAAGTCCCAAAAATGAAAAATCAACTGAAAAATTTAATTTTCATAATAAATAAAGAAAAGTTGAAAGAAAAATGAAAAATCAACTGAAAAATTAAATTTTCATAATAAATAAAGAAAAGTTGAAAGAAAAATTTCGATATTTCTTTCAAAGTCAGAAATAGTCAGAAATAGTCAGAAATATAAAAAAATCAATTGGAAAAAATATAGTCCCGCTAGAATGCCATTTGCTGTTTGTGTGTTTAAAAGGTATATTATGAGAAGTGTAAAAATGAACAATTCCATAGAAGGTCAGATTATATGAGAAAAAAAATCGAAAATTTTTCTAAGTCCCAAAAATGAAAAATCAACTGAAAAATTTAATTTTCATAATAAATAAAGAAAAGTTGAAAGAAAAATGAAAAATCAACTGAAAAATTAAATTTTCATAATAAATAAAGAAAAGTTGAAAGAAAAATGAAAAATCAACTGAAAAATTAAATTTTCATAATAAATAAAGAAAAGTTGAAAGAAAAATTTCGATATTTTTTTCAAAGTCAGAAATATAAAAAAATCAATTTTTTTGATTTTTAAGTGAAATGCATTTGAAATAGAAACTTCTCAATGAAACTGAGGTGTATGTGAAAAATTTTTTTTCTTGAAAATTTCGAAAATTTTTCTAAGTCCCAAAAATGAAAAATCAACTGAAAAATTTAATTTTCATAATAAATAAAGAAAAGTTGAAAGAAAAATGAAAAATCAACTGAAAAATTAAATTTTCATAATAAATAAAGAAAAGTTGAAAGAAAAATGAAAAATCAACTGAAAAATTAAATTTTCATAATAAATAAAGAAAAGTTGAAAGAAAAATTTCGATATTTTTTTCAAAGTCAGAAATATAAAAAAATCAATTTTTTTGATTTTTAAGTGAAATGCATTTGAAATAGAAACTTCTCAATGAAACTGAGGTGTATGTGAAAAATTTTTTTTCTTGAAAATTTCGAAAATTTTTCTAAGTCCCAAAAATGAAAAATCAACTGAAAAATTTAATTTTCATAATAAATAAAGAAAAGTTGAAAGAAAAATGAAAAATCAACTGAAAAATTAAATTTTCATAATAAATAAAGAAAAGTTGAAAGAAAAATTTCGATATTTTTTTCAAAGTCAGAAATATAAAAAAATCAATTTTTTTGATTTTTAAGTGAAATGCATTTGAAATAGAAACTTCTCAATGAAACTGAGGTGTATGTGAAAAATTTTTTTTCTTGAAAATTTCGAAAATTTTTCTAAGTCCCAAAAATGAAAAATCAACTGAAAAATTTAATTTTCATAATAAATAAAGAAAAGTTGAAAGAAAAATGAAAAATCAACTGAAAAATTAAATTTTCATAATAAATAAAGAAAAGTTGAAAGAAAAATTTCGATATTTTTTTCAAAGTCAGAAATAGTCAGAAATAGTCAGAAATATAAAAAAATCAATTGGAAAAAATATAGTCCCGCTAGAATGCCATTTGTTGTTTGTGTGTTTAAAAGGTATATTATGAGAAGTGTAAAAATGAACAATTCCATAGAAGGTCAGATTATATGAGAAAAAAAATCGAAAATTTTTCTAAGTCCCAAAAATGAAGAATCAACTGAAAAATTTAATTTTCATAATAAATAAAGAAAAGTTGAAAGAAAAATGAAAAATCAACTGAAAAATTAAATTTTCATAATAAATAAAGAAAAGTTGAAAGAAAAATTTCGATATTTTTTTCAAAGTCAGAAATAGTCAGAAATATAAAAAAATCAATTGGAAAAAATATATATATGATTTTTAAGTGGAATTCATTTGAAATAGAGACTTCTCAATGAAACTGAGGTGTATGTCAAAAATTTTTTTTCTTGAAAATTTCGAAAATTTTTCTAAGTCCCGCTAGAATGCCATTTGCTGTTTGTGTGTTTAAAAGGTATATTATGAGAAGTGTAAAAATGAACAATTCCATAGAAGGTCAGATTATATGAGAAAAAAAATCGAAAATTTTTCTAAGTCCCAAAAATGAAAAATCAACTGAAAAATTTAATTTTCATAATAAATAAAGAAAAGTTGAAAGAAAAATGAAAAATCAACTGAAAAATTAAATTTTCATAATAAATAAAGAAAAGTTGAAAGAAAAATGAAAAATCAACTGAAAAATTAAATTTTCATAATAAATAAAGAAAAGTTGAAAGAAAAATTTCGATATTTTTTTCAAAGTCAGAAATATAAAAAAATCAATTTTTTTGATTTTTAAGTGAAATGCATTTGAAATAGAAACTTCTCAATGAAACTGAGGTGTATGTGAAAAATTTTTTTTCTTGAAAATTTCGAAAATTTTTCTAAGTCCCAAAAATGAAAAATCAACTGAAAAATTTAATTTTCATAATAAATAAAGAAAAGTTGAAAGAAAAATGAAAAATCAACTGAAAAATTAAATTTTCATAATAAATAAAGAAAAGTTGAAAGAAAAATTTCGATATTTTTTTCAAAGTCAGAAATAGTCAGAAATAGTCAGAAATATAAAAAAATCAATTGGAAAAAATATAGTCCCGCTAGAATGCCATTTGCTGTTTGTGTGTTTAAAAGGTATATTATGAGAAGTGTAAAAATGAACAATTCCATAGAAGGTCAGATTATATGAGAAAAAAAATCGAAAATTTTTCTAAGTCCCAAAAATGAAAAATCAACTGAAAAATTTAATTTTCATAATAAATAAAGAAAAGTTGAAAGAAAAATGAAAAATCAACTGAAAAATTAAATTTTCATAATAAATAAAGAAAAGTTGAAAGAAAAATGAAAAATCAACTGAAAAATTAAATTTTCATAATAAATAAAGAAAAGTTGAAAGAAAAATTTCGATATTTTTTTCAAAGTCAGAAATATAAAAAAATCAATTTTTTTGATTTTTAAGTGAAATGCATTTGAAATAGAAACTTCTCAATGAAACTGAGGTGTATGTGAAAAATTTTTTTTCTTGAAAATTTCGAAAATTTTTCTAAGTCCCAAAAATGAAAAATCAACTGAAAAATTTAATTTTCATAATAAATAAAGAAAAGTTGAAAGAAAAATGAAAAATCAACTGAAAAATTAAATTTTCATAATAAATAAAGAAAAGTTGAAAGAAAAATTTCGATATTTTTTTCAAAGTCAGAAATAGTCAGAAATAGTCAGAAATATAAAAAAATCAATTGGAAAAAATATAGTCCTGCTAGAATGCCATTTGCTGTTTGTGTGTTTAAAAGGTATATTATGAGAAGTGTAAAAATGAACAATTCCATAGAAGGTCAGATTATATGAGAAAAAAAATCGAAAATTTTTCTAAGTCCCAAAAATGAAGAATCAACTGAAAAATTTAATTTTCATAATAAATAAAGAAAAGTTGAAAGAAAAATGAAAAATCAACTGAAAAATTAAATTTTCATAATAAATAAAGAAAAGTTGAAAGAAAAATTTCGATATTTTTTTCAAAGTCAGAAATAGTCAGAAATATAAAAAAATCAATTGGAAAAAATATATATATGATTTTTAAGTGGAATTCATTTGAAATAGAGACTTCTCAATGAAACTGAGGTGTATGTCAAAAATTTTTTTTCTTGAAAATTTCGAAAATTTTTCTAAGTCCCGCTAGAATGCCATTTGCTGTTTGTGTGTTTAAAAGGTATATTATGAGAAGTGTAAAAATGAACAATTCCATAGAAGGTCAGATTATATGAGAAAAAAAATCGAAAATTTTTCTAAGTCCCAAAAATGAAAAATCAACTGAAAAATTTAATTTTCATAATAAATAAAGAAAAGTTGAAAGAAAAATGAAAAATCAACTGAAAAATTAAATTTTCATAATAAATAAAGAAAAGTTGAAAGAAAAATTTCGATATTTTTTTCAAAGTCAGAAATAGTCAGAAATAGTCAGAAATATAAAAAAATCAATTGGAAAAAATATAGTCCTGCTAGAATGCCATTTGCTGTTTGTGTGTTTAAAAGGTATATTATGAGAAGTGTAAAAATGAACAATTCCATAGAAGGTCAGATTATATGAGAAAAAAAATCGAAAATTTTTCTAAGTCCCAAAAATGAAGAATCAACTGAAAAATTTAATTTTCATAATAAATAAAGAAAAGTTGAAAGAAAAATGAAAAATCAACTGAAAAATTAAATTTTCATAATAAATAAAGAAAAGTTGAAAGAAAAATTTCGATATTTTTTTCAAAGTCAGAAATAGTCAGAAATATAAAAAAATCAATTGGAAAAAATATATATATGATTTTTAAGTGGAATTCATTTGAAATAGAGACTTCTCAATGAAACTGAGGTGTATGTCAAAAATTTTTTTTCTTGAAAATTTCGAAAATTTTTCTAAGTCCCGCTAGAATGCCATTTGCTGTTTGTGTGTTTAAAAGGTATATTATGAGAAGTGTAAAAATGAACAATTCCATAGAAGGTCAGATTATATGAGAAAAAAAATCGAAAATTTTTCTAAGTCCCAAAAATGAAAAATCAACTGAAAAATTTAATTTTCATAATAAATAAAGAAAAGTTGAAAGAAAAATGAAAAATCAACTGAAAAATTAAATTTTCATAATAAATAAAGAAAAGTTGAAAGAAAAATGAAAAATCAACTGAAAAATTAAATTTTCATAATAAATAAAGAAAAGTTGAAAGAAAAATTTCGATATTTTTTTCAAAGTCAGAAATATAAAAAAATCAATTTTTTTGATTTTTAAGTGAAATGCATTTGAAATAGAAACTTCTCAATGAAACTGAGGTGTATGTGAAAAATTTTTTTTCTTGAAAATTTCGAAAATTTTTCTAAGTCCCAAAAATGAAAAATCAACTGAAAAATTTAATTTTCATAATAAATAAAGAAAAGTTGAAAGAAAAATGAAAAATCAACTGAAAAATTAAATTTTCATAATAAATAAAGAAAAGTTGAAAGAAAAATTTCGATATTTTTTTCAAAGTCAGAAATAGTCAGAAATAGTCAGAAATATAAAAAAATCAATTGGAAAAAATATAGTCCCGCTAGAATGCCATTTGCTGTTTGTGTGTTTAAAAGGTATATTATGAGAAGTGTAAAAATGAACAATTCCATAGAAGGTCAGATTATATGAGAAAAAAAATCGAAAATTTTTCTAAGTCCCAAAAATGAAAAATCAACTGAAAAATTTAATTTTCATAATAAATAAAGAAAAGTTGAAAGAAAAATGAAAAATCAACTGAAAAATTAAATTTTCATAATAAATAAAGAAAAGTTGAAAGAAAAATGAAAAATCAACTGAAAAATTAAATTTTCATAATAAATAAAGAAAAGTTGAAAGAAAAATTTCGATATTTTTTTCAAAGTCAGAAATATAAAAAAATCAATTTTTTTGATTTTTAAGTGAAATGCATTTGAAATAGAAACTTCTCAATGAAACTGAGGTGTATGTGAAAAATTTTTTTTCTTGAAAATTTCGAAAATTTTTCTAAGTCCCAAAAATGAAAAATCAACTGAAAAATTTAATTTTCATAATAAATAAAGAAAAGTTGAAAGAAAAATGAAAAATCAACTGAAAAATTAAATTTTCATAATAAATAAAGAAAAGTTGAAAGAAAAATTTCGATATTTTTTTCAAAGTCAGAAATAGTCAGAAATAGTCAGAAATATAAAAAAATCAATTGGAAAAAATATAGTCCCGCTAGAATGCCATTTGCTGTTTGTGTGTTTAAAAGGTATATTATGAGAAGTGTAAAAATGAACAATTCCATAGAAGGTCAGATTATATGAGAAAAAAAATCGAAAATTTTTCTAAGTCCCAAAAATGAAGAATCAACTGAAAAATTTAATTTTCATAATAAATAAAGAAAAGTTGAAAGAAAAATGAAAAATCAACTGAAAAATTAAATTTTCATAATAAATAAAGAAAAGTTGAAAGAAAAATTTCGATATTTTTTTCAAAGTCAGAAATAGTCAGAAATATAAAAAAATCAATTGGAAAAAATATATATATGATTTTTAAGTGGAATTCATTTGAAATAGAGACTTCTCAATGAAACTGAGGTGTATGTCAAAAATTTTTTTTCTTGAAAATTTCGAAAATTTTTCTAAGTCCCGCTAGAATGCCATTTGCTGTTTGTGTGTTTAAAAGGTATATTATGAGAAGTGTAAAAATGAACAATTCCATAGAAGGTCAGATTATATGAGAAAAAAAATCGAAAATTTTTCTAAGTCCCAAAAATGAAAAATCAACTGAAAAATTTAATTTTCATAATAAATAAAGAAAAGTTGAAAGAAAAATGAAAAATCAACTGAAAAATTAAATTTTCATAATAAATAAAGAAAAGTTGAAAGAAAAATGAAAAATCAACTGAAAAATTAAATTTTCATAATAAATAAAGAAAAGTTGAAAGAAAAATTTCGATATTTTTTTCAAAGTCAGAAATATAAAAAAATCAATTTTTTTGATTTTTAAGTGAAATGCATTTGAAATAGAAACTTCTCAATGAAACTGAGGTGTATGTGAAAAATTTTTTTTCTTGAAAATTTCGAAAATTTTTCTAAGTCCCAAAAATGAAAAATCAACTGAAAAATTTAATTTTCATAATAAATAAAGAAAAGTTGAAAGAAAAATGAAAAATCAACTGAAAAATTAAATTTTCATAATAAATAAAGAAAAGTTGAAAGAAAAATTTCGATATTTTTTTCAAAGTCAGAAATAGTCAGAAATAGTCAGAAATATAAAAAAATCAATTGGAAAAAATATAGTCCCGCTAGAATGCCATTTGCTGTTTGTGTGTTTAAAAGGTATATTATGAGAAGTGTAAAAATGAACAATTCCATAGAAGGTCAGATTATATGAGAAAAAAAATCGAAAATTTTTCTAAGTCCCAAAAATGAAAAATCAACTGAAAAATTTAATTTTCATAATAAATAAAGAAAAGTTGAAAGAAAAATGAAAAATCAACTGAAAAATTAAATTTTCATAATAAATAAAGAAAAGTTGAAAGAAAAATGAAAAATCAACTGAAAAATTAAATTTTCATAATAAATAAAGAAAAGTTGAAAGTAAAATTTCGATATTTTTTTCAAAGTCAGAAATATAAAAAAATCAATTTTTTTGATTTTTAAGTGAAATGCATTTGAAATAGAAACTTCTCAATGAAACTGAGGTGTATGTGAAAAATTTTTTTTCTTGAAAATTTCGAAAATTTTTCTAAGTCCCAAAAATGAAAAATCAACTGAAAAATTTAATTTTCATAATAAATAAAGAAAAGTTGAAAGAAAAATGAAAAATCAACTGAAAAATTAAATTTTCATAATAAATAAAGAAAAGTTGAAAGAAAAATTTCGATATTTTTTTCAAAGTCAGAAATAGTCAGAAATAGTCAGAAATATAAAAAAATCAATTGGAAAAAATATAGTCCCGCTAGAATGCCATTTGCTGTTTGTGTGTTTAAAAGGTATATTATGAGAAGTGTAAAAATGAACAATTCCATAGAAGGTCAGATTATATGAGAAAAAAAATCGAAAATTTTTCTAAGTCCCAAAAATGAAAAATCAACTGAAAAATTTAATTTTCATAATAAATAAAGAAAAGTTGAAAGAAAAATGAAAAATCAACTGAAAAATTAAATTTTCATAATAAATAAAGAAAAGTTGAAAGAAAAATGAAAAATCAACTGAAAAATTAAATTTTCATAATAAATAAAGAAAAGTTGAAAGAAAAATTTCGATATTTTTTTCAAAGTCAGAAATATAAAAAAATCAATTTTTTTGATTTTTAAGTGAAATGCATTTGAAATAGAAACTTCTCAATGAAACTGAGGTGTATGTGAAAAATTTTTTTTCTTGAAAATTTCGAAAATTTTTCTAAGTCCCAAAAATGAAAAATCAACTGAAAAATTTAATTTTCATAATAAATAAAGAAAAGTTGAAAGAAAAATGAAAAATCAACTGAAAAATTAAATTTTCATAATAAATAAAGAAAAGTTGAAAGAAAAATTTCGATATTTTTTTCAAAGTCAGAAATAGTCAGAAATAGTCAGAAATATAAAAAAATCAATTGGAAAAAATATAGTCCCGCTAGAATGCCATTTGCTGTTTGTGTGTTTAAAAGGTATATTATGAGAAGTGTAAAAATGAACAATTCCATAGAAGGTCAGATTATATGAGAAAAAAAATCGAAAATTTTTCTAAGTCCCAAAAATGAAAAATCAACTGAAAAATTTAATTTTCATAATAAATAAAGAAAAGTTGAAAGAAAAATGAAAAATCAACTGAAAAATTAAATTTTCATAATAAATAAAGAAAAGTTGAAAGAAAAATGAAAAATCAACTGAAAAATTAAATTTTCATAATAAATAAAGAAAAGTTGAAAGAAAAATTTCGATATTTTTTTCAAAGTCAGAAATATAAAAAAATCAATTTTTTTGATTTTTAAGTGAAATGCATTTGAAATAGAAACTTCTCAATGAAACTGAGGTGTATGTGAAAAATTTTTTTTCTTGAAAATTTCGAAAATTTTTCTAAGTCCCAAAAATGAAAAATCAACTGAAAAATTTAATTTTCATAATAAATAAAGAAAAATGAAAAATCAACTGAAAAATTAAATTTTCATAATAAATAAAGAAAAGTTGAAAGAAAAATGAAAAATCAACTGAAAAATTAAATTTTCATAATAAATAAAGAAAAGTTGAAAGAAAAATTTCGATATTTTTTTCAAAGTCAGAAATATAAAAAAATCAATTTTTTTGATTTTTAAGTGAAATGCATTTGAAATAGAAACTTCTCAATGAAACTGAGGTGTATGTGAAAAATTTTTTTTCTTGAAAATTTCGAAAATTTTTCTAAGTCCCAAAAATGAAAAATCAACTGAAAAATTTAATTTTCATAATAAATAAAGAAAAGTTGAAAGAAAAATGAAAAATCAACTGAAAAATTAAATTTTCATAATAAATAAAGAAAAGTTGAAAGAAAAATTTCGATATTTTTTTCAAAGTCAGAAATATAAAAAAATCAATTTTTTTGATTTTTAAGTGAAATGCATTTGAAATAGAAACTTCTCAATGAAACTGAGGTGTATGTGAAAAATTTTTTTTCTTGAAAATTTCGAAAATTTTTCTAAGTCCCAAAAATGAAAAATCAACTGAAAAATTTAATTTTCATAATAAATAAAGAAAAGTTGAAAGAAAAATGAAAAATCAACTGAAAAATTAAATTTTCATAATAAATAAAGAAAAGTTGAAAGAAAAATTTCGATATTTTTTTCAAAGTCAGAAATAGTCAGAAATAGTCAGAAATATAAAAAAATCAATTGGAAAAAATATAGTCCCGCTAGAATGCCATTTGCTGTTTGTGTGTTTAAAAGGTATATTATGAGAAGTGTAAAAATGAACAATTCCATAGAAGGTCAGATTATATGAGAAAAAAAATCGAAAATTTTTCTAAGTCCCAAAAATGAAAAATCAACTGAAAAATTTAATTTTCATAATAAATAAAGAAAAGTTGAAAGAAAAATGAAAAATCAACTGAAAAATTAAATTTTCATAATAAATAAAGAAAAGTTGAAAGAAAAATGAAAAATCAACTGAAAAATTAAATTTTCATAATAAATAAAGAAAAGTTGAAAGAAAAATTTCGATATTTTTTTCAAAGTCAGAAATATAAAAAAATCAATTTTTTTGATTTTTAAGTGAAATGCATTTGAAATAGAAACTTCTCAATGAAACTGAGGTGTATGTGAAAAATTTTTTTTCTTGAAAATTTCGAAAATTTTTCTAAGTCCCAAAAATGAAAAATCAACTGAAAAATTTAATTTTCATAATAAATAAAGAAAAGTTGAAAGAAAAATGAAAAATCAACTGAAAAATTAAATTTTCATAATAAATAAAGAAAAGTTGAAAGAAAAATTTCGATATTTTTTTCAAAGTCAGAAATAGTCAGAAATAGTCAGAAATATAAAAAAATCAATTGGAAAAAATATAGTCCCGCTAGAATGCCATTTGCTGTTTGTGTGTTTAAAAGGTATATTATGAGAAGTGTAAAAATGAACAATTCCATAGAAGGTCAGATTATATGAGAAAAAAAATCGAAAATTTTTCTAAGTCCCAAAAATGAAAAATCAACTGAAAAATTTAATTTTCATAATAAATAAAGAAAAGTTGAAAGAAAAATGAAAAATCAACTGAAAAATTAAATTTTCATAATAAATAAAGAAAAGTTGAAAGAAAAATGAAAAATCAACTGAAAAATTAAATTTTCATAATAAATAAAGAAAAGTTGAAAGAAAAATTTCGATATTTTTTTCAAAGTCAGAAATATAAAAAAATCAATTTTTTTGATTTTTAAGTGAAATGCATTTGAAATAGAAACTTCTCAATGAAACTGAGGTGTATGTGAAAAATTTTTTTTCTTGAAAATTTCGAAAATTTTTCTAAGTCCCAAAAATGAAAAATCAACTGAAAAATTTAATTTTCATAATAAATAAAGAAAAGTTGAAAGAAAAATGAAAAATCAACTGAAAAATTAAATTTTCATAATAAATAAAGAAAAGTTGAAAGAAAAATGAAAAATCAACTGAAAAATTAAATTTTCATAATAAATAAAGAAAAGTTGAAAGAAAAATTTCGATATTTTTTTCAAAGTCAGAAATATAAAAAAATCAATTTTTTTGATTTTTAAGTGAAATGCATTTGAAATAGAAACTTCTCAATGAAACTGAGGTGTATGTGAAAAATTTTTTTTCTTGAAAATTTCGAAAATTTTTCTAAGTCCCAAAAATGAAAAATCAACTGAAAAATTTAATTTTCATAATAAATAAAGAAAAGTTGAAAGAAAAATGAAAAATCAACTGAAAAATTAAATTTTCATAATAAATAAAGAAAAGTTGAAAGAAAAATTTCGATATTTTTTTCAAAGTCAGAAATATAAAAAAATCAATTTTTTTGATTTTTAAGTGAAATGCATTTGAAATAGAAACTTCTCAATGAAACTGAGGTGTATGTGAAAAATTTTTTTTCTTGAAAATTTCGAAAATTTTTCTAAGTCCCAAAAATGAAAAATCAACTGAAAAATTTAATTTTCATAATAAATAAAGAAAAGTTGAAAGAAAAATGAAAAATCAACTGAAAAATTAAATTTTCATAATAAATAAAGAAAAGTTGAAAGAAAAATTTCGATATTTTTTTCAAAGTCAGAAATAGTCAGAAATAGTCAGAAATATAAAAAAATCAATTGGAAAAAATATAGTCCCGCTAGAATGCCATTTGCTGTTTGTGTGTTTAAAAGGTATATTATGAGAAGTGTAAAAATGAACAATTCCATAGAAGGTCAGATTATATGAGAAAAAAAATCGAAAATTTTTCTAAGTCCCAAAAATGAAAAATCAACTGAAAAATTTAATTTTCATAATAAATAAAGAAAAGTTGAAAGAAAAATGAAAAATCAACTGAAAAATTAAATTTTCATAATAAATAAAGAAAAGTTGAAAGAAAAATGAAAAATCAACTGAAAAATTAAATTTTCATAATAAATAAAGAAAAGTTGAAAGAAAAATTTCGATATTTTTTTCAAAGTCAGAAATATAAAAAAATCAATTTTTTTGATTTTTAAGTGAAATGCATTTGAAATAGAAACTTCTCAATGAAACTGAGGTGTATGTGAAAAATTTTTTTTCTTGAAAATTTCGAAAATTTTTCTAAGTCCCAAAAATGAAAAATCAACTGAAAAATTTAATTTTCATAATAAATAAAGAAAAGTTGAAAGAAAAATGAAAAATCAACTGAAAAATTAAATTTTCATAATAAATAAAGAAAAGTTGAAAGAAAAATTTCGATATTTTTTTCAAAGTCAGAAATAGTCAGAAATAGTCAGAAATATAAAAAAATCAATTGGAAAAAATATAGTCCCGCTAGAATGCCATTTGCTGTTTGTGTGTTTAAAAGGTATATTATGAGAAGTGTAAAAATGAACAATTCCATAGAAGGTCAGATTATATGAGAAAAAAAATCGAAAATTTTTCTAAGTCCCAAAAATGAAAAATCAACTGAAAAATTTAATTTTCATAATAAATAAAGAAAAGTTGAAAGAAAAATGAAAAATCAACTGAAAAATTAAATTTTCATAATAAATAAAGAAAAGTTGAAAGAAAAATGAAAAATCAACTGAAAAATTAAATTTTCATAATAAATAAAGAAAAGTTGAAAGAAAAATTTCGATATTTTTTTCAAAGTCAGAAATATAAAAAAATCAATTTTTTTGATTTTTAAGTGAAATGCATTTGAAATAGAAACTTCTCAATGAAACTGAGGTGTATGTGAAAAATTTTTTTTCTTGAAAATTTCGAAAATTTTTCTAAGTCCCAAAAATGAAAAATCAACTGAAAAATTTAATTTTCATAATAAATAAAGAAAAGTTGAAAGAAAAATGAAAAATCAACTGAAAAATTAAATTTTCATAATAAATAAAGAAAAGTTGAAAGAAAAATTTCGATATTTTTTTCAAAGTCAGAAATATAAAAAAATCAATTTTTTTGATTTTTAAGTGAAATGCATTTGAAATAGAAACTTCTCAATGAAACTGAGGTGTATGTGAAAAATTTTTTTTCTTGAAAATTTCGAAAATTTTTCTAAGTCCCAAAAATGAAAAATCAACTGAAAAATTTAATTTTCATAATAAATAAAGAAAAGTTGAAAGAAAAATGAAAAATCAACTGAAAAATTAAATTTTCATAATAAATAAAGAAAAGTTGAAAGAAAAATGAAAAATCAACTGAAAAATTAAATTTTCATAATAAATAAAGAAAAGTTGAAAGAAAAATTTCGATATTTTTTTCAAAGTCAGAAATATAAAAAAATCAATTTTTTTGATTTTTAAGTGAAATGCATTTGAAATAGAAACTTCTCAATGAAACTGAGGTGTATGTGAAAAATTTTTTTTCTTGAAAATTTCGAAAATTTTTCTAAGTCCCAAAAATGAAAAATCAACTGAAAAATTTAATTTTCATAATAAATAAAGAAAAGTTGAAAGAAAAATGAAAAATCAACTGAAAAATTAAATTTTCATAATAAATAAAGAAAAGTTGAAAGAAAAATTTCGATATTTTTTTCAAAGTCAGAAATATAAAAAAATCAATTTTTTTGATTTTTAAGTGAAATGCATTTGAAATAGAAACTTCTCAATGAAACTGAGGTGTATGTGAAAAATTTTTTTTCTTGAAAATTTCGAAAATTTTTCTAAGTCCCAAAAATGAAAAATCAACTGAAAAATTTAATTTTCATAATAAATAAAGAAAAGTTGAAAGAAAAATGAAAAATCAACTGAAAAATTAAATTTTCATAATAAATAAAGAAAAGTTGAAAGAAAAATGAAAAATCAACTGAAAAATTAAATTTTCATAATAAATAAAGAAAAGTTGAAAGAAAAATTTCGATATTTTTTTCAAAGTCAGAAATATAAAAAAATCAATTTTTTTGATTTTTAAGTGAAATGCATTTGAAATAGAAACTTCTCAATGAAACTGAGGTGTATGTGAAAAATTTTTTTTCTTGAAAATTTCGAAAATTTTTCTAAGTCCCAAAAATGAAAAATCAACTGAAAAATTTAATTTTCATAATAAATAAAGAAAAGTTGAAAGAAAAATGAAAAATCAACTGAAAAATTAAATTTTCATAATAAATAAAGAAAAGTTGAAAGAAAAATTTCGATATTTTTTTCAAAGTCAGAAATATAAAAAAATCAATTTTTTTGATTTTTAAGTGAAATGCATTTGAAATAGAAACTTCTCAATGAAACTGAGGTGTATGTGAAAAATTTTTTTTCTTGAAAATTTCGAAAATTTTTCTAAGTCCCAAAAATGAAAAATCAACTGAAAAATTTAATTTTCATAATAAATAAAGAAAAGTTGAAAGAAAAATGAAAAATCAACTGAAAAATTAAATTTTCATAATAAATAAAGAAAAGTTGAAAGAAAAATTTCGATATTTTTTTCAAAGTCAGAAATAGTCAGAAATAGTCAGAAATATAAAAAAATCAATTGGAAAAAATATAGTCCCGCTAGAATGCCATTTGCTGTTTGTGTGTTTAAAAGGTATATTATGAGAAGTGTAAAAATGAACAATTCCATAGAAGGTCAGATTATATGAGAAAAAAAATCGAAAATTTTTCTAAGTCCCAAAAATGAAAAATCAACTGAAAAATTTAATTTTCATAATAAATAAAGAAAAGTTGAAAGAAAAATGAAAAATCAACTGAAAAATTAAATTTTCATAATAAATAAAGAAAAGTTGAAAGAAAAATGAAAAATCAACTGAAAAATTAAATTTTCATAATAAATAAAGAAAAGTTGAAAGAAAAATTTCGATATTTTTTTCAAAGTCAGAAATATAAAAAAATCAATTTTTTTGATTTTTAAGTGAAATGCATTTGAAATAGAAACTTCTCAATGAAACTGAGGTGTATGTGAAAAATTTTTTTTCTTGAAAATTTCGAAAATTTTTCTAAGTCCCAAAAATGAAAAATCAACTGAAAAATTTAATTTTCATAATAAATAAAGAAAAGTTGAAAGAAAAATGAAAAATCAACTGAAAAATTAAATTTTCATAATAAATAAAGAAAAGTTGAAAGAAAAATTTCGATATTTTTTTCAAAGTCAGAAATAGTCAGAAATAGTCAGAAATATAAAAAAATCAATTGGAAAAAATATAGTCCCGCTAGAATGCCATTTGCTGTTTGTGTGTTTAAAAGGTATATTATGAGAAGTGTAAAAATGAACAATTCCATAGAAGGTCAGATTATATGAGAAAAAAAATCGAAAATTTTTCTAAGTCCCAAAAATGAAAAATCAACTGAAAAATTTAATTTTCATAATAAATAAAGAAAAGTTGAAAGAAAAATGAAAAATCAACTGAAAAATTAAATTTTCATAATAAATAAAGAAAAGTTGAAAGAAAAATGAAAAATCAACTGAAAAATTAAATTTTCATAATAAATAAAGAAAAGTTGAAAGAAAAATTTCGATATTTTTTTCAAAGTCAGAAATATAAAAAAATCAATTTTTTTGATTTTTAAGTGAAATGCATTTGAAATAGAAACTTCTCAATGAAACTGAGGTGTATGTGAAAAATTTTTTTTCTTGAAAATTTCGAAAATTTTTCTAAGTCCCAAAAATGAAAAATCAACTGAAAAATTTAATTTTCATAATAAATAAAGAAAAGTTGAAAGAAAAATGAAAAATCAACTGAAAAATTAAATTTTCATAATAAATAAAGAAAAGTTGAAAGAAAAATTTCGATATTTTTTTCAAAGTCAGAAATAGTCAGAAATAGTCAGAAATATAAAAAAATCAATTGGAAAAAATATAGTCCCGCTAGAATGCCATTTGCTGTTTGTGTGTTTAAAAGGTATATTATGAGAAGTGTAAAAATGAACAATTCCATAGAAGGTCAGATTATATGAGAAAAAAAATCGAAAATTTTTCTAAGTCCCAAAAATGAAAAATCAACTGAAAAATTTAATTTTCATAATAAATAAAGAAAAGTTGAAAGAAAAATGAAAAATCAACTGAAAAATTAAATTTTCATAATAAATAAAGAAAAGTTGAAAGAAAAATGAAAAATCAACTGAAAAATTAAATTTTCATAATAAATAAAGAAAAGTTGAAAGAAAAATTTCGATATTTTTTTCAAAGTCAGAAATATAAAAAAATCAATTTTTTTGATTTTTAAGTGAAATGCATTTGAAATAGAAACTTCTCAATGAAACTGAGGTGTATGTGAAAAATTTTTTTTCTTGAAAATTTCGAAAATTTTTCTAAGTCCCAAAAATGAAAAATCAACTGAAAAATTTAATTTTCATAATAAATAAAGAAAAGTTGAAAGAAAAATGAAAAATCAACTGAAAAATTAAATTTTCATAATAAATAAAGAAAAGTTGAAAGAAAAATTTCGATATTTTTTTCAAAGTCAGAAATATAAAAAAATCAATTTTTTTGATTTTTAAGTGAAATGCATTTGAAATAGAAACTTCTCAATGAAACTGAGGTGTATGTGAAAAATTTTTTTTCTTGAAAATTTCGAAAATTTTTCTAAGTCCCAAAAATGAAAAATCAACTGAAAAATTTAATTTTCATAATAAATAAAGAAAAGTTGAAAGAAAAATGAAAAATCAACTGAAAAATTAAATTTTCATAATAAATAAAGAAAAGTTGAAAGAAAAATGAAAAATCAACTGAAAAATTAAATTTTCATAATAAATAAAGAAAAGTTGAAAGAAAAATTTCGATATTTTTTTCAAAGTCAGAAATATAAAAAAATCAATTTTTTTGATTTTTAAGTGAAATGCATTTGAAATAGAAACTTCTCAATGAAACTGAGGTGTATGTGAAAAATTTTTTTTCTTGAAAATTTCGAAAATTTTTCTAAGTCCCAAAAATGAAAAATCAACTGAAAAATTTAATTTTCATAATAAATAAAGAAAAGTTGAAAGAAAAATGAAAAATCAACTGAAAAATTAAATTTTCATAATAAATAAAGAAAAGTTGAAAGAAAAATTTCGATATTTTTTTCAAAGTCAGAAATATAAAAAAATCAATTTTTTTGATTTTTAAGTGAAATGCATTTGAAATAGAAACTTCTCAATGAAACTGAGGTGTATGTGAAAAATTTTTTTTCTTGAAAATTTCGAAAATTTTTCTAAGTCCCAAAAATGAAAAATCAACTGAAAAATTTAATTTTCATAATAAATAAAGAAAAGTTGAAAGAAAAATGAAAAATCAACTGAAAAATTAAATTTTCATAATAAATAAAGAAAAGTTGAAAGAAAAATTTCGATATTTTTTTCAAAGTCAGAAATAGTCAGAAATAGTCAGAAATATAAAAAAATCAATTGGAAAAAATATAGTCCCGCTAGAATGCCATTTGCTGTTTGTGTGTTTAAAAGGTATATTATGAGAAGTGTAAAAATGAACAATTCCATAGAAGGTCAGATTATATGAGAAAAAAAATCGAAAATTTTTCTAAGTCCCAAAAATGAAAAATCAACTGAAAAATTTAATTTTCATAATAAATAAAGAAAAGTTGAAAGAAAAATGAAAAATCAACTGAAAAATTAAATTTTCATAATAAATAAAGAAAAGTTGAAAGAAAAATGAAAAATCAACTGAAAAATTAAATTTTCATAATAAATAAAGAAAAGTTGAAAGAAAAATTTCGATATTTTTTTCAAAGTCAGAAATATAAAAAAATCAATTTTTTTGATTTTTAAGTGAAATGCATTTGAAATAGAAACTTCTCAATGAAACTGAGGTGTATGTGAAAAATTTTTTTTCTTGAAAATTTCGAAAATTTTTCTAAGTCCCAAAAATGAAAAATCAACTGAAAAATTTAATTTTCATAATAAATAAAGAAAAGTTGAAAGAAAAATGAAAAATCAACTGAAAAATTAAATTTTCATAATAAATAAAGAAAAGTTGAAAGAAAAATTTCGATATTTTTTTCAAAGTCAGAAATAGTCAGAAATAGTCAGAAATATAAAAAAATCAATTGGAAAAAATATAGTCCCGCTAGAATGCCATTTGCTGTTTGTGTGTTTAAAAGGTATATTATGAGAAGTGTAAAAATGAACAATTCCATAGAAGGTCAGATTATATGAGAAAAAAAATCGAAAATTTTTCTAAGTCCCAAAAATGAAAAATCAACTGAAAAATTTAATTTTCATAATAAATAAAGAAAAGTTGAAAGAAAAATGAAAAATCAACTGAAAAATTAAATTTTCATAATAAATAAAGAAAAGTTGAAAGAAAAATGAAAAATCAACTGAAAAATTAAATTTTCATAATAAATAAAGAAAAGTTGAAAGAAAAATTTCGATATTTTTTTCAAAGTCAGAAATATAAAAAAATCAATTTTTTTGATTTTTAAGTGAAATGCATTTGAAATAGAAACTTCTCAATGAAACTGAGGTGTATGTGAAAAATTTTTTTTCTTGAAAATTTCGAAAATTTTTCTAAGTCCCAAAAATGAAAAATCAACTGAAAAATTTAATTTTCATAATAAATAAAGAAAAGTTGAAAGAAAAATGAAAAATCAACTGAAAAATTAAATTTTCATAATAAATAAAGAAAAGTTGAAAGAAAAATTTCGATATTTTTTTCAAAGTCAGAAATAGTCAGAAATAGTCAGAAATATAAAAAAATCAATTGGAAAAAATATAGTCCCGCTAGAATGCCATTTGCTGTTTGTGTGTTTAAAAGGTATATTATGAGAAGTGTAAAAATGAACAATTCATAGAAGGTCAGATTATATGAGAAAAAAAATCGAAAATTTTTCTAAGTCCCAAAAATGAAAAATCAACTGAAAAATTTAATTTTCATAATAAATAAAGAAAAGTTGAAAGAAAAATGAAAAATCAACTGAAAAATTAAATTTTCATAATAAATAAAGAAAAGTTGAAAGAAAAATGAAAAATCAACTGAAAAATTAAATTTTCATAATAAATAAAGAAAAGTTGAAAGAAAAATTTCGATATTTTTTTCAAAGTCAGAAATATAAAAAAATCAATTTTTTTGATTTTTAAGTGAAATGCATTTGAAATAGAAACTTCTCAATGAAACTGAGGTGTATGTGAAAAATTTTTTTTCTTGAAAATTTCGAAAATTTTTCTAAGTCCCAAAAATGAAAAATCAACTGAAAAATTTAATTTTCATAATAAATAAAGAAAAGTTGAAAGAAAAATGAAAAATCAACTGAAAAATTAAATTTTCATAATAAATAAAGAAAAGTTGAAAGAAAAATGAAAAATCAACTGAAAAATTAAATTTTCATAATAAATAAAGAAAAGTTGAAAGAAAAATTTCGATATTTTTTTCAAAGTCAGAAATATAAAAAAATCAATTTTTTTGATTTTTAAGTGAAATGCATTTGAAATAGAAACTTCTCAATGAAACTGAGGTGTATGTGAAAAATTTTTTTTCTTGAAAATTTCGAAAATTTTTCTAAGTCCCAAAAATGAAAAATCAACTGAAAAATTTAATTTTCATAATAAATAAAGAAAAGTTGAAAGAAAAATGAAAAATCAACTGAAAAATTAAATTTTCATAATAAATAAGAAAAGTTGAAAGAAAAATTTCGATATTTTTTTCAAAGTCAGAAATAGTCAGAAATAGTCAGAAATATAAAAAAATCAATTGGAAAAAATATAGTCCCGCTAGAATGCCATTTGCTGTTTGTGTGTTTAAAAGGTATATTATGAGAAGTGTAAAAATGAACAATTCCATAGAAGGTCAGATTATATGAGAAAAAAAATCGAAAATTTTTCTAAGTCCCAAAAATGAAGAATCAACTGAAAATTTAATTTTCATAATAAATAAAGAAAAGTTGAAAGAAAAATGAAAAATCAACTGAAAAATTAAATTTTCATAATAAATAAAGAAAAGTTGAAAGAAAAATTTCGATATTTTTTTCAAAGTCAGAAATAGTCAGAAATATAAAAAAATCAATTGGAAAAAATATATATATGATTTTTAAGTGGAATTCATTTGAAATAGAGACTTCTCAATGAAACTGAGGTGTATGTCAAAAATTTTTTTTCTTGAAAATTTCGAAAATTTTTCTAAGTCCCGCTAGAATGCCATTTGCTGTTTGTGTGTTTAAAAGGTATATTATGAGAAGTGTAAAAATGAACAATTCCATAGAAGGTCAGATTATATGAGAAAAAAAATCGTCGAAAATTTTTCTAAGTCCCAAAAATGAAAAATCAACTGAAAAATTTAATTTTCATAATAAATAAAGAAAAGTTGAAAGAAAAATGAAAAATCAACTGAAAAATTAAATTTTCATAATAAATAAAGAAAAGTTGAAAGAAAAATGAAAAATCAACTGAAAAATTAAATTTTCATAATAAATAAAGAAAAGTTGAAAGAAAAATTTCGATATTTTTTTCAAAGTCAGAAATATAAAAAAATCAATTTTTTTGATTTTTAAGTGAAATGCATTTGAAATAGAAACTTCTCAATGAAACTGAGGTGTATGTGAAAAATTTTTTTTCTTGAAAATTTCGAAAATTTTTCTAAGTCCCAAAAATGAAAAATCAACTGAAAAATTAAATTTTCATAATAAATAAAGAAAAGTTGAAAGAAAAATGAAAAATCAACTGAAAAATTAAATTTTCATAATAAATAAAGAAAAGTTGAAAGAAAAATTTCGATATTTTTTTCAAAGTCAGAAATATAAAAAAATCAATTTTTTTGATTTTTAAGTGAAATGCATTTGAAATAGAAACTTCTCAATGAAACTGAGGTGTATGTGAAAAATTTTTTTTCTTGAAAATTTCGAAAATTTTTCTAAGTCCCAAAAATGAAAAATCAACTGAAAAATTTAATTTTCATAATAAATAAAGAAAAGTTGAAAGAAAAATGAAAAATCAACTGAAAAATTAAATTTTCATAATAAATAAAGAAAAGTTGAAAGAAAAATTTCGATATTTTTTTCAAAGTCAGAAATAGTCAGAAATAGTCAGAAATATAAAAAAATCAATTGGAAAAAATATAGTCCCGCTAGAATGCCATTTGCTGTTTGTGTTTTTAAAAGGTATATTATGAGAAGTGTAAAAATGAACAATTCCATAGAAGGTCAGATTATATGAGAAAAAAAATCGAAAATTTTTCTAAGTCCCAAAAATGAAAAATCAACTGAAAAATTTAATTTTCATAATAAATAAAGAAAAGTTGAAAGAAAAATGAAAAATCAACTGAAAAATTAAATTTTCATAATAAATAAAGAAAAGTTGAAAGAAAAATGAAAAATCAACTGAAAAATTAAATTTTCATAATAAATAAAGAAAAGTTGAAAGAAAAATTTCGATATTTTTTTCAAAGTCAGAAATATAAAAAAATCAATTTTTTTGATTTTTAAGTGAAATGCATTTGAAATAGAAACTTCTCAATGAAACTGAGGTGTATGTGAAAAATTTTTTTTCTTGAAAATTTCGAAAATTTTTCTAAGTCCCAAAAATGAAAAATCAACTGAAAAATTAAATTTTCATAATAAATAAAGAAAAGTTGAAAGAAAAATGAAAAATCAACTGAAAAATTAAATTTTCATAATAAATAAAGAAAAGTTGAAAGAAAAATTTCGATATTTTTTTCAAAGTCAGAAATATAAAAAAATCAATTTTTTTGATTTTTAAGTGAAATGCATTTGAAATAGAAACTTCTCAATGAAACTGAGGTGTATGTGAAAAATTTTTTTTCTTGAAAATTTCGAAAATTTTTCTAAGTCCCAAAAATGAAAAATCAACTGAAAAATTTAATTTTCATAATAAATAAAGAAAAGTTGAAAGAAAAATGAAAAATCAACTGAAAAATTAAATTTTCATAATAAATAAAGAAAAGTTGAAAGAAAAATTTCGATATTTTTTTCAAAGTCAGAAATAGTCAGAAATATAAAAAAATCAATTGGAAAAAATATATATATGATTTTTAAGTGGAATTCATTTGAAATAGAGACTTCTCAATGAAACTGAGGTGTATGTCAAAAATTTTTTTTCTTGAAAATTTCGAAAATTTTTCTAAGTCCCGCTAGAATGCCATTTGCTGTTTGTGTGTTTAAAAGGTATATTATGAGAAGTGTAAAAATGAACAATTCCATAGAAGGTCAGATTATATGAGAAAAAAAATCGAAAATTTTTCTAAGTCCCAAAAATGAAAAATCAACTGAAAAATTTAATTTTCATAATAAATAAAGAAAAGTTGAAAGAAAAATGAAAAATCAACTGAAAAATTAAATTTTCATAATAAATAAAGAAAAGTTGAAAGAAAAATGAAAAATCAACTGAAAAATTAAATTTTCATAATAAATAAAGAAAAGTTGAAAGAAAAATTTCGATATTTTTTTCAAAGTCAGAAATATAAAAAAATCAATTTTTTTGATTTTTAAGTGAAATGCATTTGAAATAGAAACTTCTCAATGAAACTGAGGTGTATGTGAAAAATTTTTTTTCTTGAAAATTTCGAAAATTTTTCTAAGTCCCAAAAATGAAAAATCAACTGAAAAATTTAATTTTCATAATAAATAAAGAAAAGTTGAAAGAAAAATGAAAAATCAACTGAAAAATTAAATTTTCATAATAAATAAAGAAAAGTTGAAAGAAAAATTTCGATATTTTTTTCAAAGTCAGAAATAGTCAGAAATAGTCAGAAATATAAAAAAATCAATTGGAAAAAATATAGTCCCGCTAGAATGCCATTTGCTGTTTGTGTGTTTAAAAGGTATATTATGAGAAGTGTAAAAATGAACAATTCCATAGAAGGTCAGATTATATGAGAAAAAAAATCGAAAATTTTTCTAAGTCCCAAAAATGAAAAATCAACTGAAAAATTTAATTTTCATAATAAATAAAGAAAAGTTGAAAGAAAAATGAAAAATCAACTGAA
Source organism: Volucella zonaria (assembly GCA_963966105.1). Classification (NCBI taxonomy): domain Eukaryota; kingdom Metazoa; phylum Arthropoda; class Insecta; order Diptera; family Syrphidae; genus Volucella; species Volucella zonaria. Next base: position 73,596 of record CAWYQB010000545.1, on the reverse strand, counting down.
AAATTAAATTTTCATAATAAATAAAGAAAAGTTGAAAGAAAAATTTCGATATTTTTTTCAAAGTCAGAAATATAAAAAAATCAATTTTTTTGATTTTTAAGTGAAATGCATTTGAAATAGAAACTTCTCAATGAAACTGAGGTGTATGTGAAAAATTTTTTTTCTTGAAAATTTCGAAAATTTTTCTAAGTCCCAAAAATGAAAAATCAACTGAAAAATTTAATTTTCATAATAAATAAAGAAAAGTTGAAAGAAAAATGAAAAATCAACTGAAAAATTAAATTTTCATAATAAATAAAGAAAAGTTGAAAGAAAAATTTCGATATTTTTTTCAAAGTCAGAAATAGTCAGAAATAGTCAGAAATATAAAAAAATCAATTGGAAAAAATATAGTCCCGCTAGAATGCCATTTGCTGTTTGTGTGTTTAAAAGGTATATTATGAGAAGTGTAAAAATGAACAATTCCATAGAAGGTCAGATTATATGAGAAAAAAAATCGAAAATTTTTCTAAGTCCCAAAAATGAAAAATCAACTGAAAAATTTAATTTTCATAATAAATAAAGAAAAGTTGAAAGAAAAATGAAAAATCAACTGAAAAATTAAATTTTCATAATAAATAAAGAAAAGTTGAAAGAAAAATTTCGATATTTTTTTCAAAGTCAGAAATAGTCAGAAATATAAAAAAATCAATTGGAAAAAATATAGTCCCGCTAGAATGCCATTTGCTGTTTGTGTGTTTAAAAGGTATATTATGAGAAGTGTAAAAATGAACAATTCCATAGAAGGTCAGATTATATGAGAAAAAAAATCGAAAATTTTTCTAAGTCCCAAAAATGAAGAATCAACTGAAAAATTTAATTTTCATAATAAATAAAGAAAAGTTGAAAGAAAAATGAAAAATCAACTGAAAAATTAAATTTTCATAATAAATAAAGAAAAGTTGAAAGAAAAATGAAAAATCAACTGAAAAATTAAATTTTCATAATAAATAAAGAAAAGTTGAAAGAAAAATTTCGATATTTTTTTCAAAGTCAGAAATATAAAAAAATCAATTTTTTTGATTTTTAAGTGAAATGCATTTGAAATAGAAACTTCTCAATGAAACTGAGGTGTATGTGAAAAATTTTTTTTCTTGAAAATTTCGAAAATTTTTCTAAGTCCCAAAAATGAAAAATCAACTGAAAAATTTAATTTTCATAATAAATAAAGAAAAGTTGAAAGAAAAATGAAAAATCAACTGAAAAATTAAATTTTCATAATAAATAAAGAAAAGTTGAAAGAAAAATTTCGATATTTTTTTCAAAGTCAGAAATATAAAAAAATCAATTTTTTTGATTTTTAAGTGAAATGCATTTGAAATAGAAACTTCTCAATGAAACTGAGGTGTATGTGAAAAATTTTTTTTCTTGAAAATTTCGAAAATTTTTCTAAGTCCCAAAAATGAAAAATCAACTGAAAAATTTAATTTTCATAATAAATAAAGAAAAGTTGAAAGAAAAATGAAAAATCAACTGAAAAATTAAATTTTCATAATAAATAAAGAAAAGTTGAAAGAAAAATTTCGATATTTTTTTCAAAGTCAGAAATATAAAAAAATCAATTTTTTTGATTTTTAAGTGAAATGCATTTGAAATAGAAACTTCTCAATGAAACTGAGGTGTATGTGAAAAATTTTTTTTCTTGAAAATTTCGAAAATTTTTCTAAGTCCCAAAAATGAAAAATCAACTGAAAAATTTAATTTTCATAATAAATAAAGAAAAGTTGAAAGAAAAATGAAAAATCAACTGAAAAATTAAATTTTCATAATAAATAAAGAAAAGTTGAAAGAAAAATTTCGATATTTTTTTCAAAGTCAGAAATAGTCAGAAATAGTCAGAAATATAAAAAAATCAATTGGAAAAAATATAGTCCCGCTAGAATGCCATTTGCTGTTTGTGTGTTTAAAAGGTATATTAAGAGAAGTGTAAAAATGAACAATTCCATAGAAGGTCAGATTATATGAGAAAAAAAATCGAAAATTTTTCTAAGTCCCAAAAATGAAAAATCAACTGAAAAATTTAATTTTCATAATAAATAAAGAAAAGTTGAAAGAAAAATGAAAAATCAACTGAAAAATTAAATTTTCATAATAAATAAAGAAAAGTTGAAAGAAAAATTTCGATATTTTTTTCAAAGTCAGAAATAGTCAGAAATATAAAAAAATCAATTGGAAAAAATATAGTCCCGCTAGAATGCCATTTGCTGTTTGTGTGTTTAAAAGGTATATTATGAGAAGTGTAAAAATGAACAATTCCATAGAAGGTCAGATTATATGAGAAAAAAAATCGAAAATTTTTCTAAGTCCCAAAAATGAAGAATCAACTGAAAAATTTAATTTTCATAATAAATAAAGAAAAGTTGAAAGAAAAATGAAAAATCAACTGAAAAATTAAATTTTCATAATAAATAAAGAAAAGTTGAAAGAAAAATGAAAAATCAACTGAAAAATTAAATTTTCATAATAAATAAAGAAAAGTTGAAAGAAAAATTTCGATATTTTTTCAAAGTCAGAAATATAAAAAAATCAATTTTTTTGATTTTTAAGTGAAATGCATTTGAAATAGAAACTTCTCAATGAAACTGAGGTGTATGTGAAAAATTTTTTTTCTTGAAAATTTCGAAAATTTTTCTAAGTCCCAAAAATGAAAAATCAACTGAAAAATTTAATTTTCATAATAAATAAAGAAAAGTTGAATGAAAAATGAAAAATCAACTGAAAAATTAAATTTTCATAATAAATAAAGAAAAGTTGAAAGAAAAATTTCGATATTTTTTTCAAAGTCAGAAATAGTCAGAAATAGTCAGAAATATAAAAAAATCAATTGGAAAAAATATAGTCCCGCTAGAATGCCATTTGCTGTTTGTGTGTTTAAAAGGTATATTATGAGAAGTGTAAAAATGAACAATTCCATAGAAGGTCAGATTATATGAGAAAAAAAATCGAAAATTTTTCTAAGTCCCAAAAATGAAAAATCAACTGAAAAATTTAATTTTCATAATAAATAAAGAAAAGTTGAAAGAAAAATGAAAAATCAACTGAAAAATTAAATTTTCATAATAAATAAAGAAAAGTTGAAAGAAAAATTTCGATATTTTTTTCAAAGTCAGAAATATAAAAAAATCAATTTTTTTGATTTTTAAGTGAAATGCATTTGAAATAGAAACTTCTCAATGAAACTGAGGTGTATGTGAAAAATTTTTTTTCTTGAAAATTTCGAAAATTTTTCTAAGTCCCAAAAATGAAAAATCAACTGAAAAATTTAATTTTCATAATAAATAAAGAAAAGTTGAAAGAAAAATGAAAAATCAACTGAAAAATTAAATTTTCATAATAAATAAAGAAAAGTTGAAAGAAAAATTTCGATATTTTTTTCAAAGTCAGAAATAGTCAGAAATAGTCAGAAATATAAAAAAATCAATTGGAAAAAATATAGTCCCGCTAGAATGCCATTTGCTGTTTGTGTGTTTAAAAGGTATATTATGAGAAGTGTAAAAATGAACAATTCCATAGAAGGTCAGATTATATGAGAAAAAAAATCGAAAATTTTTCTAAGTCCCAAAAATGAAAAATCAACTGTAAAATTTAATTTTCATAATAAATAAAGAAAAGTTGAAAGAAAAATGAAAAATCAACTGAAAAATTAAATTTTCATAATAAATAAAGAAAAGTTGAAAGAAAAATTTCGATATTTTTTTCAAAGTCAGAAATAGTCAGAAATAGTCAGAAATATAAAAAAATCAATTGGAAAAAATATAGTCCCGCTAGAATGCCATTTGCTGTTTGTGTGTTTAAAAGGTATATTATGAGAAGTGTAAAAATGAACAATTCCATAGAAGGTCAGATTATATGAGAAAAAAAATCGAAAATTTTTCTAAGTCCCAAAAATGAAAAATCAACTGAAAAATTTAATTTTCATAATAAATAAAGAAAAGTTGAAAGAAAAATGAAAAATCAACTGAAAAATTAAATTTTCATAATAAATAAAGAAAAGTTGAAAGAAAAATTTCGATATTTTTTTCAAAGTCAGAAATATAAAAAAATCAATTTTTTTGATTTTTAAGTGAAATGCATTTGAAATAGAAACTTCTCAATGAAACTGAGGTGTATGTGAAAAATTTTTTTTCTTGAAAATTTCGAAAATTTTTCTAAGTCCCAAAAATGAAAAATCAACTGAAAAATTTAATTTTCATAATAAATAAAGAAAAGTTGAAAGAAAAATGAAAAATCAACTGAAAAATTAAATTTTCATAATAAATAAAGAAAAGTTGAAAGAAAAATTTCGATATTTTTTTCAAAGTCAGAAATAGTCAGAAATAGTCAGAAATATAAAAAAATCAATTGGAAAAAATATAGTCCCGCTAGAATGCCATTTGCTGTTTGTGTGTTTAAAAGGTATATTATGAGAAGTGTAAAAATGAACAATTCCATAGAAGGTCAGATTATATGAGAAAAAAAATCGAAAATTTTTCTAAGTCCCAAAAATGAAAAATCAACTGAAAAATTTAATTTTCATAATAAATAAAGAAAAGTTGAAAGAAAAATGAAAAATCAACTGAAAAATTAAATTTTCATAATAAATAAAGAAAAGTTGAAAGAAAAATTTCGATATTTTTTTCAAAGTCAGAAATAGTCAGAAATATAAAAAAATCAATTGGAAAAAATATATATATGATTTTTAAGTGGAATTCATTTGAAATAGAGACTTCTCAATGAAACTGAGGTGTATGTCAAAAATTTTTTTTCTTGAAAATTTCGAAAATTTTTCTAAGTCCCGCTAGAATGCCATTTGCTGTTTGTGTGTTTAAAAGGTATATTATGAGAAGTGTAAAAATGAACAATTCCATAGAAGGTCAGATTATATGAGAAAAAAAATCGAAAATTTTTCTAAGTCCCAAAAATGAAAGATCAACTGAAAAATTTAATTTTCATAATAAATAAAGAAAAGTTGAAAGAAAAATGAAAAATCAACTGAAAAATTAAATTTTCATAATAAATAAAGAAAAGTTGAAAGAAAAATGAAAAATCAACTGAAAAATTAAATTTTCATAATAAATAAAGAAAAGTTGAAAGAAAAATTTCGATATTTTTTTCAAAGTCAGAAATATAAAAAAATCAATTTTTTTGATTTTTAAGTGAAATGCATTTGAAATAGAAACTTCTCAATGAAACTGAGGTGTATGTGAAAAATTTTTTTTCTTGAAAATTTCGAAAATTTTTCTAAGTCCCAAAAATGAAAAATCAACTGAAAAATTTAATTTTCATAATAAATAAAGAAAAGTTGAAAGAAAAATGAAAAATCAACTGAAAAATTAAATTTTCATAATAAATAAAGAAAAGTTGAAAGAAAAATTTCGATATTTTTTTCAAAGTCAGAAATAGTCAGAAATAGTCAGAAATATAAAAAAATCAATTGGAAAAAATATAGTCCCGCTAGAATGCCATTTGCTGTTTGTGTGTTTAAAAGGTATATTATGAGAAGTGTAAAAATGAACAATTCCATAGAAGGTCAGATTATATGAGAAAAAAAATCGAAAATTTTTCTAAGTCCCAAAAATGAAAAATCAACTGAAAAATTAAATTTTCATAATAAATAAAGAAAAGTTGAAAGAAAAATGAAAAATCAACTGAAAAATTAAATTTTCATAATAAATAAAGAAAAGTTGAAAGAAAAATTTCGATATTTTTTTCAAAGTCAGAAATAGTCAGAAATATAAAAAAATCAATTGGAAAAAATATAGTCCCGCTAGAATGCCATTTGCTGTTTGTGTGTTTAAAAGGTATATTATGAGAAGTGTAAAAATGAACAATTCCATAGAAGGTCAGATTATATGAGAAAAAAAATCGAAAATTTTTCTAAGTCCCAAAAATGAAGAATCAACTGAAAAATTTAATTTTCATAATAAATAAAGAAAAGTTGAAAGAAAAATGAAAAATCAACTGAAAAATTAAATTTTCATAATAAATAAAGAAAAGTTGAAAGAAAAATGAAAAATCAACTGAAAAATTAAATTTTCATAATAAATAAAGAAAAGTTGAAAGAAAAATTTCGATATTTTTTTCAAAGTCAGAAATAGTCAGAAATAGTCAGAAATATAAAAAAATCAATTGGAAAAAATATAGTCCCGCTAGAATGCCATTTGCTGTTTGTGTGTTTAAAAGGTATATTATGAGAAGTGTAAAAATGAACAATTCCATAGAAGGTCAGATTATATGAGAAAAAAAATCGAAAATTTTTCTAAGTCCCAAAAATGAAAAATCAACTGAAAAATTTAATTTTCATAATAAATAAAGAAAAGTTGAAAGAAAAATGAAAAATCAACTGAAAAATTAAATTTTCATAATAAATAAAGAAAAGTTGAAAGAAAAATTTCGATATTTTTTTCAAAGTCAGAAATATAAAAAAATCAATTTTTTTGATTTTTAAGTGAAATGCATTTGAAATAGAAACTTCTCAATGAAACTGAGGTGTATGTGAAAAATTTTTTTTCTTGAAAATTTCGAAAATTTTTCTAAGTCCCAAAAATGAAAAATCAACTGAAAAATTTAATTTTCATAATAAATAAAGAAAAGTTGAAAGAAAAATGAAAAATCAACTGAAAAATTAAATTTTCATAATAAATAAAGAAAAGTTGAAAGAAAAATTTCGATATTTTTTTCAAAGTCAGAAATAGTCAGAAATAGTCAGAAATATAAAAAAATCAATTGGAAAAAATATAGTCCCGCTAGAATGCCATTTGCTGTTTGTGTGTTTAAAAGGTATATTATGAGAAGTGTAAAAATGAACAATTCCATAGAAGGTCAGATTATATGAGAAAAAAAATCGAAAATTTTTCTAAGTCCCAAAAATGAAAAATCAACTGAAAAATTTAATTTTCATAATAAATAAAGAAAAGTTGAAAGAAAAATGAAAAATCAACTGAAAAATTAAATTTTCATAATAAATAAAGAAAAGTTGAAAGAAAAATTTCGATATTTTTTTCAAAGTCAGAAATAGTCAGAAATATAAAAAAATCAATTGGAAAAAATATATATATGATTTTTAAGTGGAATTCATTTGAAATAGAGACTTCTCAATGAAACTGAGGTGTATGTCAAAAATTTTTTTTCTTGAAAATTTCGAAAATTTTTCTAAGTCCCGCTAGAATGCCATTTGCTGTTTGTGTGTTTAAAAGGTATATTATGAGAAGTGTAAAAATGAACAATTCCATAGAAGGTCAGATTATATGAGAAAAAAAATCGAAAATTTTTCTAAGTCCCAAAAATGAAAGATCAACTGAAAAATTTAATTTTCATAATAAATAAAGAAAAGTTGAAAGAAAAATGAAAAATCAACTGAAAAATTAAATTTTCATAATAAATAAAGAAAAGTTGAAAGAAAAATGAAAAATCAACTGAAAAATTAAATTTTCATAATAAATAAAGAAAAGTTGAAAGAAAAATTTCGATATTTTTTTCAAAGTCAGAAATATAAAAAAATCAATTTTTTTGATTTTTAAGTGAAATGCATTTGAAATAGAAACTTCTCAATGAAACTGAGGTGTATGTGAAAAATTTTTTTTCTTGAAAATTTCGAAAATTTTTCTAAGTCCCAAAAATGAAAAATCAACTGAAAAATTTAATTTTCATAATAAATAAAGAAAAGTTGAAAGAAAAATGAAAAATCAACTGAAAAATTAAATTTTCATAATAAATAAAGAAAAGTTGAAAGAAAAATTTCGATATTTTTTTCAAAGTCAGAAATAGTCAGAAATAGTCAGAAATATAAAAAAATCAATTGGAAAAAATATAGTCCCGCTAGAATGCCATTTGCTGTTTGTGTGTTTAAAAGGTATATTATGAGAAGTGTAAAAATGAACAATTCCATAGAAGGTCAGATTATATGAGAAAAAAAATCGAAAATTTTTCTAAGTCCCAAAAATGAAAAATCAACTGAAAAATTAAATTTTCATAATAAATAAAGAAAAGTTGAAAGAAAAATGAAAAATCAACTGAAAAATTAAATTTTCATAATAAATAAAGAAAAGTTGAAAGAAAAATTTCGATATTTTTTTCAAAGTCAGAAATAGTCAGAAATATAAAAAAATCAATTGGAAAAAATATAGTCCCGCTAGAATGCCATTTGCTGTTTGTGTGTTTAAAAGGTATATTATGAGAAGTGTAAAAATGAACAATTCCATAGAAGGTCAGATTATATGAGAAAAAAAATCGAAAATTTTTCTAAGTCCCAAAAATGAAGAATCAACTGAAAAATTTAATTTTCATAATAAATAAAGAAAAGTTGAAAGAAAAATGAAAAATCAACTGAAAAATTAAATTTTCATAATAAATAAAGAAAAGTTGAAAGAAAAATGAAAAATCAACTGAAAAATTAAATTTTCATAATAAATAAAGAAAAGTTGAAAGAAAAATTTCGATATTTTTTTCAAAGTCAGAAATATAAAAAAATCAATTTTTTTGATTTTTAAGTGAAATGCATTTGAAATAGAAACTTCTCAATGAAACTGAGGTGTATGTGAAAAATTTTTTTTCTTGAAAATTTCGAAAATTTTTCTAAGTCCCAAAAATGAAAAATCAACTGAAAAATTTAATTTTCATAATAAATAAAGAAAAGTTGAAAGAAAAATGAAAAATCAACTGAAAAATTAAATTTTCATAATAAATAAAGAAAAGTTGAAAGAAAAATTTCGATATTTTTTTCAAAGTCAGAAATAGTCAGAAATAGTCAGAAATATAAAAAAATCAATTGGAAAAAATATAGTCCCGCTAGAATGCCATTTGCTGTTTGTGTGTTTAAAAGGTATATTATGAGAAGTGTAAAAATGAACAATTCCATAGAAGGTCAGATTATATGAGAAAAAAAATCGAAAATTTTTCTAAGTCCCAAAAATGAAAAATCAACTGAAAAATTTAATTTTCATAATAAATAAAGAAAAGTTGAAAGAAAAATGAAAAATCAACTGAAAAATTAAATTTTCATAATAAATAAAGAAAAGTTGAAAGAAAAATTTCGATATTTTTTTCAAAGTCAGAAATATAAAAAAATCAATTTTTTTGATTTTTAAGTGAAATGCATTTGAAATAGAAACTTCTCAATGAAACTGAGGTGTATGTGAAAAATTTTTTTTCTTGAAAATTTCGAAAATTTTTCTAAGTCCCAAAAATGAAAAATCAACTGAAAAATTTAATTTTCATAATAAATAAAGAAAAGTTGAAAGAAAAATGAAAAATCAACTGAAAAATTAAATTTTCATAATAAATAAAGAAAAGTTGAAAGAAAAATTTCGATATTTTTTTCAAAGTCAGAAATAGTCAGAAATAGTCAGAAATATAAAAAAATCAATTGGAAAAAATATAGTCCCGCTAGAATGCCATTTGCTGTTTGTGTGTTTAAAAGGTATATTATGAGAAGTGTAAAAATGAACAATTCCATAGAAGGTCAGATTATATGAGAAAAAAAATCGAAAATTTTTCTAAGTCCCAAAAATGAAAAATCAACTGAAAAATTAAATTTTCATAATAAATAAAGAAAAGTTGAAAGAAAAATGAAAAATCAACTGAAAAATTAAATTTTCATAATAAATAAAGAAAAGTTGAAAGAAAAATTTCGATATTTTTTTCAAAGTCAGAAATAGTCAGAAATATAAAAAAATCAATTGGAAAAAATATTGTCCCGCTAGAATGCCATTTGCTGTTTGTGTGTTTAAAAGGTATATTATGAGAAGTGTAAAAATGAACAATTCCATAGAAGGTCAGATTATATGAGAAAAAAAATCGAAAATTTTTCTAAGTCCCAAAAATGAAGAATCAACTGAAAAATTTAATTTTCATAATAAATAAAGAAAAGTTGAAAGAAAAATGAAAAATCAACTGAAAAATTAAATTTTCATAATAAATAAAGAAAAGTTGAAAGAAAAATGAAAAATCAACTGAAAAATTAAATTTTCATAATAAATAAAGAAAAGTTGAAAGAAAAATTTCGATATTTTTTTCAAAGTCAGAAATATAAAAAAATCAATTTTTTTGATTTTTAAGTGAAATGCATTTGAAATAGAAACTTCTCAATGAAACTGAGGTGTATGTGAAAAATTTTTTTTCTTGAAAATTTCGAAAACTTTTCTAAGTCCCAAAAATGAAAAATCAACTGAAAAATTTAATTTTCATAATAAATAAAGAAAAGTTGAAAGAAAAATGAAAAATCAACTGAAAAATTAAATTTTCATAATAAATAAAGAAAAGTTGAAAGAAAAATTTCGATATTTTTTTCAAAGTCAGAAATAGTCAGAAATAGTCAGAAATATAAAAAAATCAATTGGAAAAAATATAGTCCCGCTAGAATGCCATTTGCTGTTTGTGTGTTTAAAAGGTATATTATGAGAAGTGTAAAAATGAACAATTCCATAGAAGGTCAGATTATATGAGAAAAAAAATCGAAAATTTTTCTAAGTCCCAAAAATGAAAAATCAACTGAAAAATTTAATTTTCATAATAAATAAAGAAAAGTTGAAAGAAAAATGAAAAATCAACTGAAAAATTAAATTTTCATAATAAATAAAGAAAAGTTGAAAGAAAAATTTCGATATTTTTTTCAAAGTCAGAAATATAAAAAAATCAATTTTTTTGATTTTTAAGTGAAATGCATTTGAAATAGAAACTTCTCAATGAAACTGAGGTGTATGTGAAAAATTTTTTTTCTTGAAAATTTCGAAAATTTTTCTAAGTCCCAAAAATGAAAAATCAACTGAAAAATTTAATTTTCATAATAAATAAAGAAAAGTTGAAAGAAAAATGAAAAATCAACTGAAAAATTAAATTTTCATAATAAATAAAGAAAAGTTGAAAGAAAAATTTCGATATTTTTTTCAAAGTCAGAAATAGTCAGAAATAGTCAGAAATATAAAAAAATCAATTGGAAAAAATATAGTCCCGCTAGAATGCCATTTGCTGTTTGTGTGTTTAAAAGGTATATTATGAGAAGTGTAAAAATGAACAATTCCATAGAAGGTCAGATTATATGAGAAAAAAAATCGAAAATTTTTCTAAGTCCCAAAAATGAAAAATCAACTGAAAAATTTAATTTTCATAATAAATAAAGAAAAGTTGAAAGAAAAATGAAAAATCAACTGAAAAATTAAATTTTCATAATAAATAAAGAAAAGTTGAAAGAAAAATTTCGATATTTTTTTCAAAGTCAGAAATAGTCAGAAATATAAAAAAATCAATTGGAAAAAATATATATATGATTTTTAAGTGGAATTCATTTGAAATAGAGACTTCTCAATGAAACTGAGGTGTATGTCAAAAATTTTTTTTCTTGAAAATTTCGAAAATTTTTCTAAGTCCCGCTAGAATGCCATTTGCTGTTTGTGTGTTTAAAAGGTATATTATGAGAAGTGTAAAAATGAACAATTCCATAGAAGGTCAGATTATATGAGAAAAAAAATCGAAAATTTTTCTAAGTCCCAAAAATGAAAGATCAACTGAAAAATTTAATTTTCATAATAAATAAAGAAAAGTTGAAAGAAAAATGAAAAATTAACTGAAAAATTAAATTTTCATAATAAATAAAGAAACGTTGAAAGAAAAATGAAAAATCAACTGAAAAATTAAATTTTCATAATAAATAAAGAAAAGTTGAAAGAAAAATTTCGATATTTTTTTCAAAGTCAGAAATATAAAAAAATCAATTTTTTTGATTTTTAAGTGAAATGCATTTGAAATAGAAACTTCTCAATGAAACTGAGGTGTATGTGAAAAATTTTTTTTCTTGAAAATTTCGAAAATTTTTCTAAGTCCCAAAAATGAAAAATCAACTGAAAAATTTAATTTTCATAATAAATAAAGAAAAGTTGAAAGAAAAATGAAAAATCAACTGAAAAATTAAATTTTCATAATAAATAAAGAAAAGTTGAAAGAAAAATTTCGATATTTTTTTCAAAGTCAGAAATATAAAAAAATCAATTTTTTTGATTTTTAAGTGAAATGCATTTGAAATAGAAACTTCTCAATGAAACTGAGGTGTATGTGAAAAATTTTTTTTCTTGAAAATTTCGAAAATTTTTCTAAGTCCCAAAAATGAAAAATCAACTGAAAAATTTAATTTTCATAATAAATAAAGAAAAGTTGAAAGAAAAATGAAAAATCAACTGAAAAATTAAATTTTCATAATAAATAAAGAAAAGTTGAAAGAAAAATTTCGATATTTTTTTCAAAGTCAGAAATAGTCAGAAATAGTCAGAAATATAAAAAAATCAATTGGAAAAAATATAGTCCCGCTAGAATGCCATTTGCTGTTTGTGTGTTTAAAAGGTATATTATGAGAAGTGTAAAAATGAACAATTCCATAGAAGGTCAGATTATATGAGAAAAAAAATCGAAAATTTTTCTAAGTCCCAAAAATGAAGAATCAACTGAAAAATTTAATTTTCATAATAAATAAAGAAAAGTTGAAAGAAAAATGAAAAATCAACTGAAAAATTAAATTTTCATAATAAATAAAGAAAAGTTGAAAGAAAAATTTCGATATTTTTTTCAAAGTCAGAAATAGTCAGAAATATAAAAAAATCAATTGGAAAAAATATATATATGATTTTTAAGTGGAATTCATTTGAAATAGAGACTTCTCAATGAAACTGAGGTGTATGTCAAAAATTTTTTTTCTTGAAAATTTCGAAAATTTTTCTAAGTCCCGCTAGAATGCCATTTGCTGTTTGTGTGTTTAAAAGGTATATTATGAGAAGTGTAAAAATGAACAATTCCATAGAAGGTCAGATTATATGAGAAAAAAAATCGAAAATTTTTCTAAGTCCCAAAAATGAAAAATCAACTGAAAAATTAAATTTTCATAATAAATAAAGAAAAGTTGAAAGAAAAATGAAAAATCAACTGAAAAATTAAATTTTCATAATAAATAAAGAAAAGTTGAAAGAAAAATTTCGATATTTTTTTCAAAGTCAGAAATAGTCAGAAATATAAAAAAATCAATTGGAAAAAATATTGTCCCGCTAGAATGCCATTTGCTGTTTGTGTGTTTAAAAGGTATATTATGAGAAGTGTAAAAATGAACAATTCCATAGAAGGTCAGATTATATGAGAAAAAAAATCGAAAATTTTTCTAAGTCCCAAAAATGAAGAATCAACTGAAAAATTTAATTTTCATAATAAATAAAGAAAAGTTGAAAGAAAAATGAAAAATCAACTGAAAAATTAAATTTTCATAATAAATAAAGAAAAGTTGAAAGAAAAATGAAAAATCAACTGAAAAATTAAATTTTCATAATAAATAAAGAAAAGTTGAAAGAAAAATTTCGATATTTTTTTCAAAGTCAGAAATATAAAAAAATCAATTTTTTTGATTTTTAAGTGAAATGCATTTGAAATAGAAACTTCTCAATGAAACTGAGGTGTATGTGAAAAATTTTTTTTCTTGAAAATTTCGAAAACTTTTCTAAGTCCCAAAAATGAAAAATCAACTGAAAAATTTAATTTTCATAATAAATAAAGAAAAGTTGAAAGAAAAATGAAAAATCAACTGAAAAATTAAATTTTCATAATAAATAAAGAAAAGTTGAAAGAAAAATTTCGATATTTTTTTCAAAGTCAGAAATAGTCAGAAATAGTCAGAAATATAAAAAAATCAATTGGAAAAAATATAGTCCCGCTAGAATGCCATTTGCTGTTTGTGTGTTTAAAAGGTATATTATGAGAAGTGTAAAAATGAACAATTCCATAGAAGGTCAGATTATATGAGAAAAAAAATCGAAAATTTTTCTAAGTCCCAAAAATGAAAAATCAACTGAAAAATTTAATTTTCATAATAAATAAAGAAAAGTTGAAAGAAAAATGAAAAATCAACTGAAAAATTAAATTTTCATAATAAATAAAGAAAAGTTGAAAGAAAAATTTCGATATTTTTTTCAAAGTCAGAAATATAAAAAAATCAATTTTTTTGATTTTTAAGTGAAATGCATTTGAAATAGAAACTTCTCAATGAAACTGAGGTGTATGTGAAAAATTTTTTTTCTTGAAAATTTCGAAAATTTTTCTAAGTCCCAAAAATGAAAAATCAACTGAAAAATTTAATTTTCATAATAAATAAAGAAAAGTTGAAAGAAAAATGAAAAATCAACTGAAAAATTAAATTTTCATAATAAATAAAGAAAAGTTGAAAGAAAAATTTCGATATTTTTTTCAAAGTCAGAAATAGTCAGAAATAGTCAGAAATATAAAAAAATCAATTGGAAAAAATATAGTCCCGCTAGAATGCCATTTGCTGTTTGTGTGTTTAAAAGGTATATTATGAGAAGTGTAAAAATGAACAATTCCATAGAAGGTCAGATTATATGAGAAAAAAAATCGAAAATTTTTCTAAGTCCCAAAAATGAAAAATCAACTGAAAAATTTAATTTTCATAATAAATAAAGAAAAGTTGAAAGAAAAATGAAAAATCAACTGAAAAATTAAATTTTCATAATAAATAAAGAAAAGTTGAAAGAAAAATTTCGATATTTTTTTCAAAGTCAGAAATAGTCAGAAATATAAAAAAATCAATTGGAAAAAATATATATATGATTTTTAAGTGGAATTCATTTGAAATAGAGACTTCTCAATGAAACTGAGGTGTATGTCAAAAATTTTTTTTCTTGAAAATTTCGAAAATTTTTCTAAGTCCCGCTAGAATGCCATTTGCTGTTTGTGTGTTTAAAAGGTATATTATGAGAAGTGTAAAAATGAACAATTCCATAGAAGGTCAGATTATATGAGAAAAAAAATCGAAAATTTTTCTAAGTCCCAAAAATGAAAGATCAACTGAAAAATTTAATTTTCATAATAAATAAAGAAAAGTTGAAAGAAAAATGAAAAATCAACTGAAAAATTAAATTTTCATAATAAATAAAGAAAAGTTGAAAGAAAAATGAAAAATCAACTGAAAAATTAAATTTTCATAATAAATAAAGAAAAGTTGAAAGAAAAATTTCGATATTTTTTTCAAAGTCAGAAATATAAAAAAATCAATTTTTTTGATTTTTAAGTGAAATGCATTTGAAATAGAAACTTCTCAATGAAACTGAGGTGTATGTGAAAGATTTTTTTTCTTGAAAATTTCGAAAATTTTTCTAAGTCCCAAAAATGAAAAATCAACTGAAAAATTTAATTTTCATAATAAATAAAGAAAAGTTGAAAGAAAAATGAAAAATCAACTGAAAAATTAAATTTTCATAATAAATAAAGAAAAGTTGAAAGAAAAATTTCGATATTTTTTTCAAAGTCAGAAATATAAAAAAATCAATTTTTTTGATTTTTAAGTGAAATGCATTTGAAATAGAAACTTCTCAATGAAACTGAGGTGTATGTGAAAAATTTTTTTTCTTGAAAATTTCGAAAATTTTTCTAAGTCCCAAAAATGAAAAATCAACTGAAAAATTTAATTTTCATAATAAATAAAGAAAAGTTGAAAGAAAAATGAAAAATCAACTGAAAAATTAAATTTTCATAATAAATAAAGAAAAGTTGAAAGAAAAATTTCGATATTTTTTTCAAAGTCAGAAATAGTCAGAAATAGTCAGAAATATAAAAAAATCAATTGGAAAAAATATAGTCCCGCTAGAATGCCATTTGCTGTTTGTGTGTTTAAAAGGTATATTATGAGAAGTGTAAAAATGAACAATTCCATAGAAGGTCAGATTATATGAGAAAAAAAATCGAAAATTTTTCTAAGTCCCAAAAATGAAAAATCAACTGAAAAATTTAATTTTCATAATAAATAAAGAAAAGTTGAAAGAAAAATGAAAAATCAACTGAAAAATTAAATTTTCATAATAAATAAAGAAAAGTTGAAAGAAAAATTTCGATATTTTTTTCAAAGTCAGAAATAGTCAGAAATATAAAAAAATCAATTGGAAAAAATATATATATGATTTTTAAGTGGAATTCATTTGAAATAGAGACTTCTCAATGAAACTGAGGTGTATGTCAAAAATTTTTTTTCTTGAAAATTTCGAAAATTTTTCTAAGTCCCGCTAGAATGCCATTTGCTGTTTGTGTGTTTAAAAGGTATATTATGAGAAGTGTAAAAATGAACAATTCCATAGAAGGTCAGATTATATGAGAAAAAAAATCGAAAATTTTTCTAAGTCCCAAAAATGAAAGATCAACTGAAAAATTTAATTTTCATAATAAATAAAGAAAAGTTGAAAGAAAAATGAAAAATCAACTGAAAAATTAAATTTTCATAATAAATAAAGAAAAGTTGAAAGAAAAATGAAAAATCAACTGAAAAATTAAATTTTCATAATAAATAAAGAAAAGTTGAAAGAAAAATTTCGATATTTTTTTCAAAGTCAGAAATATAAAAAAATCAATTTTTTTGATTTTTAAGTGAAATGCATTTGAAATAGAAACTTCTCAATGAAACTGAGGTGTATGTGAAAAATTTTTTTTCTTGAAAATTTCGAAAATTTTTCTAAGTCCCAAAAATGAAAAATCAACTGAAAAATTTAATTTTCATAATAAATAAAGAAAAGTTGAAAGAAAAATGAAAAATCAACTGAAAAATTAAATTTTCATAATAAATAAAGAAAAGTTGAAAGAAAAATTTCGATATTTTTTTCAAAGTCAGAAATAGTCAGAAATAGTCAGAAATATAAAAAAATCAATTGGAAAAAATATAGTCCCGCTAGAATGCCATTTGCTGTTTGTGTGTTTAAAAGGTATATTATGAGAAGTGTAAAAATGAACAATTCCATAGAAGGTCAGATTATATGAGAAAAAAAATCGAAAATTTTTCTAAGTCCCAAAAATGAAAAATCAACTGAAAAATTAAATTTTCATAATAAATAAAGAAAAGTTGAAAGAAAAATGAAAAATCAACTGAAAAATTAAATTTTCATAATAAATAAAGAAAAGTTGAAAGAAAAATTTCGATATTTTTTTCAAAGTCAGAAATAGTCAGAAATATAAAAAAATCAATTGGAAAAAATATATGTATGATTTTTAAGTGGAATTCATTTGAAATAGAGACTTCTCAATGAAACTGAGGTGTATGTCAAAAATTTTTTTTCTTGAAAATTTCGAAAATTTTTCTAAGTCCCGCTAGAATGCCATTTGCTGTTTGTGTGTTTAAAAGGTATATTATGAGAAGTGTAAAAATGAACAATTCCATAGAAGGTCAGATTATATGAGAAAAAAAATCGAAAATTTTTCTAAGTCCCAAAAATGAAAAATCAACTGAAAAATTTAATTTTCATAATAAATAAAGAAAAGTTGAAAGAAAAATTAAAAATCAACTGAAAAATTAAATTTTCATAATAAATAAAGAAAAGTTGAAAGAAAAATGAAAAATCAACTGAAAAATTAAATTTTCATAATAAATAAAGAAAAGTTGAAAGAAAAATTTCGATATTTTTTTCAAAGTCAGAAATAGTCAGAAATAGTCAGAAATATAAAAAAATCAATTGGAAAAAATATAGTCCCGCTAGAATGCCATTTGCTGTTTGTGTGTTTAAAAGGTATATTATGAGAAGTGTAAAAATGAACAATTCCATAGAAGGTCAGATTATATGAGAAAAAAAATCGAAAATTTTTCTAAGCCCCAAAAATGAAAAATCAACTGAAAAATTAAATTTTCATAATAAATAAAGAAAAGTTGAAAGAAAAATGAAAAATCAACTGAAAAATTAAATTTTCATAATAAATAAAGAAAAGTTGAAAGAAAAATTTCGATATTTTTTTCAAAGTCAGAAATAGTCAGAAATATAAAAAAATCAATTGGAAAAAATATATATATGATTTTTAAGTGGAATTCATTTGAAATAGAGACTTCTCAATGAAACTGAGGTGTATGTCAAAAATTTTTTTTCTTGAAAATTTCGAAAATTTTTCTAAGTCCCGCTAGAATGCCATTTGCTGTTTGTGTGTTTAAAAGGTATATTATGAGAAGTGTAAAAATGAACAATTCCATAGAAGGTCAGATTATATGAGAAAAAAAATCGAAAATTTTTCTAAGTCCCAAAAATGAAAAATCAACTGAAAAATTTAATTTTCATAATAAATAAAGAAAAGTTGAAAGAAAAATGAAAAATCAACTGAAAAATTAAATTTTCATAATAAATAAAGAAAAGTTGAAAGAAAAATGAAAAATCAACTGAAAAATTAAATTTTCATAATAAATAAAGAAAAGTTGAAAGAAAAATTTCGATATTTTTTTCAAAGTCAGAAATATAAAAAAATCAATTTTTTTGATTTTTAAGTGAAATGCATTTGAAATAGAAACTTCTCAATGAAACTGAGGTGTATGTGAAAAATTTTTTTTCTTGAAAATTTCGAAAATTTTTCTAAGTCCCAAAAATGAAAAATCAACTGAAAAATTTAATTTTCATAATAAATAAAGAAAAGTTGAAAGAAAAATGAAAAATCAACTGAAAAATTAAATTTTCATAATAAATAAAGAAAAGTTGAAAGAAAAATTTCGATATTTTTTTCAAAGTCAGAAATATAAAAAAATCAATTTTTTTGATTTTTAAGTGAAATGCATTTGAAATAGAAACTTCTCAATGAAACTGAGGTGTATGTGAAAAATTTTTTTTCTTGAAAATTTCGAAAATTTTTCTAAGTCCCAAAAATGAAAAATCAACTGAAAAATTTAATTTTCATAATAAATAAAGAAAAGTTGAAAGAAAAATGAAAAATCAACTGAAAAATTAAATTTTCATAATAAATAAAGAAAAGTTGAAAGAAAAATTTCGATATTTTTTTCAAAGTCAGAAATAGTCAGAAATAGTCAGAAATATAAAAAAATCAATTGGAGAAAATATAGTCCCGCTAGAATGCCATTTGCTGTTTGTGTGTTTAAAAGGTATATTATGAGAAGTGTAAAAATGAACAATTCCATAGAAGGTCAGATTATATGAGAAAAAAAATCGAAAATTTTTCTAAGTCCCAAAAATGAAGAATCAACTGAAAAATTTAATTTTCATAATAAATAAAGAAAAGTTGAAAGAAAAATGAAAAATCAACTGAAAAATTAAATTTTCATAATAAATAAAGAAAAGTTGAAAGAAAAATGAAAAATCAACTGAAAAATTAAATTTTCATAATAAATAAAGAAAAGTTGAAAGAAAAATTTCGATATTTTTTTCAAAGTCAGAAATATAAAAAAATCAATTTTTTTGATTTTTAAGTGAAATGCATTTGAAATAGAAACTTCTCAATGAAACTGAGGTGTATGTGAAAAATTTTTTTTCTTGAAAATTTCGAAAATTTTTCTAAGTCCCAAAAATGAAAAATCAACTGAAAAATTTAATTTTCATAATAAATAAAGAAAAGTTGAAAGAAAAATGAAAAATCAACTGAAAAATTAAATTTTCATAATAAATAAAGAAAAGTTGAAAGAAAAATTTCGATATTTTTTTCAAAGTCAGAAATATAAAAAAATCAGTTTTTTTGATTTTTAAGTGAAATGCATTTGAAATAGAAACTTCTCAATGAAACTGAGGTGTATGTGAAAAATTTTTTTTCTTGAAAATTTCGAAAATTTTTCTAAGTCCCAAAAATGAAAAATCAACTGAAAAATTTAATTTTCATAATAAATAAAGAAAAGTTGAAAGAAAAATGAAAAATCAACTGAAAAATGAAATTTTCATAATAAATAAAGAAAAGTTGAAAGAAAAATTTCGATATTTTTTTCAAAGTCAGAAATAGTCAGAAATAGTCAGAAATATAAAAAAATCAATTGGAAAAAATATAGTCCCGCTAGAATGCCATTTGCTGTTTGTGTGTTTAAAAGGTATATTATGAGAAGTGTAAAAATGAACAATTCCATAGAAGGTCAGATTATATGAGAAAAAAAATCGAAAATTTTTCTAAGTCCCAAAAATGAAAAATCAACTGAAAAATTTAATTTTCATAATAAATAAAGAAAAGTTGAAAGAAAAATGAAAAATCAACTGAAAAATTAAATTTTCATAATAAATAAAGAAAAGTTGAAAGAAAAATTTCGATATTTTTTTCAAAGTCAGAAATATAAAAAAATCAATTTTTTTGATTTTTAAGTGAAATGCATTTGAAATAGAAACTTCTCAATGAAACTGAGGTGTATGTGAAAAATTTTTTTTCTTGAAAATTTCGAAAATTTTTCTAAGTCCCAAAAATGAAAAATCAACTGAAAAATTTAATTTTCATAATAAATAAAGAAAAGTTGAAAGAAAAATGAAAAATCAACTGAAAAATTAAATTTTCATAATAAATAAAGAAAAGTTGAAAGAAAAATTTCGATATTTTTTTCAAAGTCAGAAATAGTCAGAAATATAAAAAAATCAATTGGAAAAAATATAGTCCCGCTAGAATGCCATTTGCTGTTTGTGTGTTTAAAAGGTATATTATGAGAAGTGTAAAAATGAACAATTCCATAGAAGGTCAGATTATATGAGAAAAAAAATCGAAAATTTTTCTAAGTCCCAAAAATGAAAAATCAACTGAAAAATTTAATTTTCATAATAAATAAAGAAAAGTTGAAAGAAAAATGAAAAATCAACTGAAAAATTAAATTTTCATAATAAATAAAGAAAAGTTGAAAGAAAAATTTCGATATTTTTTTCAAAGTCAGAAATAGTCAGAAATATAAAAAAATCAATTGGAAAAAATATATATATGATTTTTAAGTGGAATTCATTTGAAATAGAGACTTCTCAATGAAACTGAGGTGTATGTCAAAAATTTTTTTTCTTGAAAATTTCGAAAATTTTTCTAAGTCCCGCTAGAATGCCATTTGCTGTTTGTGTGTTTAAAAGGTATATTATGAGAAGTGTAAAAATGAACAATTCCATAGAAGGTCAGATTATATGAGAAAAAAAATCGAAAATTTTTCTAAGTCCCAAAAATGAAAAATCAACTGAAAAATTTAATTTTCATAATAAATAAAGAAAAGTTGAAAGAAAAATGAAAAATCAACTGAAAAATTAAATTTTCATAATAAATAAAGAAAAGTTGAAAGAAAAATGAAAAATCAACTGAAAAATTAAATTTTCATAATAAATAAAGAAAAGTTGAAAGAAAAATTTCGATATTTTTTTCAAAGTCAGAAATATAAAAAAATCAATTTTTTTGATTTTTAAGTGAAATGCATTTGAAATAGAAACTTCTCAATGAAACTGAGGTGTATGTGAAAAATTTTTTTTCTTGAAAATTTCGAAAATTTTTCTAAGTCCCAAAAATGAAAAATCAACTGAAAAATTTAATTTTCATAATAAATAAAGAAAAGTTGAAAGAAAAATGAAAAATCAACTGAAAAATTAAATTTTCATAATAAATAAAGAAAAGTTGAAAGAAAAATTTCGATATTTTTTTCAAAGTCAGAAATAGTCAGAAATAGTCAGAAATATAAAAAAATCAATTGGAAAAAATATAGTCCCGCTAGAATGCCATTTGCTGTTTGTGTGTTTAAAAGGTATATTATGAGAAGTGTAAAAATGAACAATTCCATAGAAGGTCAGATTATATGAGAAAAAAAATCGAAAATTTTTCTAAGTCCCAAAAATGAAAAATCAACTGAAAAATTAAATTTTCATAATAAATAAAGAAAAGTTGAAAGAAAAATGAAAAATCAACTGAAAAATTAAATTTTCATAATAAATAAAGAAAAGTTGAAAGAAAAATTTCGATATTTTTTTCAAAGTCAGAAATAGTCAGAAATATAAAAAAATCAATTGGAAAAAATATATATATGATTTTTAAGTGGAATTCATTTGAAATAGAGACTTCTCAATGAAACTGAGGTGTATGTCAAAAGTTTTTTTTCTTGAAAATTTCGAAAATTTTTCTAAGTCCCGCTAGAATGCCATTTGCTGTTTGTGTGTTTAAAAGGTATATTATGAGAAGTGTAAAAATGAACAATTCCATAGAAGGTCAGATTATATGAGAAAAAAAATCGAAAATTTTTCTAAGTCCCAAAAATGAAAAATCAACTGAAAAATTTAATTTTCATAATAAATAAAGAAAAGTTGAAAGAAAAATGAAAAATCAACTGAAAAATTAAATTTTCATAATAAATAAAGAAAAGTTGAAAGAAAAATTTCGATATTTTTTTCAAAGTCAGAAATAGTCAGAAATAGTCAGAAATATAAAAAAATCAATTGGAAAAAATATAGTCCCGCTAGAATGCCATTTGCTGTTTGTGTGTTTAAAAGGTATATTATGAGAAGTGTAAAAATGAACAATTCCATAGAAGGTCAGATTATATGAGAAAAAAAATCGAAAATTTTTCTAAGTCCCAAAAATGAAAAATCAACTGAAAAATTTAATTTTCATAATAAATAAAGAAAAGTTGAAAGAAAAATGAAAAATCAACTGAAAAATTAAATTTTCATAATAAATAAAGAAAAGTTGAAAGAAAAATTTCGATATTTTTTTCAAAGTCAGAAATAGTCAGAAATAGTCAGAAATATAAAAAAATCAATTGGAAAAAATATAGTCCCGCTAGAATGCCATTTGCTGTTTGTGTGTTTAAAAGGTATATTATGAGAAGTGTAAAAATGAACAATTCCATAGAAGGTCAGATTATATGAGAAAAAAAATCGAAAATTTTTCTAAGTCCCAAAAATGAAAAATCAACTGAAAAATTTAATTTTCATAATAAATAAAGAAAAGTTGAAAGAAAAATGAAAAATCAACTGAAAAATTAAATTTTCATAATAAATAAAGAAAAGTTGAAAGAAAAATTTCGATATTTTTTTCAAAGTCAGAAATAGTCAGAAATATAAAAAAATCAATTGGAAAAAATATATATATGATTTTTAAGTGGAATTCATTTGAAATAGAGACTTCTCAATGAAACTGAGGTGTATGTCAAAAATTTTTTTTCTTGAAAATTTCGAAAATTTTTCTAAGTCCCGCTAGAATGCCATTTGCTGTTTGTGTGTTTAAAAGGTATATTATGAGAAGTGTAAAAATGAACAATTCCATAGAAGGTCAGATTATATGAGAAAAAAAATCGAAAATTTTTCTAAGTCCCAAAAATGAAAAATCAACTGAAAAATTTAATTTTCATAATAAATAAAGAAAAGTTGAAAGAAAAATGAAAAATCAACTGAAAAATTAAATTTTCATAATAAATAAAGAAAAGTTGAAAGAAAAATGAAAAATCAACTGAAAAATTAAATTTTCATAATAAATAAAGAAAAGTTGAAAGAAAAATTTCGATATTTTTTTCAAAGTCAGAAATATAAAAAAATCAATTTTTTTGATTTTTAAGTGAAATGCATTTGAAATAGAAACTTCTCAATGAAACTGGGGTGTATGTGAAAAATTTTTTTTCTTGAAAATTTCGAAAATTTTTCTAAGTCCCAAAAATGAAAAATCAACTGAAAAATTTAATTTTCATAATAAATAAAGAAAAGTTGAAAGAAAAATGAAAAATCAACTGAAAAATTAAATTTTCATAATAAATAAAGAAAAGTTGAAAGAAAAATTTCGATATTTTTTTCAAAGTCAGAAATATAAAAAAATCAATTTTTTTGATTTTTAAGTGAAATGCATTTGAAATAGAAACTTCTCAATGAAACTGAGGTGTATGTGAAAAATTTTTTTTCTTGAAAATTTCGAAAATTTTTCTAAGTCCCAAAAATGAAAAATCAACTGAAAAATTTAATTTTCATAATAAATAAAGAAAAGTTGAAAGAAAAATGAAAAATCAACTGAAAAATTAAATTTTCATAATAAATAAAGAAAAGTTGAAAGAAAAATTTCGATATTTTTTTCAAAGTCAGAAATAGTCAGAAATAGTCAGAAATATAAAAAAATCAATTGGAAAAAATATAGTCCCGCTAGAATGCCATTTGCTGTTTGTGTGTTTAAAAGGTATATTATGAGAAGTGTAAAAATGAACAATTCCATAGAAGGTCAGATTATATGAGAAAAAAAATCGAAAATTTTTCTAAGTCCCAAAAATGAAAAATCAACTGAAAAATTAAATTTTCA
Source organism: Volucella zonaria (assembly GCA_963966105.1). Classification (NCBI taxonomy): domain Eukaryota; kingdom Metazoa; phylum Arthropoda; class Insecta; order Diptera; family Syrphidae; genus Volucella; species Volucella zonaria. The sequence continues at coordinate 49,587 of CAWYQB010000545.1, read as the reverse complement.
TAATAAATAAAGAAAAGTTGAAAGAAAAATGAAAAATCAACTGAAAAATTAAATTTTCATAATAAATAAAGAAAAGTTGAAAGAAAAATTTCGATATTTTTTTCAAAGTCAGAAATAGTCAGAAATATAAAAAAATCAATTGGAAAAAATATATATATGATTTTTAAGTGGAATTCATTTGAAATAGAGACTTCTCAATGAAACTGAGGTGTATGTCAAAAGTTTTTTTTCTTGAAAATTTCGAAAATTTTTCTAAGTCCCGCTAGAATGCCATTTGCTGTTTGTGTGTTTAAAAGGTATATTATGAGAAGTGTAAAAATGAACAATTCCATAGAAGGTCAGATTATATGAGAAAAAAAATCGAAAATTTTTCTAAGTCCCAAAAATGAAAAATCAACTGAAAAATTTAATTTTCATAATAAATAAAGAAAAGTTGAAAGAAAAATGAAAAATCAACTGAAAAATTAAATTTTCATAATAAATAAAGAAAAGTTGAAAGAAAAATTTCGATATTTTTTTCAAAGTCAGAAATAGTCAGAAATAGTCAGAAATATAAAAAAATCAATTGGAAAAAATATAGTCCCGCTAGAATGCCATTTGCTGTTTGTGTGTTTAAAAGGTATATTATGAGAAGTGTAAAAATGAACAATTCCATAGAAGGTCAGATTATATGAGAAAAAAAATCGAAAATTTTTCTAAGTCCCAAAAATGAAAAATCAACTGAAAAATTTAATTTTCATAATAAATAAAGAAAAGTTGAAAGAAAAATGAAAAATCAACTGAAAAATTAAATTTTCATAATAAATAAAGAAAAGTTGAAAGAAAAATTTCGATATTTTTTTCAAAGTCAGAAATAGTCAGAAATAGTCAGAAATATAAAAAAATCAATTGGAAAAAATATAGTCCCGCTAGAATGCCATTTGCTGTTTGTGTGTTTAAAAGGTATATTATGAGAAGTGTAAAAATGAACAATTCCATAGAAGGTCAGATTATATGAGAAAAAAAATCGAAAATTTTTCTAAGTCCCAAAAATGAAAAATCAACTGAAAAATTTAATTTTCATAATAAATAAAGAAAAGTTGAAAGAAAAATGAAAAATCAACTGAAAAATTAAATTTTCATAATAAATAAAGAAAAGTTGAAAGAAAAATTTCGATATTTTTTTCAAAGTCAGAAATAGTCAGAAATATAAAAAAATCAATTGGAAAAAATATATATATGATTTTTAAGTGGAATTCATTTGAAATAGAGACTTCTCAATGAAACTGAGGTGTATGTCAAAAATTTTTTTTCTTGAAAATTTCGAAAATTTTTCTAAGTCCCGCTAGAATGCCATTTGCTGTTTGTGTGTTTAAAAGGTATATTATGAGAAGTGTAAAAATGAACAATTCCATAGAAGGTCAGATTATATGAGAAAAAAAATCGAAAATTTTTCTAAGTCCCAAAAATGAAAAATCAACTGAAAAATTTAATTTTCATAATAAATAAAGAAAAGTTGAAAGAAAAATGAAAAATCAACTGAAAAATTAAATTTTCATAATAAATAAAGAAAAGTTGAAAGAAAAATGAAAAATCAACTGAAAAATTAAATTTTCATAATAAATAAAGAAAAGTTGAAAGAAAAATTTCGATATTTTTTTCAAAGTCAGAAATATAAAAAAATCAATTTTTTTGATTTTTAAGTGAAATGCATTTGAAATAGAAACTTCTCAATGAAACTGGGGTGTATGTGAAAAATTTTTTTTCTTGAAAATTTCGAAAATTTTTCTAAGTCCCAAAAATGAAAAATCAACTGAAAAATTTAATTTTCATAATAAATAAAGAAAAGTTGAAAGAAAAATGAAAAATCAACTGAAAAATTAAATTTTCATAATAAATAAAGAAAAGTTGAAAGAAAAATTTCGATATTTTTTTCAAAGTCAGAAATAGTCAGAAATAGTCAGAAATATAAAAAAATCAATTGGAAAAAATATAGTCCCGCTAGAATGCCATTTGCTGTTTGTGTGTTTAAAAGGTATATTATGAGAAGTGTAAAAATGAACAATTCCATAGAAGGTCAGATTATATGAGAAAAAAAATCGAAAATTTTTCTAAGTCCCAAAAATGAAAAATCAACTGAAAAATTAAATTTTCATAATAAATAAAGAAAAGTTGAAAGAAAAATGAAAAATCAACTGAAAAATTAAATTTTCATAATAAATAAAGAAAAGTTGAAAGAAAAATTTCGATATTTTTTTCAAAGTCAGAAATAGTCAGAAATATAAAAAAATCAATTGGAAAAAATATATATATGATTTTTAAGTGGAATTCATTTGAAATAGAGACTTCTCAATGAAACTGAGGTGTATGTCAAAAGTTTTTTTTCTTGAAAATTTCGAAAATTTTTCTAAGTCCCGCTAGAATGCCATTTGCTGTTTGTGTGTTTAAAAGGTATATTATGAGAAGTGTAAAAATGAACAATTCCATAGAAGGTCAGATTATATGAGAAAAAAAATCGAAAATTTTTCTAAGTCCCAAAAATGAAAAATCAACTGAAAAATTTAATTTTCATAATAAATAAAGAAAAGTTGAAAGAAAAATGAAAAATCAACTGAAAAATTAAATTTTCATAATAAATAAAGAAAAGTTGAAAGAAAAATGAAAAATCAACTGAAAAATTAAATTTTCATAATAAATAAAGAAAAGTTGAAAGAAAAATTTCGATATTTTTTTCAAAGTCAGAAATATAAAAAAATCAATTTTTTTGATTTTTAAGTGAAATGCATTTGAAATAGAAACTTCTCAATGAAACTGAGGTGTATGTGAAAAATTTTTTTTCTTGAAAATTTCGAAAATTTTTCTAAGTCCCAAAAATGAAAAATCAACTGAAAAATTTAATTTTCATAATAAATAAAGAAAAGTTGAAAGAAAAATGAAAAATCAACTGAAAAATTAAATTTTCATAATAAATAAAGAAAAGTTGAAAGAAAAATTTCGATATTTTTTTCAAAGTCAGAAATATAAAAAAATCAATTTTTTTGATTTTTAAGTGAAATGCATTTGAAATAGAAACTTCTCAATGAAACTGAGGTGTATGTGAAAAATTTTTTTTCTTGAAAATTTCGAAAATTTTTCTAAGTCCCAAAAATGAAAAATCAACTGAAAAATTTAATTTTCATAATAAATAAAGAAAAGTTGAAAGAAAAATGAAAAATCAACTGAAAAATTAAATTTTCATAATAAATAAAGAAAAGTTGAAAGAAAAATTTCGATATTTTTTTCAAAGTCAGAAATAGTCAGAAATAGTCAGAAATATAAAAAAATCAATTGGAAAAAATATAGTCCCGCTAGAATGCCATTTGCTGTTTGTGTGTTTAAAAGGTATATTATGAGAAGTGTAAAAATGAACAATTCCATAGAAGGTCAGATTATATGAGAAAAAAAATCGAAAATTTTTCTAAGTCCCAAAAATGAAGAATCAACTGAAAAATTTAATTTTCATAATAAATAAAGAAAAGTTGAAAGAAAAATGAAAAATCAACTGAAAAATTAAATTTTCATAATAAATAAAGAAAAGTTGAAAGAAAAATGAAAAATCAACTGAAAAATTAAATTTTCATAATAAATAAAGAAAAGTTGAAAGAAAAATTTCGATATTTTTTTCAAAGTCAGAAATATAAAAAAATCAATTTTTTTGATTTTTAAGTGAAATGCATTTGAAATAGAAACTTCTCAATGAAACTGAGGTGTATGTGAAAAATTTTTTTTCTTGAAAATTTCGAAAATTTTTCTAAGTCCCAAAAATGAAAAATCAACTGAAAAATTTAATTTTCATAATAAATAAAGAAAAGTTGAAAGAAAAATGAAAAATCAACTGAAAAATTAAATTTTCATAATAAATAAAGAAAAGTTGAAAGAAAAATTTCGATATTTTTTTCAAAGTCAGAAATAGTCAGAAATAGTCAGAAATATAAAAAAATCAATTGGAAAAAATATAGTCCCGCTAGAATGCCATTTGCTGTTTGTGTGTTTAAAAGGTATATTATGAGAAGTGTAAAAATGAACAATTCCATAGAAGGTCAGATTATATGAGAAAAAAAATCGAAAATTTTTCTAAGTCCCAAAAATGAAAAATCAACTGAAAAATTAAATTTTCATAATAAATAAAGAAAAGTTGAAAGAAAAATGAAAAATCAACTGAAAAATTAAATTTTCATAATAAATAAAGAAAAGTTGAAAGAAAAATTTCGATATTTTTTTCAAAGTCAGAAATAGTCAGAAATATAAAAAAATCAATTGGAAAAAATATATATATGATTTTTAAGTGGAATTCATTTGAAATAGAGACTTCTCAATGAAACTGAGGTGTATGTCAAAAGTTTTTTTTCTTGAAAATTTCGAAAATTTTTCTAAGTCCCGCTAGAATGCCATTTGCTGTTTGTGTGTTTAAAAGGTATATTATGAGAAGTGTAAAAATGAACAATTCCATAGAAGGTCAGATTATATGAGAAAAAAAATCGAAAATTTTTCTAAGTCCCAAAAATGAAAAATCAACTGAAAAATTTAATTTTCATAATAAATAAAGAAAAGTTGAAAGAAAAATGAAAAATCAACTGAAAAATTAAATTTTCATAATAAATAAAGAAAAGTTGAAAGAAAAATGAAAAATCAACTGAAAAATTAAATTTTCATAATAAATAAAGAAAAGTTGAAAGAAAAATTTCGATATTTTTTTCAAAGTCAGAAATATAAAAAAATCAATTTTTTTGATTTTTAAGTGAAATGCATTTGAAATAGAAACTTCTCAATGAAACTGAGGTGTATGTGAAAAATTTTTTTTCTTGAAAATTTCGAAAATTTTTCTAAGTCCCAAAAATGAAAAATCAACTGAAAAATTTAATTTTCATAATAAATAAAGAAAAGTTGAAAGAAAAATGAAAAATCAACTGAAAAATTAAATTTTCATAATAAATAAAGAAAAGTTGAAAGAAAAATTTCGATATTTTTTTCAAAGTCAGAAATATAAAAAAATCAATTTTTTTGATTTTTAAGTGAAATGCATTTGAAATAGAAACTTCTCAATGAAACTGAGGTGTATGTGAAAAATTTTTTTTCTTGAAAATTTCGAAAATTTTTCTAAGTCCCAAAAATGAAAAATCAACTGAAAAATTTAATTTTCATAATAAATAAAGAAAAGTTGAAAGAAAAATGAAAAATCAACTGAAAAATTAAATTTTCATAATAAATAAAGAAAAGTTGAAAGAAAAATTTCGATATTTTTTTCAAAGTCAGAAATAGTCAGAAATAGTCAGAAATATAAAAAAATCAATTGGAAAAAATATAGTCCCGCTAGAATGCCATTTGCTGTTTGTGTGTTTAAAAGGTATATTATGAGAAGTGTAAAAATGAACAATTCCATAGAAGGTCAGATTATATGAGAAAAAAAATCGAAAATTTTTCTAAGTCCCAAAAATGAAGAATCAACTGAAAAATTTAATTTTCATAATAAATAAAGAAAAGTTGAAAGAAAAATGAAAAATCAACTGAAAAATTAAATTTTCATAATAAATAAAGAAAAGTTGAAAGAAAAATGAAAAATCAACTGAAAAATTAAATTTTCATAATAAATAAAGAAAAGTTGAAAGAAAAATTTCGATATTTTTTTCAAAGTCAGAAATATAAAAAAATCAATTTTTTTGATTTTTAAGTGAAATGCATTTGAAATAGAAACTTCTCAATGAAACTGAGGTGTATGTGAAAAATTTTTTTTCTTGAAAATTTCGAAAATTTTTCTAAGTCCCAAAAATGAAAAATCAACTGAAAAATTTAATTTTCATAATAAATAAAGAAAAGTTGAAAGAAAAATGAAAAATCAACTGAAAAATTAAATTTTCATAATAAATAAAGAAAAGTTGAAAGAAAAATTTCGATATTTTTTTCAAAGTCAGAAATAGTCAGAAATAGTCAGAAATATAAAAAAATCAATTGGAAAAAATATAGTCCCGCTAGAATGCCATTTGCTGTTTGTGTGTTTAAAAGGTATATTATGAGAAGTGTAAAAATGAACAATTCCATAGAAGGTCAGATTATATGAGAAAAAAAATCGAAAATTTTTCTAAGTCCCAAAAATGAAAAATCAACTGAAAAATTAAATTTTCATAATAAATAAAGAAAAGTTGAAAGAAAAATGAAAAATCAACTGAAAAATTAAATTTTCATAATAAATAAAGAAAAGTTGAAAGAAAAATTTCGATATTTTTTTCAAAGTCAGAAATAGTCAGAAATATAAAAAAATCAATTGGAAAAAATATATATATGATTTTTAAGTGGAATTCATTTGAAATAGAGACTTCTCAATGAAACTGAGGTGTATGTCAAAAGTTTTTTTTCTTGAAAATTTCGAAAATTTTTCTAAGTCCCGCTAGAATGCCATTTGCTGTTTGTGTGTTTAAAAGGTATATTATGAGAAGTGTAAAAATGAACAATTCCATAGAAGGTCAGATTATATGAGAAAAAAAATCGAAAATTTTTCTAAGTCCCAAAAATGAAAAATCAACTGAAAAATTTAATTTTCATAATAAATAAAGAAAAGTTGAAAGAAAAATGAAAAATCAACTGAAAAATTAAATTTTCATAATAAATAAAGAAAAGTTGAAAGAAAAATGAAAAATCAACTGAAAAATTAAATTTTCATAATAAATAAAGAAAAGTTGAAAGAAAAATTTCGATATTTTTTTCAAAGTCAGAAATATAAAAAAATCAATTTTTTTGATTTTTAAGTGAAATGCATTTGAAATAGAAACTTCTCAATGAAACTGAGGTGTATGTGAAAAATTTTTTTTCTTGAAAATTTCGAAAATTTTTCTAAGTCCCAAAAATGAAAAATCAACTGAAAAATTTAATTTTCATAATAAATAAAGAAAAGTTGAAAGAAAAAAGAAAAATCAACTGAAAAATTAAATTTTCATAATAAATAAAGAAAAGTTGAAAGAAAAATTTCGATATTTTTTTCAAAGTCAGAAATAGTCAGAAATAGTCAGAAATATAAAAAAATCAATTGGAAAAAATATAGTCCCGCTAGAATGCCATTTGCTGTTTGTGTGTTTAAAAGGTATATTATGAGAAGTGTAAAAATGAACAATTCCATAGAAGGTCAGATTATATGAGAAAAAAAATCGAAAATTTTTCTAAGTCCCAAAAATGAAAAATCAACTGAAAAATTAAATTTTCATAATAAATAAAGAAAAGTTGAAAGAAAAATGAAAAATCAACTGAAAAATTAAATTTTCATAATAAATAAAGAAAAGTTGAAAGAAAAATTTCGATATTTTTTTCAAAGTCAGAAATAGTCAGAAATATAAAAAAATCAATTGGAAAAAATATATATATGATTTTTAAGTGGAATTCATTTGAAATAGAGACTTCTCAATGAAACTGAGGTGTATGTCAAAAGTTTTTTTTCTTGAAAATTTCGAAAATTTTTCTAAGTCCCGCTAGAATGCCATTTGCTGTTTGTGTGTTTAAAAGGTATATTATGAGAAGTGTAAAAATGAACAATTCCATAGAAGGTCAGATTATATGAGAAAAAAAATCGAAAATTTTTCTAAGTCCCAAAAATGAAAAATCAACTGAAAAATTAAATTTTCATAATAAATAAAGAAAAGTTGAAAGAAAAATGAAAAATCAACTGAAAAATTAAATTTTCATAATAAATAAAGAAAAGTTGAAAGAAAAATTTCGATATTTTTTTCAAAGTCAGAAATATAAAAAAATCAATTTTTTTGATTTTTAAGTGAAATGCATTTGAAATAGAAACTTCTCAATGAAACTGAGGTGTATGTGAAAAATTTTTTTTCTTGAAAATTTCGAAAATTTTTCTAAGTCCCAAAAATGAAAAATCAACTGAAAAATTTAATTTTCATAATAAATAAAGAAAAGTTGAAAGAAAAATGAAAAATCAACTGAAAAATTAAATTTTCATAATAAATAAAGAAAAGTTGAAAGAAAAATTTCGATATTTTTTTCAAAGTCAGAAATAGTCAGAAATAGTCAGAAATATAAAAAAATCAATTGGAAAAAATATAGTCCCGCTAGAATGCCATTTGCTGTTTGTGTGTTTAAAAGGTATATTATGAGAAGTGTAAAAATGAACAATTCCATAGAAGGTCAGATTATATGAGAAAAAAAATCGAAAATTTTTCTAAGTCCCAAAAATGAAAAATCAACTGAAAAATTAAATTTTCATAATAAATAAAGAAAAGTTGAAAGAAAAATGAAAAATCAACTGAAAAATTAAATTTTCATAATAAATAAAGAAAAGTTGAAAGAAAAATTTCGATATTTTTTTCAAAGTCAGAAATAGTCAGAAATATAAAAAAATCAATTGGAAAAAATATATATATGATTTTTAAGTGGAATTCATTTGAAATAGAGACTTCTCAATGAAACTGAGGTGTATGTCAAAAGTTTTTTTTCTTGAAAATTTCGAAAATTTTTCTAAGTCCCGCTAGAATGCCATTTGCTGTTTGTGTGTTTAAAAGGTATATTATGAGAAGTGTAAAAATGAACAATTCCATAGAAGGTCAGATTATATGAGAAAAAAAATCGAAAATTTTTCTAAGTCCCAAAAATGAAAAATCAACTGAAAAATTAAATTTTCATAATAAATAAAGAAAAGTTGAAAGAAAAATTTCGATATTTTTTTCAAAGTCAGAAATAGTCAGAAATAGTCAGAAATATAAAAAAATCAATTGGAAAAAATATAGTCCCGCTAGAATGCCATTTGCTGTTTGTGTGTTTAAAAGGTATATTATGAGAAGTGTAAAAATGAACAATTCCATAGAAGGTCAGATTATATGAGAAAAAAAATCGAAAATTTTTCTAAGTCCCAAAAATGAAGAATCAACTGAAAAATTTAATTTTCATAATAAATAAAGAAAAGTTGAAAGAAAAATGAAAAATCAACTGAAAAATTAAATTTTCATAATAAATAAAGAAAAGTTGAAAGAAAAATGAAAAATCAACTGAAAAATTAAATTTTCATAATAAATAAAGAAAAGTTGAAAGAAAAATTTCGATATTTTTTTCAAAGTCAGAAATATAAAAAAATCAATTTTTTTGATTTTTAAGTGAAATGCATTTGAAATAGAAACTTCTCAATGAAACTGAGGTGTATGTGAAAAATTTTTTTTCTTGAAAATTTCGAAAATTTTTCTAAGTCCCAAAAATGAAAAATCAACTGAAAAATTAAATTTTCATAATAAATAAAGAAAAGTTGAAAGAAAAATGAAAAATCAACTGAAAAATTAAATTTTCATAATAAATAAAGAAAAGTTGAAAGAAAAATTTCGATATTTTTTTCAAAGTCAGAAATAGTCAGAAATATAAAAAAATCAATTGGAAAAAATATATATATGATTTTTAAGTGGAATTCATTTGAAATAGAGACTTCTCAATGAAACTGAGGTGTATGTCAAAAGTTTTTTTTCTTGAAAATTTCGAAAATTTTTCTAAGTCCCGCTAGAATGCCATTTGCTGTTTGTGTGTTTAAAAGGTATATTATGAGAAGTGTAAAAATGAACAATTCCATAGAAGGTCAGATTATATGAGAAAAAAAATCGAAAATTTTTCTAAGTCCCAAAAATGAAAAATCAACTGAAAAATTAAATTTTCATAATAAATAAAGAAAAGTTGAAAGAAAAATGAAAAATCAACTGAAAAATTAAATTTTCATAATAAATAAAGAAAAGTTGAAAGAAAAATTTCGATATTTTTTTCAAAGTCAGAAATATAAAAAAATCAATTTTTTTGATTTTTAAGTGAAATGCATTTGAAATAGAAACTTCTCAATGAAACTGAGGTGTATGTGAAAAATTTTTTTTCTTGAAAATTTCGAAAATTTTTCTAAGTCCCAAAAATGAAAAATCAACTGAAAAATTTAATTTTCATAATAAATAAAGAAAAGTTGAAAGAAAAATGAAAAATCAACTGAAAAATTAAATTTTCATAATAAATAAAGAAAAGTTGAAAGAAAAATTTCGATATTTTTTTCAAAGTCAGAAATATAAAAAAATCAATTTTTTTGATTTTTAAGTGAAATGCATTTGAAATAGAAACTTCTCAATGAAACTGAGGTGTATGTGAAAAATTTTTTTTCTTGAAAATTTCGAAAATTTTTCTAAGTCCCAAAAATGAAAAATCAACTGAAAAATTTAATTTTCATAATAAATAAAGAAAAGTTGAAAGAAAAATGAAAAATCAACTGAAAAATTAAATTTTCATAATAAATAAAGAAAAGTTGAAAGAAAAATTTCGATATTTTTTTCAAAGTCAGAAATAGTCAGAAATAGTCAGAAATATAAAAAAATCAATTGGAAAAAATATAGTCCCGCTAGAATGCCATTTGCTGTTTGTGTGTTTAAAAGGTATATTATGAGAAGTGTAAAAATGAACAATTCCATAGAAGGTCAGATTATATGAGAAAAAAAATCGAAAATTTTTCTAAGTCCCAAAAATGAAGAATCAACTGAAAAATTTAATTTTCATAATAAATAAAGAAAAGTTGAAAGAAAAATGAAAAATCAACTGAAAAATTAAATTTTCATAATAAATAAAGAAAAGTTGAAAGAAAAATGAAAAATCAACTGAAAAATTAAATTTTCATAATAAATAAAGAAAAGTTGAAAGAAAAATTTCGATATTTTTTTCAAAGTCAGAAATATAAAAAAATCAATTTTTTTGATTTTTAAGTGAAATGCATTTGAAATAGAAACTTCTCAATGAAACTGAGGTGTATGTGAAAAATTTTTTTTCTTGAAAATTTCGAAAATTTTTCTAAGTCCCAAAAATGAAAAATCAACTGAAAAATTTAATTTTCATAATAAATAAAGAAAAGTTGAAAGAAAAATGAAAAATCAACTGAAAAATTAAATTTTCATAATAAATAAAGAAAAGTTGAAAGAAAAATTTCGATATTTTTTTCAAAGTCAGAAATAGTCAGAAATAGTCAGAAATATAAAAAAATCAATTGGAAAAAATATAGTCCCGCTAGAATGCCATTTGCTGTTTGTGTGTTTAAAAGGTATATTATGAGAAGTGTAAAAATGAACAATTCCATAGAAGGTCAGATTATATGAGAAAAAAAATCGAAAATTTTTCTAAGTCCCAAAAATGAAAAATCAACTGAAAAATTAAATTTTCATAATAAATAAAGAAAAGTTGAAAGAAAAATGAAAAATCAACTGAAAAATTAAATTTTCATAATAAATAAAGAAAAGTTGAAAGAAAAATTTCGATATTTTTTTCAAAGTCAGAAATAGTCAGAAATATAAAAAAATCAATTGGAAAAAATATATATATGATTTTTAAGTGGAATTCATTTGAAATAGAGACTTCTCAATGAAACTGAGGTGTATGTCAAAAGTTTTTTTTCTTGAAAATTTCGAAAATTTTTCTAAGTCCCGCTAGAATGCCATTTGCTGTTTGTGTGTTTAAAAGGTATATTATGAGAAGTGTAAAAATGAACAATTCCATAGAAGGTCAGATTATATGAGAAAAAAAATCGAAAATTTTTCTAAGTCCCAAAAATGAAAAATCAACTGAAAAATTTAATTTTCATAATAAATAAAGAAAAGTTGAAAGAAAAATGAAAAATCAACTGAAAAATTAAATTTTCATAATAAATAAAGAAAAGTTGAAAGAAAAATGAAAAATCAACTGAAAAATTAAATTTTCATAATAAATAAAGAAAAGTTGAAAGAAAAATTTCGATATTTTTTTCAAAGTCAGAAATATAAAAAAATCAATTTTTTTGATTTTTAAGTGAAATGCATTTGAAATAGAAACTTCTCAATGAAACTGAGGTGTATGTGAAAAATTTTTTTTCTTGAAAATTTCGAAAATTTTTCTAAGTCCCAAAAATGAAAAATCAACTGAAAAATTTAATTTTCATAATAAATAAAGAAAAGTTGAAAGAAAAATGAAAAATCAACTGAAAAATTAAATTTTCATAATAAATAAAGAAAAGTTGAAAGAAAAATTTCGATATTTTTTTCAAAGTCAGAAATATAAAAAAATCAATTTTTTTGATTTTTAAGTGAAATGCATTTGAAATAGAAACTTCTCAATGAAACTGAGGTGTATGTGAAAAATTTTTTTTCTTGAAAATTTCGAAAATTTTTCTAAGTCCCAAAAATGAAAAATCAACTGAAAAATTTAATTTTCATAATAAATAAAGAAAAGTTGAAAGAAAAATGAAAAATCAACTGAAAAATTAAATTTTCATAATAAATAAAGAAAAGTTGAAAGAAAAATTTCGATATTTTTTTCAAAGTCAGAAATAGTCAGAAATAGTCAGAAATATAAAAAAATCAATTGGAAAAAATATAGTCCCGCTAGAATGCCATTTGCTGTTTGTGTGTTTAAAAGGTATATTATGAGAAGTGTAAAAATGAACAATTCCATAGAAGGTCAGATTATATGAGAAAAAAAATCGAAAATTTTTCTAAGTCCCAAAAATGAAGAATCAACTGAAAAATTTAATTTTCATAATAAATAAAGAAAAGTTGAAAGAAAAATGAAAAATCAACTGAAAAATTAAATTTTCATAATAAATAAAGAAAAGTTGAAAGAAAAATGAAAAATCAACTGAAAAATTAAATTTTCATAATAAATAAAGAAAAGTTGAAAGAAAAATTTCGATATTTTTTTCAAAGTCAGAAATATAAAAAAATCAATTTTTTTGATTTTTAAGTGAAATGCATTTGAAATAGAAACTTCTCAATGAAACTGAGGTGTATGTGAAAAATTTTTTTTCTTGAAAATTTCGAAAATTTTTCTAAGTCCCAAAAATGAAAAATCAACTGAAAAATTTAATTTTCATAATAAATAAAGAAAAGTTGAAAGAAAAATGAAAAATCAACTGAAAAATTAAATTTTCATAATAAATAAAGAAAAGTTGAAAGAAAAATTTCGATATTTTTTTCAAAGTCAGAAATAGTCAGAAATAGTCAGAAATATAAAAAAATCAATTGGAAAAAATATAGTCCCGCTAGAATGCCATTTGCTGTTTGTGTGTTTAAAAGGTATATTATGAGAAGTGTAAAAATGAACAATTCCATAGAAGGTCAGATTATATGAGAAAAAAAATCGAAAATTTTTCTAAGTCCCAAAAATGAAAAATCAACTGAAAAATTAAATTTTCATAATAAATAAAGAAAAGTTGAAAGAAAAATGAAAAATCAACTGAAAAATTAAATTTTCATAATAAATAAAGAAAAGTTGAAAGAAAAATTTCGATATTTTTTTCAAAGTCAGAAATAGTCAGAAATATAAAAAAATCAATTGGAAAAAATATATATATGATTTTTAAGTGGAATTCATTTGAAATAGAGACTTCTCAATGAAACTGAGGTGTATGTCAAAAGTTTTTTTTCTTGAAAATTTCGAAAATTTTTCTAAGTCCCGCTAGAATGCCATTTGCTGTTTGTGTGTTTAAAAGGTATATTATGAGAAGTGTAAAAATGAACAATTCCATAGAAGGTCAGATTATATGAGAAAAAAAATCGAAAATTTTTCTAAGTCCCAAAAATGAAAAATCAACTGAAAAATTTAATTTTCATAATAAATAAAGAAAAGTTGAAAGAAAAATGAAAAATCAACTGAAAAATTAAATTTTCATAATAAATAAAGAAAAGTTGAAAGAAAAATGAAAAATCAACTGAAAAATTAAATTTTCATAATAAATAAAGAAAAGTTGAAAGAAAAATTTCGATATTTTTTTCAAAGTCAGAAATATAAAAAAATCAATTTTTTTGATTTTTAAGTGAAATGCATTTGAAATAGAAACTTCTCAATGAAACTGAGGTGTATGTGAAAAATTTTTTTTCTTGAAAATTTCGAAAATTTTTCTAAGTCCCAAAAATGAAAAATCAACTGAAAAATTTAATTTTCATAATAAATAAAGAAAAGTTGAAAGAAAAATGAAAAATCAACTGAAAAATTAAATTTTCATAATAAATAAAGAAAAGTTGAAAGAAAAATTTCGATATTTTTTTCAAAGTCAGAAATATAAAAAAATCAATTTTTTTGATTTTTAAGTGAAATGCATTTGAAATAGAAACTTCTCAATGAAACTGAGGTGTATGTGAAAAATTTTTTTTCTTGAAAATTTCGAAAATTTTTCTAAGTCCCAAAAATGAAAAATCAACTGAAAAATTTAATTTTCATAATAAATAAAGAAAAGTTGAAAGAAAAATGAAAAATCAACTGAAAAATTAAATTTTCATAATAAATAAAGAAAAGTTGAAAGAAAAATTTCGATATTTTTTTCAAAGTCAGAAATAGTCAGAAATAGTCAGAAATATAAAAAAATCAATTGGAAAAAATATAGTCCCGCTAGAATGCCATTTGCTGTTTGTGTGTTTAAAAGGTATATTATGAGAAGTGTAAAAATGAACAATTCCATAGAAGGTCAGATTATATGAGAAAAAAAATCGAAAATTTTTCTAAGTCCCAAAAATGAAGAATCAACTGAAAAATTTAATTTTCATAATAAATAAAGAAAAGTTGAAAGAAAAATGAAAAATCAACTGAAAAATTAAATTTTCATAATAAATAAAGAAAAGTTGAAAGAAAAATGAAAAATCAACTGAAAAATTAAATTTTCATAATAAATAAAGAAAAGTTGAAAGAAAAATTTCGATATTTTTTTCAAAGTCAGAAATATAAAAAAATCAATTTTTTTGATTTTTAAGTGAAATGCATTTGAAATAGAAACTTCTCAATGAAACTGAGGTGTATGTGAAAAATTTTTTTTCTTGAAAATTTCGAAAATTTTTCTAAGTCCCAAAAATGAAAAATCAACTGAAAAATTTAATTTTCATAATAAATAAAGAAAAGTTGAAAGAAAAATGAAAAATCAACTGAAAAATTAAATTTTCATAATAAATAAAGAAAAGTTGAAAGAAAAATTTCGATATTTTTTTCAAAGTCAGAAATAGTCAGAAATATAAAAAAATCAATTGGAAAAAATATAGTCCCGCTAGAATGCCATTTGCTGTTTGTGTGTTTAAAAGGTATATTATGAGAAGTGTAAAAATGAACAATTCCATAGAAGGTCAGATTATATGAGAAAAAAAATCGAAAATTTTTCTAAGTCCCAAAAATGAAAAATCAACTGAAAAATTTAATTTTCATAATAAATAAAGAAAAGTTGAAAGAAAAATGAAAAATCAACTGAAAAATTAAATTTTCATAATAAATAAAGAAAAGTTGAAAGAAAAATGAAAAATCAACTGAAAAATTAAATTTTCATAATAAATAAAGAAAAGTTGAAAGAAAAATTTCGATATTTTTTTCAAAGTCAGAAATATAAAAAAATCAATTTTTTTGATTTTTAAGTGAAATGCATTTGAAATAGAAACTTCTCAATGAAACTGAGGTGTATGTGAAAAATTTTTTTTCTTGAAAATTTCGAAAATTTTTCTAAGTCCCAAAAATGAAAAATCAACTGAAAAATTTAATTTTCATAATAAATAAAGAAAAGTTGAAAGAAAAATGAAAAATCAACTGAAAAATTAAATTTTCATAATAAATAAAGAAAAGTTGAAAGAAAAATTTCGATATTTTTTTCAAAGTCAGAAATAGTCAGAAATAGTCAGAAATATAAAAAAATCAATTGGAAAAAATATAGTCCCGCTAGAATGCCATTTGCTGTTTGTGTGTTTAAAAGGTATATTATGAGAAGTGTAAAAATGAACAATTCCATAGAAGGTCAGATTATATGAGAAAAAAAATCGAAAATTTTTCTAAGTCCCAAAAATGAAGAATCAACTGAAAAATTTAATTTTCATAATAAATAAAGAAAAGTTGAAAGAAAAATGAAAAATCAACTGAAAAATTAAATTTTCATAATAAATAAAGAAAAGTTGAAAGAAAAATGAAAAATCAACTGAAAAATTAAATTTTCATAATAAATAAAGAAAAGTTGAAAGAAAAATTTCGATATTTTTTTCAAAGTCAGAAATATAAAAAAATCAATTTTTTTGATTTTTAAGTGAAATGCATTTGAAATAGAAACTTCTCAATGAAACTGAGGTGTATGTGAAAAATTTTTTTTCTTGAAAATTTCGAAAATTTTTCTAAGTCCCAAAAATGAAAAATCAACTGAAAAATTTAATTTTCATAATAAATAAAGAAAAGTTGAAAGAAAAATGAAAAATCAACTGAAAAATTAAATTTTCATAATAAATAAAGAAAAGTTGAAAGAAAAATTTCGATATTTTTTTCAAAGTCAGAAATAGTCAGAAATATAAAAAAATCAATTGGAAAAAATATAGTCCCGCTAGAATGCCATTTGCTGTTTGTGTGTTTAAAAGGTATATTATGAGAAGTGTAAAAATGAACAATTCCATAGAAGGTCAGATTATATGAGAAAAAAAATCGAAAATTTTTCTAAGTCCCAAAAATGAAAAATCAACTGAAAAATTAAATTTTCATAATAAATAAAGAAAAGTTGAAAGAAAAATGAAAAATCAACTGAAAAATTAAATTTTCATAATAAATAAAGAAAAGTTGAAAGAAAAATTTCGATATTTTTTTCAAAGTCAGAAATAGTCAGAAATATAAAAAAATCAATTGGAAAAAATATATATATGATTTTTAAGTGGAATTCATTTGAAATAGAGACTTCTCAATGAAACTGAGGTGTATGTCAAAAATTTTTTTTCTTGAAAATTTCGAAAATTTTTCTAAGTCCCGCTAGAATGCCATTTGCTGTTTGTGTGTTTAAAAGGTATATTATGAGAAGTGTAAAAATGAACAATTCCATAGAAGGTCAGATTATATGAGAAAAAAAATCGAAAATTTTTCTAAGTCCCAAAAATGAAAAATCAACTGAAAAATTTAATTTTCATAATAAATAAAGAAAAGTTGAAAGAAAAATGAAAAATCAACTGAAAAATTAAATTTTCATAATAAATAAAGAAAAGTTGAAAGAAAAATGAAAAATCAACTGAAAAATTAAATTTTCATAATAAATAAAGAAAAGTTGAAAGAAAAATTTCGATATTTTTTTCAAAGTCAGAAATATAAAAAAATCAATTTTTTTGATTTTTAAGTGAAATGTATTTGAAATAGAAGCTTCTCAATGAAACTGAGGTGTATGTGAAAAATTTTTTTTCTTGAAAATTTCGAAAATTTTTCTAAGTCCCAAAAATGAAAAATCAACTGAAAAATTAAATTTTCATAATAAATAAAGAAAAGTTGAAAGAAAAATGAAAAATCAACTGAAAAATTAAATTTTCATAATAAATAAAGAAAAGTTGAAAGAAAAATTTCGATATTTTTTTCAAAGTCAGAAATATAAAAAAATCAATTTTTTTGATTTTTAAGTGAAATGCATTTGAAATAGAAACTTCTCAATGAAACTGAGGTGTATGTGAAAAATTTTTTTTCTTGAAAATTTCGAAAATTTTTCTAAGTCCCAAAAATGAAAAATCAACTGAAAAATTTAATTTTCATAATAAATAAAGAAAAGTTGAAAGAAAAATGAAAAATCAACTGAAAAATTAAATTTTCATAATAAATAAAGAAAAGTTGAAAGAAAAATTTCGATATTTTTTTCAAAGTCAGAAATAGTCAGAAATAGTCAGAAATATAAAAAAATCAATTGGAAAAAATATAGTCCCGCTAGAATGCCATTTGCTGTTTGTGTGTTTAAAAGGTATATTATGAGAAGTGTAAAAATGAACAATTCCATAGAAGGTCAGATTATATGAGAAAAAAAATCGAAAATTTTTCTAAGTCCCAAAAATGAAGAATCAACTGAAAAATTTAATTTTCATAATAAATAAAGAAAAGTTGAAAGAAAAATGAAAAATCAACTGAAAAATTAAATTTTCATAATAAATAAAGAAAAGTTGAAAGAAAAATGAAAAATCAACTGAAAAATTAAATTTTCATAATAAATAAAGAAAAGTTGAAAGAAAAATTTCGATATTTTTTTCAAAGTCAGAAATATAAAAAAATCAATTTTTTTGATTTTTAAGTGAAATGCATTTGAAATAGAAACTTCTCAATGAAACTGAGGTGTATGTGAAAAATTTTTTTTCTTGAAAATTTCGAAAATTTTTCTAAGTCCCAAAAATGAAAAATCAACTGAAAAATTAAATTTTCATAATAAATAAAGAAAAGTTGAAAGAAAAATGAAAAATCAACTGAAAAATTAAATTTTCATAATAAATAAAGAAAAGTTGAAAGAAAAATTTCGATATTTTTTTCAAAGTCAGAAATAGTCAGAAATATAAAAAAATCAATTGGAAAAAATATAGTCCCGCTAGAATGCCATTTGCTGTTTGTGTGTTTAAAAGGTATATTATGAGAAGTGTAAAAATGAACAATTCCATAGAAGGTCAGATTATATGAGAAAAAAAATCGAAAATTTTTCTAAGTCCCAAAAATGAAAAATCAACTGAAAAATTAAATTTTCATAATAAATAAAGAAAAGTTGAAAGAAAAATGAAAAATCAACTGAAAAATTAAATTTTCATAATAAATAAAGAAAAGTTGAAAGAAAAATTTCGATATTTTTTTCAAAGTCAGAAATAGTCAGAAATATAAAAAAATCAATTGGAAAAAATATATATATGATTTTTAAGTGGAATTCATTTGAAATAGAGACTTCTCAATGAAACTGAGGTGTATGTCAAAAATTTTTTTTCTTGAAAATTTCGAAAATTTTTCTAAGTCCCGCTAGAATGCCATTTGCTGTTTGTGTGTTTAAAAGGTATATTATGAGAAGTGTAAAAATGAACAATTCCATAGAAGGTCAGATTATATGAGAAAAAAAATCGAAAATTTTTCTAAGTCCCAAAAATGAAAAATCAACTGAAAAATTTAATTTTCATAATAAATAAAGAAAAGTTGAAAGAAAAATGAAAAATCAACTGAAAAATTAAATTTTCATAATAAATAAAGAAAAGTTGAAAGAAAAATGAAAAATCAACTGAAAAATTAAATTTTCATAATAAATAAAGAAAAGTTGAAAGAAAAATTTCGATATTTTTTTCAAAGTCAGAAATATAAAAAAATCAATTTTTTTGATTTTTAAGTGAAATGTATTTGAAATAGAAACTTCTCAATGAAACTGAGGTGTATGTGAAAAATTTTTTTTCTTGAAAATTTCGAAAATTTTTCTAAGTCCCAAAAATGAAAAATCAACTGAAAAATTTAATTTTCATAATAAATAAAGAAAAGTTGAAAGAAAAATGAAAAATCAACTGAAAAATTAAATTTTCATAATAAATAAAGAAAAGTTGAAAGAAAAATTTCGATATTTTTTTCAAAGTCAGAAATATAAAAAAATCAATTTTTTTGATTTTTAAGTGAAATGCATTTGAAATAGAAACTTCTCAATGAAACTGAGGTGTATGTGAAAAATTTTTTTTCTTGAAAATTTCGAAAATTTTTCTAAGTCCCAAAAATGAAAAATCAACTGAAAAATTTAATTTTCATAATAAATAAAGAAAAGTTGAAAGAAAAATGAAAAATCAACTGAAAAATTAAATTTTCATAATAAATAAAGAAAAGTTGAAAGAAAAATTTCGATATTTTTTTCAAAGTCAGAAATAGTCAGAAATAGTCAGAAATATAAAAAAATCAATTGGAAAAAATATAGTCCCGCTAGAATGCCATTTGCTGTTTGTGTGTTTAAAAGGTATATTATGAGAAGTGTAAAAATGAACAATTCCATAGAAGGTCAGATTATATGAGAAAAAAAATCGAAAATTTTTCTAAGTCCCAAAAATGAAGAATCAACTGAAAAATTTAATTTTCATAATAAATAAAGAAAAGTTGAAAGAAAAATGAAAAATCAACTGAAAAATTAAATTTTCATAATAAATAAAGAAAAGTTGAAAGAAAAATTTCGATATTTTTTTCAAAGTCAGAAATATAAAAAAATCAATTTTTTTGATTTTTAAGTGAAATGCATTTGAAATAGAAACTTCTCAGTGAAACTGAGGTGTATGTGAAAAATTTTTTTTCTTGAAAATTTCGAAAATTTTTCTAAGTCCCAAAAATGAAAAATCAACTGAAAAATTAAATTTTCATAATAAATAAAGAAAAGTTGAAAGAAAAATGAAAAATCAACTGAAAAATTAAATTTTCATAATAAATAAAGAAAAGTTGAAAGAAAAATTTCGATATTTTTTTCAAAGTCAGAAATAGTCAGAAATATAAAAAAATCAATTGGAAAAAATATATATATGATTTTTAAGTGGAATTCATTTGAAATAGAGACTTCTCAATGAAACTGAGGTGTATGTCAAAAATTTTTTTTCTTGAAAATTTCGAAAATTTTTCTAAGTCCCGCTAGAATGCCATTTGCTGTTTGTGTGTTTAAAAGGTATATTATGAGAAGTGTAAAAATGAACAATTCCATAGAAGGTCAGATTATATGAGAAAAAAAATCGAAAATTTTTCTAAGTCCCAAAAATGAAAAATCAACTGAAAAATTTAATTTTCATAATAAATAAAGAAAAGTTGAAAGAAAAATGAAAAATCAACTGAAAAATTAAATTTTCATAATAAATAAAGAAAAGTTGAAAGAAAAATGAAAAATCAACTGAAAAATTAAATTTTCATAATAAATAAAGAAAAGTTGAAAGAAAAATTTCGATATTTTTTTCAAAGTCAGAAATATAAAAAAATCAATTTTTTTGATTTTTAAGTGAAATGCATTTGAAATAGAAACTTCTCAATGAAACTGAGGTGTATGTGAAAAATTTTTTTTCTTGAAAATTTCGAAAATTTTTCTAAGTCCCAAAAATGAAAAATCAACTGAAAAATTTAATTTTCATAATAAATAAAGAAAAGTTGAAAGAAAAATGAAAAATCAACTGAAAAATTAAATTTTCATAATAAATAAAGAAAAGTTGAAAGAAAAATTTCGATATTTTTTTCAAAGTCAGAAATATAAAAAAATCAATTTTTTTGATTTTTAAGTGAAATGCATTTGAAATAGAAACTTCTCAATGAAACTGAGGTGTATGTGAAAAATTTTTTTTCTTGAAAATTTCGAAAATTTTTCTAAGTCCCAAAAATGAAAAATCAACTGAAAAATTTAATTTTCATAATAAATAAAGAAAAGTTGAAAGAAAAATGAAAAATCAACTGAAAAATTAAATTTTCATAATAAATAAAGAAAAGTTGAAAGAAAAATTTCGATATTTTTTTCAAAGTCAGAAATAGTCAGAAATAGTCAGAAATATAAAAAAATCAATTGGAAAAAATATAGTCCCGCTAGAATGCCATTTGCTGTTTGTGTGTTTAAAAGGTATATTATGAGAAGTGTAAAAATGAACAATTCCATAGAAGGTCAGATTATATGAGAAAAAAAATCGAAAATTTTTCTAAGTCCCAAAAATGAAGAATCAACTGAAAAATTTAATTTTCATAATAAATAAAGAAAAGTTGAAAGAAAAATGAAAAATCAACTGAAAAATTAAATTTTCATAATAAATAAAGAAAAGTTGAAAGAAAAATTTCGATATTTTTTTCAAAGTCAGAAATAGTCAGAAATATAAAAAAATCAATTGGAAAAAATATATATATGATTTTTAAGTGGAATTCATTTGAAATAGAGACTTCTCAATGAAACTGAGGTGTATGTCAAAAATTTTTTTTCTTGAAAATTTCGAAAATTTTTCTAAGTCCCGCTAGAATGCCATTTGCTGTTTGTGTGTTTAAAAGGTATATTATGAGAAGTGTAAAAATGAACAATTCCATAGAAGGTCAGATTATATGAGAAAAAAAATCGAAAATTTTTCTAAGTCCCAAAAATGAAAAATCAACTGAAAAATTAAATTTTCATAATAAATAAAGAAAAGTTGAAAGAAAAATGAAAAATCAACTGAAAAATTAAATTTTCATAATAAATAAAGAAAAGTTGAAAGAAAAATTTCGATATTTTTTTCAAAGTCAGAAATAGTCAGAAATATAAAAAAATCAATTGGAAAAAATATATATATGATTTTTAAGTGGAATTCATTTGAAATAGAGACTTCTCAATGAAACTGAGGTGTATGTCAAAAATTTTTTTTCTTGAAAATTTCGAAAATTTTTCTAAGTCCCGCTAGAATGCCATTTGCTGTTTGTGTGTTTAAAAGGTATATTATGAGAAGTGTAAAAATGAACAATTCCATAGAAGGTCAGATTATATGAGAAAAAAAATCGAAAATTTTTCTAAGTCCCAAAAATGAAAAATCAACTGAAAAATTTAATTTTCATAATAAATAAAGAAAAGTTGAAAGAAAAATGAAAAATCAACTGAAAAATTAAATTTTCATAATAAATAAAGAAAAGTTGAAAGAAAAATGAAAAATCAACTGAAAAATTAAATTTTCATAATAAATAAAGAAAAGTTGAAAGAAAAATTTCGATATTTTTTTCAAAGTCAGAAATATAAAAAAATCAATTTTTTTGATTTTTAAGTGAAATGCATTTGAAATAGAAACTTCTCAATGAAACTGAGGTGTATGTGAAAAATTTTTTTTCTTGAAAATTTCGAAAATTTTTCTAAGTCCCAAAAATGAAAAATCAACTGAAAAATTTAATTTTCATAATAAATAAAGAAAAGTTGAAAGAAAAATGAAAAATCAACTGAAAAATTAAATTTTCATAATAAATAAAGAAAAGTTGAAAGAAAAATTTCGATATTTTTTTCAAAGTCAGAAATAGTCAGAAATATAAAAAAATCAATTGGAAAAAATATATATATGATTTTTAAGTGGAATTCATTTGAAATAGAGACTTCTCAATGAAACTGAGGTGTATGTCAAAAATTTTTTTTCTTGAAAATTTCGAAAATTTTTCTAAGTCCCGCTAGAATGCCATTTGCTGTTTGTGTGTTTAAAAGGTATATTATGAGAAGTGTAAAAATGAACAATTCCATAGAAGGTCAGATTATATGAGAAAAAAAATCGAAAATTTTTCTAAGTCCCAAAAATGAAAAATCAACTGAAAAATTAAATTTTCATAATAAATAAAGAAAAGTTGAAAGAAAAATTTCGATATTTTTTTCAAAGTCAGAAATATAAAAAAATCAATTTTTTTGATTTTTAAGTGAAATGCATTTGAAATAGAAACTTCTCAATGAAACTGAGGTGTATGTGAAAAATTTTTTTTCTTGAAAATTTCGAAAATTTTTCTAAGTCCCAAAAATGAAAAATCAACTGAAAAATTTAATTTTCATAATAAATAAAGAAAAGTTGAAAGAAAAATGAAAAATCAACTGAAAAATTAAATTTTCATAATAAATAAAGAAAAGTTGAAAGAAAAATTTCGATATTTTTTTCAAAGTCAGAAATAGTCAGAAATATAAAAAAATCAATTGGAAAAAATATATATATGATTTTTAAGTGGAATTCATTTGAAATAGAGACTTCTCAATGAAACTGAGGTGTATGTCAAAAATTTTTTTTCTTGAAAATTTCGAAAATTTTTCTAAGTCCCGCTAGAATGCCATTTGCTGTTTGTGTGTTTAAAAGGTATATTATGAGAAGTGTAAAAATGAACAATTCCATAGAAGGTCAGATTATATGAGAAAAAAAATCGAAAATTTTTCTAAGTCCCAAAAATGAAAAATCAACTGAAAAATTTAATTTTCATAATAAATAAAGAAAAGTTGAAAGAAAAATGAAAAATCAACTGAAAAATTAAATTTTCATAATAAATAAAGAAAAGTTGAAAGAAAAATGAAAAATCAACTGAAAAATTAAATTTTCATAATAAATAAAGAAAAGTTGAAAGAAAAATTTCGATATTTTTTTCAAAGTCAGAAATATAAAAAAATCAATTTTTTTGATTTTTAAGTGAAATGCATTTGAAATAGAAACTTCTCAATGAAACTGAGGTGTATGTGAAAAATTTTTTTTCTTGAAAATTTCGAAAATTTTTCTAAGTCCCAAAAATGAAAAATCAACTGAAAAATTTAATTTTCATAATAAATAAAGAAAAGTTGAAAGAAAAATGAAAAATCAACTGAAAAATTAAATTTTCATAATAAATAAAGAAAAGTTGAAAGAAAAATTTCGATATTTTTTTCAAAGTCAGAAATATAAAAAAATCAATTTTTTTGATTTTTAAGTGAAATGCATTTGAAATAGAAACTTCTCAATGAAACTGAGGTGTATGTGAAAAATTTTTTTTCTTGAAAATTTCGAAAATTTTTCTAAGTCCCAAAAATGAAAAATCAACTGAAAAATTTAATTTTCATAATAAATAAAGAAAAGTTGAAAGAAAAATGAAAAATCAACTGAAAAATTAAATTTTCATAATAAATAAAGAAAAGTTGAAAGAAAAATTTCGATATTTTTTTCAAAGTCAGAAATAGTCAGAAATAGTCAGAAATATAAAAAAATCAATTGGAAAAAATATAGTCCCGCTAGAATGCCATTTGCTGTTTGTGTGTTTAAAAGGTATATTATGAGAAGTGTAAAAATGAACAATTCCATAGAAGGTCAGATTATATGAGAAAAAAAATCGAAAATTTTTCTAAGTCCCAAAAATGAAGAATCAACTGAAAAATTTAATTTTCATAATAAATAAAGAAAAGTTGAAAGAAAAATGAAAAATCAACTGAAAAATTAAATTTTCATAATAAATAAAGAAAAGTTGAAAGAAAAATTTCGATATTTTTTTCAAAGTCAGAAATAGTCAGAAATATAAAAAAATCAATTGGAAAAAATATATATATGATTTTTAAGTGGAATTCATTTGAAATAGAGACTTCTCAATGAAACTGAGGTGTATGTCAAAAATTTTTTTTCTTGAAAATTTCGAAAATTTTTCTAAGTCCCGCTAGAATGCCATTTGCTGTTTGTGTGTTTAAAAGGTATATTATGAGAAGTGTAAAAATGAACAATTCCATAGAAGGTCAGATTATATGAGAAAAAAAATCGAAAATTTTTCTAAGTCCCAAAAATGAAAAATCAACTGAAAAATTAAATTTTCATAATAAATAAAGAAAAGTTGAAAGAAAAATGAAAAATCAACTGAAAAATTAAATTTTCATAATAAATAAAGAAAAGTTGAAAGAAAAATTTCGATATTTTTTTCAAAGTCAGAAATAGTCAGAAATATAAAAAAATCAATTGGAAAAAATATATATATGATTTTTAAGTGGAATTCATTTGAAATAGAGACTTCTCAATGAAACTGAGGTGTATGTCAAAAATTTTTTTTCTTGAAAATTTCGAAAATTTTTCTAAGTCCCGCTAGAATGCCATTTGCTGTTTGTGTGTTTAAAAGGTATATTATGAGAAGTGTAAAAATGAACAATTCCATAGAAGGTCAGATTATATGAGAAAAAAAATCGAAAATTTTTCTAAGTCCCAAAAATGAAAAATCAACTGAAAAATTTAATTTTCATAATAAATAAAGAAAAGTTGAAAGAAAAATGAAAAATCAACTGAAAAATTAAATTTTCATAATAAATAAAGAAAAGTTGAAAGAAAAATGAAAAATCAACTGAAAAATTAAATTTTCATAATAAATAAAGAAAAGTTGAAAGAAAAATTTCGATATTTTTTTCAAAGTCAGAAATATAAAAAAATCAATTTTTTTGATTTTTAAGTGAAATGCATTTGAAATAGAAACTTCTCAATGAAACTGAGGTGTATGTGAAAAATTTTTTTTCTTGAAAATTTCGAAAATTTTTCTAAGTCCCAAAAATGAAAAATCAACTGAAAAATTTAATTTTCATAATAAATAAAGAAAAGTTGAAAGAAAAATGAAAAATCAACTGAAAAATTAAATTTTCATAATAAATAAAGAAAAGTTGAAAGAAAAATTTCGATATTTTTTTCAAAGTCAGAAATAGTCAGAAATATAAAAAAATCAATTGGAAAAAATATATATATGATTTTTAAGTGGAATTCATTTGAAATAGAGACTTCTCAATGAAACTGAGGTGTATGTCAAAAATTTTTTTTCTTGAAAATTTCGAAAATTTTTCTAAGTCCCGCTAGAATGCCATTTGCTGTTTGTGTGTTTAAAAGGTATATTATGAGAAGTGTAAAAATGAACAATTCCATAGAAGGTCAGATTATATGAGAAAAAAAATCGAAAATTTTTCTAAGTCCCAAAAATGAAAAATCAACTGAAAAATTAAATTTTCATAATAAATAAAGAAAAGTTGAAAGAAAAATTTCGATATTTTTTTCAAAGTCAGAAATATAAAAAAATCAATTTTTTTGATTTTTAAGTGAAATGCATTTGAAATAGAAACTTCTCAATGAAACTGAGGTGTATGTGAAAAATTTTTTTTCTTGAAAATTTCGAAAATTTTTCTAAGTCCCAAAAATGAAAAATCAACTGAAAAATTTAATTTTCATAATAAATAAAGAAAAGTTGAAAGAAAAATGAAAAATCAACTGAAAAATTAAATTTTCATAATAAATAAAGAAAAGTTGAAAGAAAAATTTCGATATTTTTTTCAAAGTCAGAAATAGTCAGAAATATAAAAAAATCAATTGGAAAAAATATATATATGATTTTTAAGTGGAATTCATTTGAAATAGAGACTTCTCAATGAAACTGAGGTGTATGTCAAAAATTTTTTTTCTTGAAAATTTCGAAAATTTTTCTAAGTCCCGCTAGAATGCCATTTGCTGTTTGTGTGTTTAAAAGGTATATTATGAGAAGTGTAAAAATGAACAATTCCATAGAAGGTCAGATTATATGAGAAAAAAAATCGAAAATTTTTCTAAGTCCCAAAAATGAAAAATCAACTGAAAAATTTAATTTTCATAATAAATAAAGAAAAGTTGAAAGAAAAATGAAAAATCAACTGAAAAATTAAATTTTCATAATAAATAAAGAAAAGTTGAAAGAAAAATGAAAAATCAACTGAAAAATTAAATTTTCATAATAAATAAAGAAAAGTTGAAAGAAAAATTTCGATATTTTTTTCAAAGTCAGAAATATAAAAAAATCAATTTTTTTGATTTTTAAGTGAAATGCATTTGAAATAGAAACTTCTCAATGAAACTGAGGTGTATGTGAAAAATTTTTTTTCTTGAAAATTTCGAAAATTTTTCTAAGTCCCAAAAATGAAAAATCAACTGAAAAATTAAATTTTCATAATAAATAAAGAAAAGTTGAAAGAAAAATGAAAAATCAACTGAAAAATTAAATTTTCATAATAAATAAAGAAAAGTTGAAAGAAAAATTTCGATATTTTTTTCAAAGTCAGAAATAGTCAGAAATAGTCAGAAATATAAAAAAATCAATTGGAAAAAATATAGTCCCGCTAGAATGCCATTTGCTGTTTGTGTGTTTAAAAGGTATATTATGAGAAGTGTAAAAATGAACAATTCCATAGAAGGTCAGATTATATGAGAAAAAAAATCGAAAATTTTTCTAAGTCCCAAAAATGAAAAATCAACTGAAAAATTTAATTTTCATAATAAATAAAGAAAAGTTGAAAGAAAAATGAAAAATCAACTGAAAAATTAAATTTTCATAATAAATAAAGAAAAGTTGAAAGAAAAATGAAAAATCAACTGAAAAATTAAATTTTCATAATAAATAAAGAAAAGTTGAAAGAAAAATTTCGATATTTTTTTCAAAGTCAGAAATAGTCAGAAATAGTCAGAAATATAAAAAAATCAATTGGAAAAAATATAGTCCCGCTAGAATGCCATTTGCTGTTTGTGTGTTTAAAAGGTATATTATGAGAAGTGTAAAAATGAACAATTCCATAGAAGGTCAGATTATATGAGAAAAAAAATCGAAAATTTTTCTAAGTCCCAAAAATGAAAAATCAACTGAAAAATTTAATTTTCATAATAAATAAAGAAAAGTTGAAAGAAAAATGAAAAATCAACTGAAAAATTAAATTTTCATAATAAATAAAGAAAAGTTGAAAGAAAAATTTCGATATTTTTTTCAAAGTCAGAAATAGTCAGAAATATAAAAAAATCAATTGGAAAAAATATATATATGATTTTTAAGTGGAATTCATTTGAAATAGAGACTTCTCAATGAAACTGAGGTGTATGTCAAAAATTTTTTTTCTTGAAAATTTCGAAAATTTTTCTAAGTCCCGCTAGAATGCCATTTGCTGTTTGTGTGTTTAAAAGGTATATTATGAGAAGTGTAAAAATGAACAATTCCATAGAAGGTCAGATTATATGAGAAAAAAAATCGAAAATTTTTCTAAGTCCCAAAAATGAAAAATCAACTGAAAAATTTAATTTTCATAATAAATAAAGAAAAGTTGAAAGAAAAATGAAAAATCAACTGAAAAATTAAATTTTCATAATAAATAAAGAAAAGTTGAAAGAAAAATGAAAAATCAACTGAAAAATTAAATTTTCATAATAAATAAAGAAAAGTTGAAAGAAAAATTTCGATATTTTTTTCAAAGTCAGAAATATAAAAAAATCAATTTTTTTGATTTTTAAGTGAAATGCATTTGAAATAGAAACTTCTCAATGAAACTGAGGTGTATGTGAAAAATTTTTTTTCTTGAAAATTTCGAAAATTTTTCTAAGTCCCAAAAATGAAAAATCAACTGAAAAATTTAATTTTCATAATAAATAAAGAAAAGTTGAAAGAAAAATGAAAAATCAACTGAAAAATTAAATTTTCATAATAAATAAAGAAAAGTTGAAAGAAAAATTTCGATATTTTTTTCAAAGTCAGAAATAGTCAGAAATAGTCAGAAATATAAAAAAATCAATTGGAAAAAATATAGTCCCGCTAGAATGCCATTTGCTGTTTGTGTGTTTAAAAGGTATATTATGAGAAGTGTAAAAATGAACAATTCCATAGAAGGTCAGATTATATGAGAAAAAAAATCGAAAATTTTTCTAAGTCCCAAAAATGAAAAATCAACTGAAAAATTTAATTTTCATAATAAATAAAGAAAAGTTGAAAGAAAAATGAAAAATCAACTGAAAAATTAAATTTTCATAATAAATAAAGAAAAGTTGAAAGAAAAATTTCGATATTTTTTTCAAAGTCAGAAATAGTCAGAAATATAAAAAAATCAATTGGAAAAAATATATATATGATTTTTAAGTGGAATTCATTTGAAATAGAGACTTCTCAATGAAACTGAGGTGTATGTCAAAAATTTTTTTTCTTGAAAATTTCGAAAATTTTTCTAAGTCCCGCTAGAATGCCATTTGCTGTTTGTGTGTTTAAAAGGTATATTATGAGAAGTGTAAAAATGAACAATTCCATAGAAGGTCAGATTATATGAGAAAAAAAATCGAAAATTTTTCTAAGTCCCAAAAATGAAAAATCAACTGAAAAATTTAATTTTCATAATAAATAAAGAAAAGTTGAAAGAAAAATGAAAAATCAACTGAAAAATTAAATTTTCATAATAAATAAAGAAAAGTTGAAAGAAAAATGAAAAATCAACTGAAAAATTAAATTTTCATAATAAATAAAGAAAAGTTGAAAGAAAAATTTCGATATTTTTTTCAAAGTCAGAAATATAAAAAAATCAATTTTTTTGATTTTTAAGTGAAATGCATTTGAAATAGAAACTTCTCAATGAAACTGAGGTGTATGTGAAAAATTTTTTTTCTTGAAAATTTCGAAAATTTTTCTAAGTCCCAAAAATGAAAAATCAACTGAAAAATTTAATTTTCATAATAAATAAAGAAAAGTTGAAAGAAAAATGAAAAATCAACTGAAAAATTAAATTTTCATAATAAATAAAGAAAAGTTGAAAGAAAAATTTCGATATTTTTTTCAAAGTCAGAAATATAAAAAAATCAATTTTTTTGATTTTTAAGTGAAATGCATTTGAAATAGAAACTTCTCAATGAAACTGAGGTGTATGTGAAAAATTTTTTTTCTTGAAAATTTCGAAAATTTTTCTAAGTCCCAAAAATGAAAAATCAACTGAAAAATTTAATTTTCATAATAAATAAAGAAAAGTTGAAAGAAAAATGAAAAATCAACTGAAAAATTAAATTTTCATAATAAATAAAGAAAAGTTGAAAGAAAAATTTCGATATTTTTTTCAAAGTCAGAAATAGTCAGAAATAGTCAGAAATATAAAAAAATCAATTGGAAAAAATATAGTCCCGCTAGAATGCCATTTGCTGTTTGTGTGTTTAAAAGGTATATTATGAGAAGTGTAAAAATGAACAATTCCATAGAAGGTCAGATTATATGAGAAAAAAAATCGAAAATTTTTCTAAGTCCCAAAAATGAAAAATCAACTGAAAAATTTAATTTTCATAATAAATAAAGAAAAGTTGAAAGAAAAATGAAAAATCAACTGAAAAATTAAATTTTCATAATAAATAAAGAAAAGTTGAAAGAAAAGTGAAAAATCAACTGAAAAATTAAATTTTCATAATAAATAAAGAAAAGTTGAAAGAAAAATTTCGATATTTTTTTCAAAGTCAGAAATATAAAAAAATCAATTTTTTTGATTTTTAAGTGAAATGCATTTGAAATAGAAACTTCTCAATGAAACTGAGGTGTATGTGAAAAATTTTTTTTCTTGAAAATTTCGAAAATTTTTCTAAGTCCCAAAAATGAAAAATCAACTGAAAAATTTAATTTTCATAATAAATAAAGAAAAGTTGAAAGAAAAATGAAAAATCAACTGAAAAATTAAATTTTCATAATAAATAAAGAAAAGTTGAAAGAAAAATTTCGATATTTTTTTCAAAGTCAGAAATAGTCAGAAATAGTCAGAAATATAAAAAAATCAATTGGAAAAAATATAGTCCCGCTAGAATGCCATTTGCTGTTTGTGTGTTTAAAAGGTATATTATGAGAAGTGTAAAAATGAACAATTCCATAGAAGGTCAGATTATATGAGAAAAAAAATCGAAAATTTTTCTAAGTCCCAAAAATGAAAAATCAACTGAAAAATTTAATTTTCATAATAAATAAAGAAAAGTTGAAAGAAAAATGAAAAATCAACTGAAAAATTAAATTTTCATAATAAATAAAGAAAAGTTGAAAGAAAAATGAAAAATCAACTGAAAAATTAAATTTTCATAATAAATAAAGAAAAGTTGAAAGAAAAATTTCGATATTTTTTTCAAAGTCAGAAATATAAAAAAATCAATTTTTTTGATTTTTAAGTGAAATGCATTTGAAATAGAAACTTCTCAATGAAACTGAGGTGTATGTGAAAAATTTTTTTTCTTGAAAATTTCGAAAATTTTTTAAAGTCCCAAAAATGAAAAATCAACTGAAAAATTTAATTTTCATAATAAATAAAGAAAAGTTGAAAGAAAAATGAAAAATCAACTGAAAAATTAAATTTTCATAATAAATAAAGAAAAGTTGAAAGAAAAATTTCGATATTTTTTTCAAAGTCAGAAATATAAAAAAATCAATTTTTTTGATTTTTAAGTGAAATGCATTTGAAATAGAAACTTCTCAATGAAACTGAGGTGTATGTGAAAAATTTTTTTTCTTGAAAATTTCGAAAATTTTTCTAAGTCCCAAAAATGAAAAATCAACTGAAAAATTTAATTTTCATAATAAATAAAGAAAAGTTGAAAGAAAAATGAAAAATCAACTGAAAAATTAAATTTTCATAATAAATAAAGAAAAGTTGAAAGAAAAATTTCGATATTTTTTTCAAAGTCAGAAATATAAAAAAATCAATTTTTTTGATTTTTAAGTGAAATGCATTTGAAATAGAAACTTCTCAATGAAACTGAGGTGTATGTGAAAAATTTTTTTTCTTGAAAATTTCGAAAATTTTTCTAAGTCCCAAAAATGAAAAATCAACTGAAAAATTTAATTTTCATAATAAATAAAGAAAAGTTGAAAGAAAAATGAAAAATCAACTGAAAAATTAAATTTTCATAATAAATAAAGAAAAGTTGAAAGAAAAATTTCGATATTTTTTTCAAAGTCAGAAATATAAAAAAATCAATTGGAAAAAATATAGTCCCGCTAGAATGCCATTTGCTGTTTGTGTGTTTAAAAGGTATATTATGAGAAGTGTAAAAATGAACAATTCCATAGAAGGTCAGATTATATGAGAAAAAAAATCGAAAATTTTTCTAAGTCCCAAAAATGAAAAATCAACTGAAAAATTTAATTTTCATAATAAATAAAGAAAAGTTGAAAGAAAAATGAAAAATCAACTGAAAAATTAAATTTTCATAATAAATAAAGAAAAGTTGAAAGAAAAGTGAAAAATCAACTGAAAAATTAAATTTTCATAATAAATAAAGAAAAGTTGAAAGAAAAATTTCGATATTTTTTTCAAAGTCAGAAATATAAAAAAATCAATTTTTTTGATTTTTAAGTGAAATGCATTTGAAATAGAAACTTCTCAATGAAACTGAGGTGTATGTGAAAAATTTTTTTTCTTGAAAATTTCGAAAATTTTTCTAAGTCCCAAAAATGAAAAATCAACTGAAAAATTTAATTTTCATAATAAATAAAGAAAAGTTGAAAGAAAAATGAAAAATCAACTGAAAAATTAAATTTTCATAATAAATAAAGAAAAGTTGAAAGAAAAATTTCGATATTTTTTTCAAAGTCAGAAATATAAAAAAATCAATTTTTTTGATTTTTAAGTGAAATGCATTTGAAATAGAAACTTCTCAATGAAACTGAGGTGTATGTGAAAAATTTTTTTTCTTGAAAATTTCGAAAATTTTTCTAAGTCCCAAAAATGAAAAATCAACTGAAAAATTTAATTTTCATAATAAATAAAGAAAAGTTGAAAGAAAAATGAAAAATCAACTGAAAAATTAAATTTTCATAATAAATAAAGAAAAGTTGAAAGAAAAATTTCGATATTTTTTTCAAAGTCAGAAATAGTCAGAAATAGTCAGAAATATAAAAAAATCAATTGGAAAAAATATAGTCCCGCTAGAATGCCATTTGCTGTTTGTGTGTTTAAAAGGTATATTATGAGAAGTGTAAAAATGAACAATTCCATAGAAGGTCAGATTATATGAGAAAAAAAATCGAAAATTTTTCTAAGTCCCAAAAATGAAAAATCAACTGAAAAATTTAATTTTCATAATAAATAAAGAAAAGTTGAAAGAAAAATGAAAAATCAACTGAAAAATTAAATTTTCATAATAAATAAAGAAAAGTTGAAAGAAAAGTGAAAAATCAACTGAAAAATTAAATTTTCATAATAAATAAAGAAAAGTTGAAAGAAAAATTTCGATATTTTTTTCAAAGTCAGAAATATAAAAAAATCAATTTTTTTGATTTTTAAGTGAAATGCATTTGAAATAGAAACTTCTCAATGAAACTGAGGTGTATGTGAAAAATTTTTTTTCTTGAAAATTTCGAAAATTTTTCTAAGTCCCAAAAATGAAAAATCAACTGAAAAATTTAATTTTCATAATAAATAAAGAAAAGTTGAAAGAAAAATGAAAAATCAACTGAAAAATTAAATTTTCATAATAAATAAAGAAAAGTTGAAAGAAAAATTTCGATATTTTTTTCAAAGTCAGAAATAGTCAGAAATAGTCAGAAATATAAAAAAATCAATTGGAAAAAATATAGTCCCGCTAGAATGCCATTTGCTGTTTGTGTGTTTAAAAGGTATATTATGAGAAGTGTAAAAATGAACAATTCCATAGAAGGTCAGATTATATGAGAAAAAAAATCGAAAATTTTTCTAAGTCCCAAAAATGAAAAATCAACTGAAAAATTTAATTTTCATAATAAATAAAGAAAAGTTGAAAGAAAAATGAAAAATCAACTGAAAAATTAAATTTTCATAATAAATAAAGAAAAGTTGAAAGAAAAATGAAAAATCAACTGAAAAATTAAATTTTCATAATAAATAAAGAAAAGTTGAAAGAAAAATTTCGATATTTTTTTCAAAGTCAGAAATATAAAAAAATCAATTTTTTTGATTTTTAAGTGAAATGCATTTGAAATAGAAACTTCTCAATGAAACTGAGGTGTATGTGAAAAATTTTTTTTCTTGAAAATTTCGAAAATTTTTCTAAGTCCCAAAAATGAAAAATCAACTGAAAAATTTAATTTTCATAATAAATAAAGAAAAGTTGAAAGAAAAATGAAAAATCAACTGAAAAATTAAATTTTCATAATAAATAAAGAAAAGTTGAAAGAAAAATTTCGATATTTTTTTCAAAGTCAGAAATAGTCAGAAATAGTCAGAAATATAAAAAAATCAATTGGAAAAAATATAGTCCCGCTAGAATGCCATTTGCTGTTTGTGTGTTTAAAAGGTATATTATGAGAAGTGTAAAAATGAACAATTCCATAGAAGGTCAGATTATATGAGAAAAAAAATCGAAAATTTTTCTAAGTCCCAAAAATGAAAAATCAACTGAAAAATTTAATTTTCATAATAAATAAAGAAAAGTTGAAAGAAAAATGAAAAATCAACTGAAAAATTAAATTTTCATAATAAATAAAGAAAAGTTGAAAGAAAAATGAAAAATCAACTGAAAAATTAAATTTTCATAATAAATAAAGAAAAGTTGAAAGAAAAATTTCGATATTTTTTTCAAAGTCAGAAATATAAAAAAATCAATTTTTTTGATTTTTAAGTGAAATGCATTTGAAATAGAAACTTCTCAATGAAACTGAGGTGTATGTGAAAAATTTTTTTTCTTGAAAATTTCGAAAATTTTTCTAAGTCCCAAAAATGAAAAATCAACTGAAAAATTTAATTTTCATAATAAATAAAGAAAAGTTGAAAGAAAAATGAAAAATCAACTGAAAAATTAAATTTTCATAATAAATAAAGAAAAGTTGAAAGAAAAATTTCGATATTTTTTTCAAAGTCAGAAATATAAAAAAATCAATTTTTTTGATTTTTAAGTGAAATGCATTTGAAATAGAAACTTCTCAATGAAACTGAGGTGTATGTGAAAAATTTTTTTTCTTGAAAATTTCGAAAATTTTTCTAAGTCCCAAAAATGAAAAATCAACTGAAAAATTTAATTTTCATAATAAATAAAGAAAAGTTGAAAGAAAAATGAAAAATCAACTGAAAAATTAAATTTTCATAATAAATAAAGAAAAGTTGAAAGAAAAATGAAAAATCAACTGAAAAATTAAATTTTCATAATAAATAAAGAAAAGTTGAAAGAAAAATTTCGATATTTTTTTCAAAGTCAGAAATATAAAAAAATCAATTTTTTTGATTTTTAAGTGAAATGCATTTGAAATAGAAACTTCTCAATGAAACTGAGGTGTATGTGAAAAATTTTTTTTCTTGAAAATTTCGAAAATTTTTCTAAGTCCCAAAAATGAAAAATCAACTGAAAAATTTAATTTTCATAATAAATAAAGAAAAGTTGAAAGAAAAATGAAAAATCAACTGAAAAATTAAATTTTCATAATAAATAAAGAAAAGTTGAAAGAAAAATTTCGATATTTTTTTCAAAGTCAGAAATATAAAAAAATCAATTTTTTTGATTTTTAAGTGAAATGCATTTGAAATAGAAACTTCTCAATGAAACTGAGGTGTATGTGAAAAATTTTTTTTCTTGAAAATTTCGAAAATTTTTCTAAGTCCCAAAAATGAAAAATCAACTGAAAAATTTAATTTTCATAATAAATAAAGAAAAGTTGAAAGAAAAATGAAAAATCAACTGAAAAATTAAATTTTCATAATAAATAAAGAAAAGTTGAAAGAAAAATTTCGATATTTTTTTCAAAGTCAGAAATAGTCAGAAATAGTCAGAAATATAAAAAAATCAATTGGAAAAAATATAGTCCCGCTAGAATGCCATTTGCTGTTTGTGTGTTTAAAAGGTATATTATGAGAAGTGTAAAAATGAACAATTCCATAGAAGGTCAGATTATATGAGAAAAAAAATCGAAAATTTTTCTAAGTCCCAAAAATGAAGAATCAACTGAAAAATTTAATTTTCATAATAAATAAAGAAAAGTTGAAAGAAAAATGAAAAATCAACTGAAAAATTAAATTTTCATAATAAATAAAGAAAAGTTGAAAGAAAAATTTCGATATTTTTTTCAAAGTCAGAAATAGTCAGAAATATAAAAAAATCAATTGGAAAAAATATATATATGATTTTTAAGTGGAATTCATTTGAAATAGAGACTTCTCAATGAAACTGAGGTGTATGTCAAAAATTTTTTTTCTTGAAAATTTCGAAAATTTTTCTAAGTCCCGCTAGAATGCCATTTGCTGTTTGTGTGTTTAAAAGGTATATTATGAGAAGTGTAAAAATGAACAATTCCATAGAAGGTCAGATTATATGAGAAAAAAAATCGAAAATTTTTCTAAGTCCCAAAAATGAAAAATCAACTGAAAAATTAAATTTTCATAATAAATAAAGAAAAGTTGAAAGAAAAATGAAAAATCAACTGAAAAATTAAATTTTCATAATAAATAAAGAAAAGTTGAAAGAAAAATTTCGATATTTTTTTCAAAGTCAGAAATATAAAAAAATCAATTTTTTTGATTTTTAAGTGAAATGCATTTGAAATAGAAACTTCTCAATGAAACTGAGGTGTATGTGAAAAATTTTTTTTCTTGAAAATTTCGAAAATTTTTCTAAGTCCCAAAAATGAAAAATCAACTGAAAAATTTAATTTTCATAATAAATAAAGAAAAGTTGAAAGAAAAATGAAAAATCAACTGAAAAATTAAATTTTCATAATAAATAAAGAAAAGTTGAAAGAAAAATTTCGATATTTTTTTCAAAGTCAGAAATAGTCAGAAATAGTCAGAAATATAAAAAAATCAATTGGAAAAAATATAGTCCCGCTAGAATGCCATTTGCTGTTTGTGTGTTTAAAAGGTATATTATGAGAAGTGTAAAAATGAACAATTCCATAGAAGGTCAGATTATATGAGAAAAAAAATCGAAAATTTTTCTAAGTCCCAAAAATGAAAAATCAACTGAAAAATTTAATTTTCATAATAAATAAAGAAAAGTTGAAAGAAAAATGAAAAATCAACTGAAAAATTAAATTTTCATAATAAATAAAGAAAAGTTGAAAGAAAAATGAAAAATCAACTGAAAAATTAAATTTTCATAATAAATAAAGAAAAGTTGAAAGAAAAATTTCGATATTTTTTTCAAAGTCAGAAATATAAAAAAATCAATTTTTTTGATTTTTAAGTGAAATGCATTTGAAATAGAAACTTCTCAATGAAACTGAGGTGTATGTGAAAAATTTTTTTTCTTGAAAATTTCGAAAATTTTTCTAAGTCCCAAAAATGAAAAATCAACTGAAAAATTTAATTTTCATAATAAATAAAGAAAAGTTGAAAGAAAAATGAAAAATCAACTGAAAAATTAAATTTTCATAATAAATAAAGAAAAGTTGAAAGAAAAATTTCGATATTTTTTTCAAAGTCAGAAATATAAAAAAATCAATTTTTTTGATTTTTAAGTGAAATGCATTTGAAATAGAAACTTCTCAATGAAACTGAGGTGTATGTGAAAAATTTTTTTTCTTGAAAATTTCGAAAATTTTTCTAAGTCCCAAAAATGAAAAATCAACTGAAAAATTTAATTTTCATAATAAATAAAGAAAAGTTGAAAGAAAAATGAAAAATCAACTGAAAAATTAAATTTTCATAATAAATAAAGAAAAGTTGAAAGAAAAATGAAAAATCAACTGAAAAATTAAATTTTCATAATAAATAAAGAAAAGTTGAAAGAAAAATTTCGATATTTTTTTCAAAGTCAGAAATATAAAAAAATCAATTTTTTTGATTTTTAAGTGAAATGCATTTGAAATAGAAACTTCTCAATGAAACTGAGGTGTATGTGAAAAATTTTTTTTCTTGA
The DNA here is from genome assembly GCA_963966105.1 of Volucella zonaria. Lineage (NCBI taxonomy): Eukaryota > Metazoa > Arthropoda > Insecta > Diptera > Syrphidae > Volucella > Volucella zonaria. The sequence continues at coordinate 11,833 of CAWYQB010000545.1, read as the reverse complement.
AAATTTCGAAAATTTTTCTAAGTCCCAAAAATGAAAAATCAACTGAAAAATTTAATTTTCATAATAAATAAAGAAAAGTTGAAAGAAAAATGAAAAATCAACTGAAAAATTAAATTTTCATAATAAATAAAGAAAAGTTGAAAGAAAAATTTCGATATTTTTTTCAAAGTCAGAAATATAAAAAAATCAATTTTTTTGATTTTTAAGTGAAATGCATTTGAAATAGAAACTTCTCAATGAAACTGAGGTGTATGTGAAAAATTTTTTTTCTTGAAAATTTCGAAAATTTTTCTAAGTCCCAAAAATGAAAAATCAACTGAAAAATTTAATTTTCATAATAAATAAAGAAAAGTTGAAAGAAAAATGAAAAATCAACTGAAAAATTAAATTTTCATAATAAATAAAGAAAAGTTGAAAGAAAAATTTCGATATTTTTTTCAAAGTCAGAAATAGTCAGAAATAGTCAGAAATATAAAAAAATCAATTGGAAAAAATATAGTCCCGCTAGAATGCCATTTGCTGTTTGTGTGTTTAAAAGGTATATTATGAGAAGTGTAAAAATGAACAATTCCATAGAAGGTCAGATTATATGAGAAAAAAAATCGAAAATTTTTCTAAGTCCCAAAAATGAAGAATCAACTGAAAAATTTAATTTTCATAATAAATAAAGAAAAGTTGAAAGAAAAATGAAAAATCAACTGAAAAATTAAATTTTCATAATAAATAAAGAAAAGTTGAAAGAAAAATTTCGATATTTTTTTCAAAGTCAGAAATAGTCAGAAATATAAAAAAATCAATTGGAAAAAATATATATATGATTTTTAAGTGGAATTCATTTGAAATAGAGACTTCTCAATGAAACTGAGGTGTATGTCAAAAATTTTTTTTCTTGAAAATTTCGAAAATTTTTCTAAGTCCCGCTAGAATGCCATTTGCTGTTTGTGTGTTTAAAAGGTATATTATGAGAAGTGTAAAAATGAACAATTCCATAGAAGGTCAGATTATATGAGAAAAAAAATCGAAAATTTTTCTAAGTCCCAAAAATGAAAAATCAACTGAAAAATTAAATTTTCATAATAAATAAAGAAAAGTTGAAAGAAAAATGAAAAATCAACTGAAAAATTAAATTTTCATAATAAATAAAGAAAAGTTGAAAGAAAAATTTCGATATTTTTTTCAAAGTCAGAAATAGTCAGAAATATAAAAAAATCAATTGGAAAAAATATATATATGATTTTTAAGTGGAATTCATTTGAAATAGAGACTTCTCAATGAAACTGAGGTGTATGTCAAAAATTTTTTTTCTTGAAAATTTCGAAAATTTTTCTAAGTCCCGCTAGAATGCCATTTGCTGTTTGTGTGTTTAAAAGGTATATTATGAGAAGTGTAAAAATGAACAATTCCATAGAAGGTCAGATTATATGAGAAAAAAAATCGAAAATTTTTCTAAGTCCCAAAAATGAAGAATCAACTGAAAAATTTAATTTTCATAATAAATAAAGAAAAGTTGAAAGAAAAATGAAAAATCAACTGAAAAATTAAATTTTCATAATAAATAAAGAAAAGTTGAAAGAAAAATTTCGATATTTTTTTCAAAGTCAGAAATAGTCAGAAATATAAAAAAATCAATTGGAAAAAATATATATATGATTTTTAAGTGGAATTCATTTGAAATAGAGACTTCTCAATGAAACTGAGGTGTATGTCAAAAATTTTTTTTCTTGAAAATTTCGAAAATTTTTCTAAGTCCCGCTAGAATGCCATTTGCTGTTTGTGTGTTTAAAAGGTATATTATGAGAAGTGTAAAAATGAACAATTCCATAGAAGGTCAGATTATATGAGAAAAAAAATCGAAAATTTTTCTAAGTCCCAAAAATGAAAAATCAACTGAAAAATTAAATTTTCATAATAAATAAAGAAAAGTTGAAAGAAAAATGAAAAATCAACTGAAAAATTAAATTTTCATAATAAATAAAGAAAAGTTGAAAGAAAAATTTCGATATTTTTTTCAAAGTCAGAAATAGTCAGAAATATAAAAAAATCAATTGGAAAAAATATATATATGATTTTTAAGTGGAATTCATTTGAAATAGAGACTTCTCAATGAAACTGAGGTGTATGTCAAAAATTTTTTTTCTTGAAAATTTCGAAAATTTTTCTAAGTCCCGCTAGAATGCCATTTGCTGTTTGTGTGTTTAAAAGGTATATTATGAGAAGTGTAAAAATGAACAATTCCATAGAAGGTCAGATTATATGAGAAAAAAAATCGAAAATTTTTCTAAGTCCCAAAAATGAAAAATCAACTGAAAAATTTAATTTTCATAATAAATAAAGAAAAGTTGAAAGAAAAATGAAAATCAACTGAAAAATTAAATTTTCATAATAAATAAAGAAAAGTTGAAAGAAAATGAAAAATCAACTGAAAAATTAAATTTTCATAATAAATAAAGAAAAGTTGAAAGAAAAATTTCGATATTTTTTTCAAAGTCAGAAATATAAAAAAATCAATTTTTTTGATTTTTAAGTGAAATGCATTTGAAATAGAAACTTCTCAATGAAACTGAGGTGTATGTGAAAAATTTTTTTTCTTGAAAATTTCGAAAATTTTTCTAAGTCCCAAAAATGAAAAATCAACTGAAAAATTTAATTTTCATAATAAATAAAGAAAAGTTGAAAGAAAAATGAAAAATCAACTGAAAAATTAAATTTTCATAATAAATAAAGAAAAGTTGAAAGAAAAATTTCGATATTTTTTTCAAAGTCAGAAATAGTCAGAAATATAAAAAAATCAATTGGAAAAAATATATATATGATTTTTAAGTGGAATTCATTTGAAATAGAGACTTCTCAATGAAACTGAGGTGTATGTCAAAAATTTTTTTTCTTGAAAATTTCGAAAATTTTTCTAAGTCCCGCTAGAATGCCATTTGCTGTTTGTGTGTTTAAAAGGTATATTATGAGAAGTGTAAAAATGAACAATTCCATAGAAGGTCAGATTATATGAGAAAAAAAATCGAAAATTTTTCTAAGTCCCAAAAATGAAAAATCAACTGAAAAATTAAATTTTCATAATAAATAAAGAAAAGTTGAAAGAAAAATTTCGATATTTTTTTCAAAGTCAGAAATATAAAAAAATCAATTTTTTTGATTTTTAAGTGAAATGCATTTGAAATAGAAACTTCTCAATGAAACTGAGGTGTGTATGTGAAAAATTTTTTTTCTTGAAAATTTCGAAAATTTTTCTAAGTCCCAAAAATGAAAAATCAACTGAAAAATTTAATTTTCATAATAAATAAAGAAAAGTTGAAAGAAAAATGAAAAATCAACTGAAAAATTAAATTTTCATAATAAATAAAGAAAAGTTGAAAGAAAAATTTCGATATTTTTTTCAAAGTCAGAAATAGTCAGAAATATAAAAAAATCAATTGGAAAAAATATATATATGATTTTTAAGTGGAATTCATTTGAAATAGAGACTTCTCAATGAAACTGAGGTGTATGTCAAAAATTTTTTTTCTTGAAAATTTCGAAAATTTTTCTAAGTCCCGCTAGAATGCCATTTGCTGTTTGTGTGTTTAAAAGGTATATTATGAGAAGTGTAAAAATGAACAATTCCATAGAAGGTCAGATTATATGAGAAAAAAAATCGAAAATTTTTCTAAGTCCCAAAAATGAAAAATCAACTGAAAAATTTAATTTTCATAATAAATAAAGAAAAGTTGAAAGAAAAATGAAAAATCAACTGAAAAATTAAATTTTCATAATAAATAAAGAAAAGTTGAAAGAAAAATGAAAATCAACTGAAAAATTAAATTTTCATAATAAATAAAGAAAAGTTGAAAGAAAAATTTCGATATTTTTTTCAAAGTCAGAAATATAAAAAAATCAATTTTTTTGATTTTTAAGTGAAATGCATTTGAAATAGAAACTTCTCAATGAAACTGAGGTGTATGTGAAAAATTTTTTTTCTTGAAAATTTCGAAAATTTTTCTAAGTCCCAAAAATGAAAAATCAACTGAAAAATTTAATTTTCATAATAAATAAAGAAAAGTTGAAAGAAAAATGAAAAATCAACTGAAAAATTAAATTTTCATAATAAATAAAGAAAAGTTGAAAGAAAAATTTCGATATTTTTTTCAAAGTCAGAAATATAAAAAAATCAATTTTTTGATTTTTAAGTGAAATGCATTTGAAATAGAAACTTCTCAATGAAACTGAGGTGTATGTGAAAAATTTTTTTTCTTGAAAATTTCGAAAATTTTTCTAAGTCCCAAAAATGAAAAATCAACTGAAAAATTTAATTTTCATAATAAATAAAGAAAAGTTGAAAGAAAAATGAAAAATCAACTGAAAAATTAAATTTTCATAATAAATAAAGAAAAGTTGAAAGAAAAATTTCGATATTTTTTTCAAAGTCAGAAATAGTCAGAAATAGTCAGAAATATAAAAAAATCAATTGGAAAAAATATAGTCCCGCTAGAATGCCATTTGCTGTTTGTGTGTTTAAAAGGTATATTATGAGAAGTGTAAAAATGAACAATTCCATAGAAGGTCAGATTATATGAGAAAAAAAATCGAAAATTTTTCTAAGTCCCAAAAATGAAGAATCAACTGAAAAATTTAATTTTCATAATAAATAAAGAAAAGTTGAAAGAAAAATGAAAAATCAACTGAAAAATTAAATTTTCATAATAAATAAAGAAAAGTTGAAAGAAAAATTTCGATATTTTTTTCAAAGTCAGAAATAGTCAGAAATATAAAAAAATCAATTGGAAAAAATATATATATGATTTTTAAGTGGAATTCATTTGAAATAGAGACTTCTCAATGAAACTGAGGTGTATGTCAAAAATTTTTTTTCTTGAAAATTTCGAAAATTTTTCTAAGTCCGCTAGAATGCCATTTGCTGTTTGTGTGTTTAAAAGGTATATTATGAGAAGTGTAAAAATGAACAATTCCATAGAAGGTCAGATTATATGAGAAAAAAAATCGAAAATTTTTCTAAGTCCCAAAAATGAAAAATCAACTGAAAAATTAAATTTTCATAATAAATAAAGAAAAGTTGAAAGAAAAATGAAAAATCAACTGAAAAATTAAATTTTCATAATAAATAAAGAAAAGTTGAAAGAAAAATTTCGATATTTTTTTCAAAGTCAGAAATAGTCAGAAATATAAAAAAATCAATTGGAAAAAATATATATATGATTTTTAAGTGGAATTCATTTGAAATAGAGACTTCTCAATGAAACTGAGGTGTATGTCAAAAATTTTTTTTCTTGAAAATTTCGAAAATTTTTCTAAGTCCCGCTAGAATGCCATTTGCTGTTTGTGTGTTAAAAGGTATATTATGAGAAGTGTAAAAATGAACAATTCCATAGAAGGTCAGATTATATGAGAAAAAAAATCGAAAATTTTTCTAAGTCCCAAAAATGAAAAATCAACTGAAAAATTTAATTTTCATAATAAATAAAGAAAAGTTGAAAGAAAAATGAAAAATCAACTGAAAAATTAAATTTTCATAATAAATAAAGAAAAGTTGAAAGAAAAATGAAAAATCAACTGAAAAATTAAATTTTCATAATAAATAAAGAAAAGTTGAAAGAAAAATTTCGATATTTTTTTCAAAGTCAGAAATATAAAAAAATCAATTTTTTTGATTTTTAAGTGAAATGCATTTGAAATAGAAACTTCTCAATGAAACTGAGGTGTATGTGAAAAATTTTTTTTCTTGAAAATTTCGAAAATTTTTCTAAGTCCCAAAAATGAAAAATCAACTGAAAAATTTAATTTTCATAATAAATAAAGAAAAGTTGAAAGAAAAATGAAAAATCAACTGAAAAATTAAATTTTCATAATAAATAAAGAAAAGTTGAAAGAAAAATTTCGATATTTTTTTCAAAGTCAGAAATAGTCAGAAATATAAAAAAATCAATTGGAAAAAATATATATATGATTTTTAAGTGGAATTCATTTGAAATAGAGACTTCTCAATGAAACTGAGGTGTATGTCAAAAATTTTTTTTCTTGAAAATTTCGAAAATTTTTCTAAGTCCCGCTAGAATGCCATTTGCTGTTTGTGTGTTTAAAAGGTATATTATGAGAAGTGTAAAAATGAACAATTCCATAGAAGGTCAGATTATATGAGAAAAAAAATCGAAAATTTTTCTAAGTCCCAAAAATGAAAAATCAACTGAAAATTAAATTTTCATAATAAATAAAGAAAAGTTGAAAGAAAAATTTCGATATTTTTTTCAAAGTCAGAAATATAAAAAAATCAATTTTTTTGATTTTTAAGTGAAATGCATTTGAAATAGAAACTTCTCAATGAAACTGAGGTGTATGTGAAAAATTTTTTTCTTGAAAATTTCGAAAATTTTTCTAAGTCCCAAAAATGAAAAATCAACTGAAAAATTTAATTTTCATAATAAATAAAGAAAAGTTGAAAGAAAAATGAAAAATCAACTGAAAATTAAATTTTCATAATAAATAAAGAAAAGTTGAAAGAAAAATTTCGATATTTTTTTCAAAGTCAGAAATAGTCAGAAATATAAAAAAATCAATTGGAAAAAATATATATATGATTTTTAAGTGGAATTCATTTGAAATAGAGACTTCTCAATGAAACTGAGGTGTATGTCAAAAATTTTTTTTCTTGAAAATTTCGAAAATTTTTCTAAGTCCCGCTAGAATGCCATTTGCTGTTTGTGTGTTTAAAAGGTATATTATGAGAAGTGTAAAAATGAACAATTCCATAGAAGGTCAGATTATATGAGAAAAAAAATCGAAAATTTTTCTAAGTCCCAAAAATGAAAAATCAACTGAAAAATTAAATTTTCATAATAAATAAAGAAAAGTTGAAAGAAAAATTTCGATATTTTTTTCAAAGTCAGAAATATAAAAAATCAATTTTTTGATTTTTAAGTGAAATGCATTTGAAATAGAAACTTCTCAATGAAACTGAGGTGTATGTGAAAAATTTTTTTTCTTGAAAATTTCGAAAATTTTTCTAAGTCCCAAAAATGAAAAATCAACTGAAAAATTTAATTTTCATAATAAATAAAGAAAAGTTGAAAGAAAAATGAAAAATCAACTGAAAAATTAAATTTTCATAATAAATAAAGAAAAGTTGAAAGAAAAATTTCGATATTTTTTTCAAAGTCAGAAATAGTCAGAAATATAAAAAAATCAAATTGGAAAAAATATATATATGATTTTTAAGTGGAATTCATTTGAAATAGAGACTTCTCAATGAAACTGAGGTGTATGTCAAAAATTTTTTTTCTTGAAAATTTCGAAAATTTTTCTAAGTCCCGCTAGAATGCCATTTGCTGTTTGTGTGTTTAAAAGGTATATTATGAGAAGTGTAAAAATGAACAATTCCATAGAAGGTCAGATTATATGAGAAAAAAAATCGAAAATTTTTCTAAGTCCCAAAAATGAAAAATCAACTGAAAAATTAAATTTTCATAATAAATAAAGAAAAGTTGAAAGAAAAATTTCGATATTTTTTTCAAAGTCAGAAATATAAAAAAATCAATTTTTTTGATTTTTAAGTGAAATGCATTTGAAATAGAAACTTCTCAATGAAACTGAGGTGTATGTGAAAAATTTTTTTTCTTGAAAATTTCGAAATTTTTCTAAGTCCCAAAAATGAAAAATCAACTGAAAAATTTAATTTTCATAATAAATAAAGAAAAGTTGAAAGAAAAATGAAAAATCAACTGAAAAATTAAATTTTCATAATAAATAAAGAAAAGTTGAAAGAAAAATTTCGATATTTTTTTCAAAGTCAGAAATAGTCAGAAATATAAAAAAATCAATTGGAAAAAATATATATATGATTTTTAAGTGGAATTCATTTGAAATAGAGACTTCTCAATGAAACTGAGGTGTATGTCAAAAATTTTTTTTCTTGAAAATTTCGAAAATTTTTCTAAGTCCCGCTAGAATGCCATTTGCTGTTTGTGTGTTTAAAAGGTATATTATGAGAAGTGTAAAAATGAACAATTCCATAGAAGGTCAGATTATATGAGAAAAAAAATCGAAAATTTTTCTAAGTCCCAAAAATGAAAATCAACTGAAAAATTTAATTTTCATAATAAATAAAGAAAAGTTGAAAGAAAAATGAAAAATCAACTGAAAAATTAAATTTTCATAATAAATAAAGAAAAGTTGAAAGAAAAATGAAAAATCAACTGAAAAATTAAATTTTCATAATAAATAAAGAAAAGTTGAAAGAAAAATTTCGATATTTTTTCAAAGTCAGAAATATAAAAAAATCAATTTTTTTGATTTTTAAGTGAAATGCATTTGAAATAGAAACTTCTCAATGAAACTGAGGTGTATGTGAAAAATTTTTTTTCTTGAAAATTTCGAAAATTTTTCTAAGTCCCAAAAATGAAAATCAACTGAAAAATTTAATTTTCATAATAAATAAAGAAAAGTTGAAAGAAAAATGAAAAATCAACTGAAAAATTAAATTTTCATAATAAATAAAGAAAAGTTGAAAGAAAAATTTCGATATTTTTTTCAAAGTCAGAAATATAAAAAAATCAATTTTTTGATTTTTAAGTGAAATGCATTTGAAATAGAAACTTCTCAATGAAACTGAGGTGTATGTGAAAAATTTTTTTTCTTGAAAATTTCGAAAATTTTTCTAAGTCCCAAAAATGAAAAATCAACTGAAAAATTTAATTTTCATAATAAATAAAGAAAAGTTGAAAGAAAAATGAAAAATCAACTGAAAAATTAAATTTTCATAATAAATAAAGAAAAGTTGAAAGAAAAATTTCGATATTTTTTTCAAAGTCAGAAATAGTCAGAAATAGTCAGAAATATAAAAAAATCAATTGGAAAAAATATAGTCCCGCTAGAATGCCATTTGCTGTTTGTGTGTTTAAAAGGTATATTATGAGAAGTGTAAAAATGAACAATTCCATAGAAGGTCAGATTATATGAGAAAAAAAATCGAAAATTTTTCTAAGTCCCAAAAATGAAGAATCAACTGAAAAATTTAATTTTCATAATAAATAAAGAAAAGTTGAAAGAAAAATGAAAAATCAACTGAAAAATTAAATTTTCATAATAAATAAAGAAAAGTTGAAAGAAAAATTTCGATATTTTTTCAAAGTCAGAAATAGTCAGAAATATAAAAAAATCAATTGGAAAAAATATATATATGATTTTTAAGTGGAATTCATTTGAAATAGAGACTTCTCAATGAAACTGAGGTGTATGTCAAAAATTTTTTTTCTTGAAAATTTCGAAAATTTTTCTAAGTCCCGCTAGAATGCCATTTGCTGTTTGTGTGTTTAAAAGGTATATTATGAGAAGTGTAAAAATGAACAATTCCATAGAAGGTCAGATTATATGAGAAAAAAAATCGAAAATTTTTCTAAGTCCCAAAAATGAAAAATCAACTGAAAAATTAATTTTCATAATAAATAAAGAAAAGTTGAAAGAAAAATGAAAAATCAACTGAAAAATTAAATTTTCATAATAAATAAAGAAAAGTTGAAAGAAAAATTTCGATATTTTTTTCAAAGTCAGAAATAGTCAGAAATATAAAAAAAATCAATTGGAAAAAATATATATATGATTTTTAAGTGGAATTCATTTGAAATAGAGACTTCTCAATGAAACTGAGGTGTATGTCAAAAATTTTTTTTCTTGAAAATTTCGAAAATTTTTCTAAGTCCCGCTAGAATGCCATTTGCTGTTTGTGTGTTTAAAAGGTATATTATGAGAAGTGTAAAAATGAACAATTCCATAGAAGGTCAGATTATATGAGAAAAAAAATCGAAAATTTTTCTAAGTCCCAAAAATGAAAAATCAACTGAAAAATTTAATTTTCATAATAAATAAAGAAAAGTTGAAAGAAAAATGAAAAATCAACTGAAAAATTAAATTTTCATAATAAATAAAGAAAAGTTGAAAGAAAAATGAAAAATCAACTGAAAAATTAAATTTTCATAATAAATAAAGAAAAGTTGAAAGAAAAATTTCGATATTTTTTTCAAAGTCAGAAATATAAAAAAATCAATTTTTTTGATTTTTAAGTGAAATGCATTTGAAATAGAAACTTCTCAATGAAACTGAGGTGTATGTGAAAAATTTTTTTCTTGAAAATTTCGAAAATTTTTCTAAGTCCCAAAAATGAAAAATCAACTGAAAAATTTAATTTTCATAATAAATAAAGAAAAGTTGAAAGAAAAATGAAAAATCAACTGAAAAATTAAATTTTCATAATAAATAAAGAAAAGTTGAAAGAAAAATTTCGATATTTTTTTCAAAGTCAGAAATAGTCAGAAATATAAAAAAATCAATTGGAAAAAATATATATATGATTTTTAAGTGGAATTCATTTGAAATAGAGACTTCTCAATGAAACTGAGGTGTATGTCAAAAATTTTTTTTCTTGAAAATTTCGAAAATTTTTCTAAGTCCCGCTAGAATGCCATTTGCTGTTTGTGTGTTTTAAAAGGTATATTATGAGAAGTGTAAAAATGAACAATTCCATAGAAGGTCAGATTATATGAGAAAAAAAATCGAAAATTTTTCTAAGTCCCAAAAATGAAAAATCAACTGAAAAATTAAATTTTCATAATAAATAAAGAAAAGTTGAAAGAAAAATTTCGATATTTTTTCAAAGTCAGAAATATAAAAAAATCAATTTTTTTGATTTTTAAGTGAAATGCATTTGAAATAGAAACTTCTCAATGAAACTGAGGTGTATGTGAAAAATTTTTTTTCTTGAAAATTTCGAAAATTTTTCTAAGTCCCAAAAATGAAAAATCAACTGAAAAATTTAATTTTCATAATAAATAAAGAAAAGTTGAAAGAAAAATGAAAAATCAACTGAAAAATTAAATTTTCATAATAAATAAAGAAAAGTTGAAAGAAAAATTTCGATATTTTTTTCAAAGTCAGAAATAGTCAGAAATATAAAAAAATCAATTGGAAAAAATATATATATGATTTTTAAGTGGAATTCATTTGAAATAGAGACTTCTCAATGAAACTGAGGTGTATGTCAAAAATTTTTTTTCTTGAAAATTTCGAAAATTTTTCTAAGTCCCGCTAGAATGCCATTTGCTGTTTGTGTGTTTAAAAGGTATATTATGAGAAGTGTAAAAATGAACAATTCCATAGAAGGTCAGATTATATGAGAAAAAAAATCGAAAATTTTTCTAAGTCCCAAAAATGAAAAATCAACTGAAAAATTTAATTTTCATAATAAATAAAGAAAAGTTGAAAGAAAAATGAAAAATCAACTGAAAAATTAAATTTTCATAATAAATAAAGAAAAGTTGAAAGAAAAATGAAAAATCAACTGAAAAATTAAATTTTCATAATAAATAAAGAAAAGTTGAAAGAAAAATTTCGATATTTTTTTCAAAGTCAGAAATATAAAAAATCAATTTTTTTGATTTTTAAGTGAAATGCATTTGAAATAGAAACTTCTCAATGAAACTGAGGTGTATGTGAAAAATTTTTTTCTTGAAAATTTCGAAAATTTTTCTAAGTCCCAAAAATGAAAAATCAACTGAAAAATTAAATTTTCATAATAAATAAAGAAAAGTTGAAAGAAAAATGAAAAATCAACTGAAAAATTAAATTTTCATAATAAATAAAGAAAAGTTGAAAGAAAAATTTCGATATTTTTTTCAAAGTCAGAAATAGTCAGAAATAGTCAGAAATATAAAAAAATCAATTGGAAAAAATATAGTCCCGCTAGAATGCCATTTGCTGTTTGTGTGTTTAAAAGGTATATTATGAGAAGTGTAAAAATGAACAATTCCATAGAAGGTCAGATTATATGAGAAAAAAAATC
>CAWYQB010000544.1:0-26451 GCA_963966105.1 Volucella zonaria | reverse complement strand
GTTTTGAAATAGTTTTTTTCCGGTGCATAATATGACCCCCGCAGACGCCTAGTTTAGGAGTTATAGCCATTTTTGTGTTTTGAAATAGTTTTTTCTGGTGCATAATATGACCCCTGCAGACGCCTAGTTTAGGAGTTATAGCCATTTTTGTGTTTTGAAATAGTTTTTTTCCGGTGCATAATGTGACCCCCGCAGACGCCTAGTTTAGGAGTTATAGCCATTTTTGTGTTTTGAAATAGTTTTTTTCTGGTGCATAATATGACCCCCGCAGACGCCTAGTTTAGGAGTTATAGCCATTTTTGTGTTTTGAAATAGCTTTTTCTGGTGCATAATATGACCCCCGCAGGCGCCTAATTTAGGAGTTATAGCCATTTTTGTATTTTGAAATAGTTTTTTCTGGTGCATAATATGACCCCCGCAGACGCCTAGTTTAGGAGTTATAGCCATTTTTGTATTTTGAAATAGTTTTTTCTTGTGCATAATATGACCCCCGCAAACGCCTAGTTTAGGAGTTATAGCCATTTTTGTATTTTGAAATAGTTTTTTCTGGTGCATAATATGACCCCCGCAGACGCCTAGCTTAGGAGTTATAGCCATTTTTGTGTTTTGAAATAGTTTTTTTCTGGTGCATAATATGACCCCCGCAGACGCCTAGTTTAGGAGTTATAGCCATTTTTGTATTTTGAAATAGTTTTTTCTGGTGCATAATATGACCCCCGCAGACGCCTAGTTTAGGAGTTATAGCCATTTTTGTGTTTTGAAATAGTTTTTTTCCGGTGCATAATATGACCCCCGCAGACGCCTAGTTTAGGAGTTATAGCCATTTTTGTGTTTTGAAATAGTTTTTTCTGGTGCATAATATGACCCCCGCAGACGCCTAGTTTAGGAGTTATAGCCATTTTTGTGTTTTGAAATAGTTTTTTCTGGTGCATAATATGACCCCCGCAGACGCCTAGTTTAGGAGTTATAGCCATTTTTGTATTTTGAAATAGTTTTTTCTGGTGCATAATATGACCCCCGCAGACGCCTAGTTTAGGAGTTATAGCCATTTTTGTATTTTGAAATAGTTTTTTCTGGTGCATAATATGACCCCCGCAGACGCCTAGTTTAGGAGTTATAGCCATTTTTGTGTTTTGAAATAGTTTTTTTCTGGTGCATAATATGACCCCCGCATACGCCTAGTTTAGGAGTTATAGCCATTTTTGTGTTTTGAAATAGTTTTTTCTGGTGCATAATATGACCCCTGCAGACGCCTAGTTTAGGAGTTATAGCCATTTTTGTGTTTTGAAATAGCTTTTTCTGGTGCATAATATGACCCCCGCAGACGCCTAGTTTAGGAGTTATAGCCATTTTTGTATTTTGAAATAGTTTTTTCTGGTGCATAATATGACCCCCACAGACGCCTAGTTTAGGAGTTATAGCCATTTTTGTATTTTGAAATAGTTTTTTCTGGTGCATAATATGACCCCCGCAGACGCCTAGTTTAGGAGTTATAGCCATTTTTGTGTTTTGAAATAGTTTTTTTCTGGTGCATAATATGACCCCCGCAGACGCCTAGTTTAGGAGTTATAGCCATTTTTGTGTTTTGAAATAGTTTTTTCTGGTGCATAATATGACCCCCGCAGACGCCTAGTTTAGGAGTTATAGCCATTTTTGTATTTTGAAATAGTTTTTTCTGGTGCATAAAATGACCCCCGCAGACGCCTAGTTTAGGAGTTATAGCCATTTTTGTGTTTTGAAATAGTTTTTTTCTGGTGCATAATATGACCACCGCAGACGCCTAGTTTAGGAGTTATAGCCATTTTTGTGTTTTGAAATAGTTTTTTTCCGGTGCATAATATGACCCCCGCAGACGCCTAGTTGAGGAGTTCTAGCCATTTTTGTGTTTTGAAATAGTTTTTTTCCGGTGCATAATATGACCCCCGCAGACGCCTAGTTTAGGAGTTATAGCCATTTTTGTATTTTGAAATAGTTTTTTCTGGTGCATAATATGACCCCCGCAGACGCCTAGTTTAGGAGTTATAGCCATTTTTGTGTTTTGAAATAGCTTTTTCTGGTGCATAATATGACCCCCGCAGACGCCTAATTTAGGAGTTATAGCCATTTTTGTATTTTGAAATAGTTTTTTCTGGTGCATAATATGACCCCCGCAGACGCCTAGTTTAGGAGTTATAGCCGTTTTTGTATTTTGAAATAGTTTTTTCTGGTGCATAATATGACCCCCGCAGACGCCTAGTTTAGGAGTTATAGCCATTTTTGTATTTTGAAATAGTTTTTTCTGGTGCATAATATGACCCCCGCAGACGCCTAGCTTAGGAGTTATAGCAATTTTTGTGTTTTGAAATAGTTTTTTTCTGGTGCATAATATGACCCCCGCAGACGCCTAGTTTAGGAGTTATAGCCATTTTTGTATTTTGAAATAGTTTTTTCTGGTGCATAATATGACCCCCGCAGACGCCTAGTTTAGGAGTTATAGCCATTTTTGTGTTTTGAAATAGTTTTTTTCTGGTGCATAATATGACCCCCGCATACGCCTAGTTTAGGAGTTATAGCCATTTTTGTGTTTTGAAATAGTTTTTTTCCGGTGCATAATATGACCCCCGCAGACGCCTAGTTTAGGAGTTATAACCATTTTTGTGTTTTGAAATAGTTTTTTCTGGTGCATAATATGACCCCCGCAGACGCCTAGTTTAGGAGTTATAGCCATTTTTGTGTTTTGAAATAGTTTTTTCTGGTGCATAATATGACCCCCGCAGACGCCTAGTTTAGGAGTTATAGCCATTTTTGTGTTTTGAAATAGCTTTTTCTGGTGCATAATATGACCCTCGCAGACGCCTAGTTTAGGAGTTATAGCCATTTTTGTGTTTTGAAATAGTTTTTTCTGGTGCATAATATGACCCCTGCAGACGCCTAGTTTAGGAGTTATAGCCATTTTTGTGTTTTGAAATAGTTTTTTCTGGTGCATAATATGACCCCCGCAGACGCCTAGTTTAGGAGTTATAGCCATTTTTGTGTTTTGAACTAGTTTTTTCTGGTGCATAATATGACCCCCGCAGACGCCTAGTTTAGGAGTTATAGCCATTTTTGTGTTTTGAAATAGTTTTTTCTGGTGCATAATATGACCCCCGCAGACGCCTAGTTTAGGAGTTATAGCCATTTTTGTATTTTGAAATAGTTTTTTCTGGTGCATAAAATGACCCCCGCAGACGCCTAGTTTAGGAGTTATAGCCATTTTTGTGTTTTGAAATAGTTTTTTTCTGGTGCATAATATGACCACCGCAGACGCCTAGTTTAGGAGTTATAGCCATTTTTGTGTTTTGAAATAGTTTTTTTCCGGTGCATAATATGACCCCCGCAGACGCCTAGTTGAGGAGTTCTAGCCATTTTTGTGTTTTGAAATAGTTTTTTTCCGGTGCATAATATGACCCCCGCAGACGCCTAGTTTAGGAGTTATAGCCATTTTTGTATTTTGAAATAGTTTTTTCTGGTGCATAATATGACCCCCGCAGACGCCTAGTTTAGGAGTTATAGCCATTTTTGTGTTTTGAAATAGTTTTTTCTGGTGCATAAAATGACCCCCGCAGACGCCTAGTTTAGGAGTTATAGCCATTTTTGTGTTTTGAAATAGTTTTTTTCCGGTGCATAATATGACCCCCGCAGACGCCTAGTTTAGGAGTTATAGCCATTTTTGTATTTTGAAATAGTTTTTTCTGGTGCATAATATGACCCCCGCAGACGCCTAGTTTAGGAGTTATAGCCATTTTTGTGTTTTGAAATAGTTTTTTCTGGTGCATAAAATGACCCCCGCAGACGCCTAGTTTAGGAGTTATAGCCATTTTTGTGTTTTGAAATAGTTTTTTCTGGTGCATAAAATGACCCCCGCAGACGCCTAGTTTAGGAGTTATAGCCATTTTTGTGTTTTGAAATAGTTTTTTTCCGGTGCATAATATGACCCCCGCAGACGCCTAGTTTAGGAGTTATAGCCATTTTTGTATTTTGAAATAGTTTTTTTCCGGTGCATAATATGACCCCCGCAGACGCCTAGTTTAGGAGTTATTGCCATTTTTGTATTTTGAAATAGTTTTTTCTGGTGCATAAAATGACCCCCGCAGACGCCTAGTTTAGGAGTTATAGCCATTTTTGTGTTTTGAAATAGTTTTTTTCTAGTGCATAATATGACCCCCGCAGACGCCTAGTTTAGGAGTTATAGCCATTTTTGTGTTTTGAAATAGTTTTTTTCCGGTGCATAATATGACCCCCGCAGACGCCTAGTTTAGGAGTTATAGCCATTTTTGTATTTTGAAATAGTTTTTTCTGGTGCATAATATGACCCCCGCAGACGCCTAGTTTAGGAGTTATAGCCATTTTTGTGTTTTGAAATAGTTTTTTCTGGTGCATAAAATGACCCCCGCAGACGCCTAGTTTAGGAGTTATAGCCATTTTTGTGTTTTGAAATAGTTTTTTTCCGGTGCATAATATGACCCCCGCAGACGCCTAGTTTAGGAGTTATAGCCATTTTTGTGTTTTGAAATAGTTTTTTTCCGGTGCATAATATGACCCCCGCAGACGCCTAGTTTAGGAGTTATAGCCATTTTTGTGTTTTGAAATAGTTTTTTTCCGGTGCATAATATGACCCCCGCAGACGCCTAGTTTAGGAGTTATAGCCATTTTTGTGTTTTGAAATAGTTTTTTTCCGGTGCATAATATGACCCCCGCAGACGCCTAGTTTAGGAGTTATAGCCATTTTTGTGTTTTGAAATAGTTTTTTTCTGGTGCATAATATGACCCCCGCAGACGCCTAGTTTAGGAGTTATAGCCATTTTTGTGTTTTGAAATAGTTTTTTCTGGTGCATAATATGACCCCCGCAGACGCCTAGTTTAGGAGTTATAGCCATTTTTGTGTTTTGAAATACTTTTTTCTGGTGCATAATATGACCCCCGCAGACGCCTAGTTTGGGGGTTATAGCCATTTTTGTGTTTTGAAATAGCTTTTTCTGGTGCATAATATGACCCCCGCAGACGCCTAGTTTAGGAGTTATAGCCTTTTTTGTGTTTTGAAATAGTTTTTTTCCGGTGCATAATATGACCCCCGCAGACGCCTAGTTTAGGAGTTATAGCCATTTTTGTGTTTTGAAATAGTTTTTTTCCGGTGCATAATATGACCCCCGCAGACGCCTAGTTTAGGAGTTATAGCCATTTTTGTGTTTTGAAATAGTTTTTTCTGGTGCATAATATGACCCCTGCAGACGCCTAGTTTAGGAGTTATAGCCATTTTTGTGTTTTGAAATAGTTTTTTTCTGGTGCATAATGTGACCCCCGCAGACGCCTAGTTTAGGAGTTATAGCCATTTTTGTGTTTTGAAATAGTTTTTTTCTGGTGCATAATATGACCCCCGCAGACGCCTAGTTTAGGAGTTATAGCCATTTTTGTGTTTTGAAATAGCTTTTTCTGGTGCATAATATGACCCCCGCAGACGCCTAATTTAGGAGTTATAGCCATTTTTGTATTTTGAAATAGTTTTTTCTGGTGCATAATATGACCCCCGCAGACGCCTAGTTTAGGAGTTATAGCCATTTTTGTATTTTGAAATAGTTTTTTCTGGTGCATAATATGACCCCCGCAGACGCCTAGTTTAGGAGTTATAGCCATTTTTGTATTTTGAAATAGTTTTTTCTGGTGCATAATATGACCCCCGCAGACGCCTAGCTTAGGAGTTATAGCCATTTTTGTGTTTTGAAATAGTTTTTTCTGGTGCATAATATGACCCCCGCAGGCGCCTTGTTTAGGAGTTATAGCCATTTTTGTGTTTTGAAATAGTTTTTTCTGGTGCATAATATGACCCCCGCAGACGCCTAGCTTAGGAGTTATAGCCATTTTTGTGTTTTGAAATAGTTTTTTTCTGGTGCATAATATGACCCCCGCAGACGCCTAGTTTAGGAGTTATAGCCATTTTTGTGTTTTGAAATAGTTTTTTCTGGTGCATAATATGACCCCCGCAGACGCCTAGTTTAGGAGTTATAGCCATTTTTGTGTTTTGAAATAGCTTTTTCTGGTGCATAATATGACCCCCGCAGACGCCTAGTTTAGGAGTTATAGCCATTTTTGTGTTTTGAAATAGTTTTTTCTGGTGCATAATATGACCCCTGCAGACGCCTAGTTTAGGAGTTATAGCCATTTTTGTGTTTTGAATTAGCTTTTTCTGGTGCATAATATGACCACCGCAGACGCCTAGTTTAGGAGTTATAGCCATTTTTGTATTTTGAAAAAGTTTTTTCTGGTGCATAATATGACCCCCGCAGACGCCTAGTTTAGGAGTTATAGCCATTTTTGTATTTTGAAATAGTTTTTTCTGGTGCATAATATGACGCCCGCAGACGCCTAGTTTAGGAGTTATAGCCATTTTTGTGTTTTGAAATAGTTTTTTCTGGTGCATAATATGACCCCCGCAGACGCCTAGTTTAGGAGTTATAGCCATTTTTGTGTTTTGAAATAGTTTTTTTCTGGTGCATAATATGACCCCCGCAGACGCCTAGTTTAGGAGTTATAGCCATTTTTGTATTTTGAAATAGTTTTTTCTGGTGCATAATATGACCCCCGCAGGCGCCTAGTTTAGGAGTTATAGTCATTTTTGTGTTTTGAAATAGTTTTTTCTGGTGCATAATATGACCCCCGCAGGCGCCTAGTTTAGGAGTTATAGCCATTTTTGTGTTTTGAAATAGTTTTTTTCTGGTGCATAATATGACCACCGCAGACGCCTAGTTTAGGAGTTATAGCCATTTTTGTGTTTTGAAATAGTTTTTTTCCGGTGCATAATATGACCCCCGCAGACGCCTAGTTGAGGAGTTCTAGCCATTTTTGTGTTTTGAAATAGTTTTTTTCCGGTGCATAATATGACCCCCGCAGACGCCTAGTTTAGGAGTTATAGCCATTTTTGTGTTTTGAAATAGTTTTTTCTGGTGCATAATATGACCCCCGCAGACGCCTAGTTTAGGAGTTATAGCCATTTTTGTGTTTTGAAATAGTTTTTTTCTGGTGCATAATATGACCCCCGCAGACGCCTAGCTTAGGAGTTATAGCCATTTTTGTATTTTGAAATAGTTTTTTCTGGTGCATAATATGACCCCCGCAGACGCCTAGTTTAGGAGTTATAGCCATTTTTGTATTTTGAAATAGTTTTTTCTGGTGCATAATATGACCCCCGCAGACGCCTAGTTTAGGAGTTATAGCCATTTTTGTATTTTGAAATAGTTTTTTCTGGTGCATAATATGACCCCCGCAGACGCCTAGCTTAGGAGTTATAGCCATTTTTGTGTTTTGAAATAGTTTTTTCTGGTGCATAATATGACCCCCGCAGGCGCCTTGTTTATTAGTTATAGCCATTTTTGTGTTTTGAAATAGTTTTTTCTGGTGCATAATATGACCCCCGCAGACGCCTAGCTTAGGAGTTATAGCCATTTTTGTGTTTTGAAATAGTTTTTTTCTGGTGCATAATATGACCCCCGCAGACGCCTAGTTTAGGAGTTATAGCCATTTTTGTGTTTTGAAATAGTTTTTTCTGGTGCATAATATGACCCCCGCAGACGCCTAGTTTAGGAGTTATAGCCATTTTTGTGTTTTGAAATAGCTTTTTCTGGTGCATAATATGACCCCCGCAGACGCCTAGTTTAGGAGTTATAGCCATTTTTGTGTTTTGAAATAGTTTTTTCTGGTGCATAATATGACCCCTGCAGACGCCTAGTTTAGGAGTTATAGCCATTTTTGTGTTTTGAATTAGCTTTTTCTGGTGCATAATATGACCACCGCAGACGCCTAGTTTAGGAGTTATAGCCATTTTTGTATTTTGAAAAAGTTTTTTCTGGTGCATAATATGACCCCCGCAGACGCCTAGTTTAGGAATTATAGCCATTTTTGTATTTTGAAATAGTTTTTTCTGGTGCATAATATGACGCCCGCAGACGCCTAGTTTAGGAGTTATAGCCATTTTTGTGTTTTGAAATAGTTTTTTCTGGTGCATAATATGACCCCCGCAGACGCCTAGTTTAGGAGTTATAGCCATTTTTGTGTTTTGAAATAGTTTTTTCTGGTGCATAATATGACCCCCGCAGACGCCTAGTTTAGGAGTTATAGCCATTTTTGTATTTTGAAATAGTTTTTTCTGGTGCATAATATGACCCCCGCAGACGCCTAGTTTAGGAGTTATAGCCATTTTTGTGTTTTGAAATAGTTTTTTTCTGGTGCATAATATGACCACCGCAAACGCCTAGTTTAGGAGTTATAGCCATTTTTGTGTTCTGAATTAGTTTTTTTCCGGTGCATAATATGACCCCCGCAGACGCCTAGTTGAGGAGTTCTAGCCATTTTTGTGTTTTGAAATAGTTTTTTTCCGGTGCATAATATGACCCCCGCAGACGCCTAGTTTAGGAGTTATAGCCATTTTTGTGTTTTGAAATAGTTTTTTCTGGTGCATAATATGACCCCCGCAGACGCCTAGTTTAGGAGTTATAGCCATTTTTGTGTTTTGAAATAGTTTTTTTCTGGTGCATAATATGACCCCCGCAGACGCCTAGCTTAGGAGTTATAGCCATTTTTGTGTTTTGAAATAGTTTTTTCTGGTGCATAATATGACCCCCGCAGACGCCTAGTTTAGGAGTTATAGCCATTTTTGTATTTTGAAATAGTTTTTTCTGGTGCATAAAATGACCCCCGCAGACGCCTAGTTTAGGAGTTATAGCCATTTTTGTGTTTTGAAATAGTTTTTTTCCGGTGCATAATATGACCCCCGCAGACGCCTAGTTGAGGAGTTCTAGCCATTTTTGTGTTTTGAAATAGTTTTTTTCCGGTGCATAATATGACCCCCGCAGACGCCTAGCTTAGGAGTTATAGCCATTTTTGTGTTTTGAAATAGTTTTTTCTGGTGCATAATATGACCCCTGCAGACGCCTAGTTTAGGAGTTATAGCCATTTTTGTGTTTTGAAATAGTTTTTTTCCGGTGCATAATATGACCCCCGCAGACGCCTAGTTTAGGAGTTATAGCCATTTTTGTGTTTTGAAATAGTTTTTTTCTGGTGCATAATATGACCCCCGCAGACGCCTAGTTTAGGAGTTATAGCCATTTTTGTGTTTTGAAATAGTTTGTTCTGGTGCATAATATGACCCCCGCAGACGCCTAGTTTAGGAGTTATAGCCATTTTTGTGTTTTGAAATAGTTTTTTCTGGTGCATAATATGACCCCCGCAGACGCCTAGTTTAGGAATTATAGCCATTTTTGTATTTTGAAATAGTTTTTTCTGGTGCATAATATGACGCCCGCAGACGCCTAGTTTAGGAGTTATAGCCATTTTTGTGTTTTGAAATAGTTTTTTCTGGTGCATAATATGACCCCCGCAGACGCCTAGTTTAGGAGTTATAGCCATTTTTGTGTTTTGAAATAGTTTTTTTCTGGTGCATAATATGACCCCCGCAGACGCCTAGTTTAGGAGTTATAGCCATTTTTGTGTTTTGAAATAGTTTTTTCTGGTGCATAATATGACCCCCGCAGACGCCTAGTTTAGGAGTTATAGCCATTTTTGTATTTTGAAATAGTTTTTTCTGGTGCATAATATGACCCCCGCAGACGCCTAGTTTAGGAGTTATAGCCATTTTTGTGTTTTGAAATAGTTTTTTTCTGGTGCATAATATGACCACCGCAAACGCCTAGTTTAGGAGTTATAGCCATTTTTGTGTTCTGAATTAGTTTTTTTCCGGTGCATAATATGACCCCCGCAGACGCCTAGTTGAGGAGTTCTAGCCATTTTTGTGTTTTGAAATAGTTTTTTTCCGGTGCATAATATGACCCCCGCAGACGCCTAGTTTAGGAGTTATAGCCATTTTTGTGTTTTGAAATAGTTTTTTCTGGTGCATAATATGACCCCCGCAGACGCCTAGTTTAGGAGTTATAGCCATTTTTGTGTTTTGAAATAGTTTTTTTCTGGTGCATAATATGACCCCCGCAGACGCCTAGCTTAGGAGTTATAGCCATTTTTGTGTTTTGAAATAGTTTTTTCTGGTGCATAATATGACCCCCGCAGACGCCTAGTTTAGGAGTTATAGCCATTTTTGTATTTTGAAATAGTTTTTTCTGGTGCATAAAATGACCCCCGCAGACGCCTAGTTTAGGAGTTATAGCCATTTTTGTGTTTTGAAATAGTTTTTTTCCGGTGCATAATATGACCCCCGCAGACGCCTAGTTTAGGAGTTATAGCCATTTTTGTGTTTTGAAATAGTTTTTTTCTGGTGCATAATATGACCCCCGCAGACGCCTAGTTTAGGAGTTATAGCCATTTTTGTGTTTTGAAATAGTTTGTTCTGGTGCATAATATGACCCCCGCAGACGCCTAGTTTAGGAGTTATAGCCATTTTTGTGTTTTGAAATAGTTTTTTCTGGTGCATAATATGACCCCCGCAGACGCCTAGTTTAGGAATTATAGCCATTTTTGTATTTTGAAATAGTTTTTTCTGGTGCATAATATGACGCCCGCAGACGCCTAGTTTAGGAGTTATAGCCATTTTTGTGTTTTGAAATAGTTTTTTCTGGTGCATAATATGACCCCCGCAGACGCCTAGTTTAGGAGTTATAGCCATTTTTGTATTTTGAAATAGTTTTTTCTGGTGCATAATATGACCCCCGCAGACGCCTAGTTTAGGAGTTATAGCCATTTTTGTGTTTTGAAATAGTTTTTTTCTGGTGCATAATATGACCACCGCAAACGCCTAGTTTAGGAGTTATAGCCATTTTTGTGTTCTGAATTAGTTTTTTTCCGGTGCATAATATGACCCCCGCAGACGCCTAGTTGAGGAGTTCTAGCCATTTTTGTGTTTTGAAATAGTTTTTTTCCGGTGCATAATATGACCCCCGCAGACGCCTAGTTTAGGAGTTATAGCCATTTTTGTGTTTTGAAATAGTTTTTTCTGGTGCATAATATGACCCCCGCAGACGCCTAGTTTAGGAGTTATAGCCATTTTTGTGTTTTGAAATAGTTTTTTTCTGGTGCATAATATGACCCCCGCAGACGCCTAGCTTAGGAGTTATAGCCATTTTTGTGTTTTGAAATAGTTTTTTCTGGTGCATAATATGACCCCCGCAGACGCCTAGTTTAGGAGTTATAGCCATTTTTGTATTTTGAAATAGTTTTTTCTGGTGCATAAAATGACCCCCGCAGACGCCTAGTTTAGGAGTTATAGCCATTTTTGTGTTTTGAAATAGTTTTTTTCCGGTGCATAATATGACCCCCGCAGACGCCTAGTTGAGGAGTTCTAGCCATTTTTGTGTTTTGAAATAGTTTTTTTCCGGTGCATAATATGACCCCCGCAGACGCCTAGCTTAGGAGTTATAGCCATTTTTGTGTTTTGAAATAGTTTTTTCTGGTGCATAATATGACCCCTGCAGACGCCTAGTTTAGGAGTTATAGCCATTTTTGTGTTTTGAAATAGTTTTTTTCCGGTGCATAATATGACCCCCGCAGACGCCTAGTTTAGGAGTTATAGCCATTTTTGTGTTTTGAAATAGTTTTTTTCTGGTGCATAATATGACCCCCGCAGACGCCTAGTTTAGGAGTTATAGCCATTTTTGTGTTTTGAAATAGTTTGTTCTGGTGCATAATATGACCCCCGCAGACGCCTAGTTTAGGAGTTATAGCCATTTTTGTGTTTTGAAATAGTTTTTTCTGGTGCATAATATGACCCCCGCAGACGCCTAGTTTAGGAATTATAGCCATTTTTGTATTTTGAAATAGTTTTTTCTGGTGCATAATATGACGCCCGCAGACGCCTAGTTTAGGAGTTATAGCCATTTTTGTGTTTTGAAATAGTTTTTTCTGGTGCATAATATGACCCCCGCAGACGCCTAGTTTAGGAGTTATAGCCATTTTTGTGTTTTGAAATAGTTTTTTTCTGGTGCATAATATGACCCCCGCAGACGCCTAGTTTAGGAGTTATAGCCATTTTTGTGTTTTGAAATAGTTTTTTCTGGTGCATAATATGACCCCCGCAGACGCCTAGTTTAGGAGTTATAGCCATTTTTGTATTTTGAAATAGTTTTTTCTGGTGCATAATATGACCCCCGCAGACGCCTAGTTTAGGAGTTATAGCCATTTTTGTGTTTTGAAATAGTTTTTTTCTGGTGCATAATATGACCACCGCAAACGCCTAGTTTAGGAGTTATAGCCATTTTTGTGTTCTGAATTAGTTTTTTTCCGGTGCATAATATGACCCCCGCAGACGCCTAGTTGAGGAGTTCTAGCCATTTTTGTGTTTTGAAATAGTTTTTTTCCGGTGCATAATATGACCCCCGCAGACGCCTAGTTTAGGAGTTATAGCCATTTTTGTGTTTTGAAATAGTTTTTTCTGGTGCATAATATGACCCCCGCAGACGCCTAGTTTAGGAGTTATAGCCATTTTTGTGTTTTGAAATAGTTTTTTTCTGGTGCATAATATGACCCCCGCAGACGCCTAGCTTAGGAGTTATAGCCATTTTTGTTGTTTGAAATAGTTTTTTCTGGTGCATAATATGACCCCCGCAGACGCCTAGTTTAGGAGTTATAGCCATTTTTGTATTTTGAAATAGTTTTTTCTGGTGCATAAAATGACCCCCGCAGACGCCTAGTTTAGGAGTTATAGCCATTTTTGTGTTTTGAAATAGTTTTTTTCCGGTGCATAATATGACCCCCGCAGACGCCTAGTTGAGGAGTTCTAGCCATTTTTGTGTTTTGAAATAGTTTTTTTCCGGTGCATAATATGACCCCCGCAGACGCCTAGCTTAGGAGTTATAGCCATTTTTGTGTTTTGAAATAGTTTTTTTCTGGTGCATAATATGACCCCCGCAGACGCCTAGCTTAGGAGTTATAGCCATTTTTGTGTTTTGAAATAGTTTTTTCTGGTGCATAATATGACCCCCGCAGACGCCTAGTTTAGGAGTTATAGCCATTTTTGTGTTTTGAAATAGTTTTTTTCTGGTGCATAATATGACCCCCGCAGACGCCTAGTTTAGGAGTTATAGCCATTTTTGTGTTTTGAAATAGTTTTTTCTGGTGCATAATATGACCCCCGCAGGCGCCTAGTTTAGGAGTTATAGCCATTTTTGTGTTTTGAAATAGTTTTTTCTGGTGCATAATATGACCCCCGCAGACGCCTAGCTTAGGAGTTATAGCCATTTTTGTGTTTTGAAATAGTTTTTTCTGGTGCATAATATGACCCCCGCAGACGCCTAGTTTAGGAGTTATAGCCATTTTTGTGTTTTGAAATAGTTTTTTTCTGGTGCATAATATGACACCCGCAGACGCCTAGTTTAGGAGTTATAGCCATTTTTGTGTTTTGAAATAGTTTCTTTCTGGTGCATAATATGACCCCCGCAGACGCCTAGTTTAGGAGTTATAGCCATTTTTGTGTTTTGAAATAGTTTTTTTCTGGTGCATAATATGACCCCCGCAGACGCCTAGTTTAGGAGTTATAGCCATTTTTGTGTTTTGAAATAGTTTTTTTCTGGTGCATAATATGACCCCCGCAGACGCCTAGTTTAGGAGTTATAGCCATTTTTGTGTTTTGAAATAGTTTTTTCTGGTGCATAATATGACCCCCGCAGACGCCTAGTTTAGGAGTTATAGCCATTTTTGTGTTTTGAAATAGCTTTTTCTGGTGCATAATATGACCCCCGCAGACGCCTAGCTTAGGAGTTATAGCCATTTTTGTGTTTTGAAATAGTTTTTTCTGGTGCATAATATGACCCCCGCAGACGCCTAGTTTAGGAGTTATAGCCATTTTTGTATTTTGAAATAGTTTTTTCTGGTGCATAAAATGACCCCCGCAGACGCCTAGTTTAGGAGTTATAGCCATTTTTGTGTTTTGAAATAGTTTTTTTCCGGTGCATAATATGACCCCCGCAGACGCCTAGTTGAGGAGTTCTAGCCATTTTTGTGTTTTGAAATAGTTTTTTTCCGGTGCATAATATGACCCCCGCAGACGCCTAGCTTAGGAGTTATAGCCATTTTTGTGTTTTGAAATAGTTTTTTTCTGGTGCATAATATGACCCCCGCAGACGCCTAGCTTAGGAGTTATAGCCATTTTTGTGTTTTGAAATAGTTTTTTCTGGTGCATAATATGACCCCCGCAGACGCCTAGTTTAGGAGTTATAGCCATTTTTGTGTTTTGAAATAGTTTTTTTCTGGTGCATAATATGACCCCCGCAGACGCCTAGTTTAGGAGTTATAGCCATTTTTGTGTTTTGAAATAGTTTTTTCTGGTGCATAATATGACCCCCGCAGGCGCCTAGTTTAGGAGTTATAGCCATTTTTGTGTTTTGAAATAGTTTTTTCTTGTGCATAATATGACCCCCGCAGACGCCTAGCTTAGGAGTTATAGCCATTTTTGTGTTTTGAAATAGTTTTTTCTGGTGCATAATATGACCCCCGCAGACGCCTAGTTTAGGAGTTATAGCCATTTTTGTGTTTTGAAATAGTTTTTTTCTGGTGCATAATATGACACCCGCAGACGCCTAGTTTAGGAGTTATAGCCATTTTTGTGTTTTGAAATAGTTTCTTTCTGGTGCATAATATGACCCCCGCAGACGCCTAGTTTAGGAGTTATAGCCATTTTTGTGTTTTGAAATAGTTTTTTTCTGGTGCATAATATGACCCCCGCAGACGCCTAGTTTAGGAGTTATAGCCATTTTTGTGTTTTGAAGTAGTTTTTTTCTGGTGCATAATATGACCCCCGCAGACGCCTAGTTTAGGAGTTATAGCCATTTTTGTGTTTTGAAATAGTTTTTTCTGGTGCATAATATGACCCCCGCAGACGCCTAGTTTAGGAGTTATAGCCATTTTTGTGTTTTGAAATAGCTTTTTCTGGTGCATAATATGACCCCCGCAGACGCCTAGTTTAGGAGTTATAGCCATTTTTGTGTTTTGAAATAGTTTTTTCTGGTGCATAATATGACCCCCGCAGACGCCTAGTTTAGGAGTTATAGCCATTTTTGTGTTTTGAAATAGTTTTTTTCTGGTGCATAATATGACCCCCGCAGACGCCTAGTTTAGGAGTTATAGCCATTTTTGTGTTTTGAAATAGTTTTTTCTGGTGCATAATATGACCCCTGCAGACGCCTAGTTTAGGAGTTATAGCCATTTTTGTGTTTTGAAATAGTTTTTTTCTGGTGCATAATATGACCCCCGCAGGCGCCTAGTTTAGGAGTTATAGCCATTTTTGTGTTTTGAAATAGTTTTTTCTGGTGCATAATATGACCCCCGCAGACGCCTAGTTTAGGAGTTATAGCCATTTTTGTGTTTTGAAATAGTTTTTTTCTGGTGCATAATATGACCCCCGCAGACGCCTAGTTTAGGAGTTATAGCCATTTTTGTGTTTTGAAATAGTTTTTTTCTGGTGCATAATATGACCCCCGCAGACGCCTAGTTTAGGAGTTATAGCCATTTTTGTGTTTTGAAATAGTTTTTTTCCGGTGCATAATATGACCCCCGCAGACGCCTAGTTTAGGAGTTATAGAAATTTTTGTATTTTGAAATAGTTTTTTCTGGTGCATAATATGACCCCCGCAGACGCCTAGTTTAGGAGTTATAGCCATTTTTGTGTTTTTAAATAGTTTTTTTCCGGTGCATAATATGACCCCCGCAGACGCCTAGTTTAGGAGTTATAGCCATTTTTGTGTTTTGAAATAGTTTTTTCTGGTGCATAATATGACCCCCGCAGACGCCTAGCTTAGGAGTTATAGCCATTTTTGTGTTTTGAAATAGTTTTATCTGGTGCATAATATGACCCCCGCAGACGCCTAGTTTAGGAGTTATAGCCATTTTTGTGTTTTGAAATAGTTTTTTTCCGGTGCATAATATGACCCCCGCAGACGCCTAGTTTAGGAGTTATAGCCATTTTTGTGTTTTGAAATAGTTTTTTTCTGGTGCATAATATGACCCCCGCAGACGCCTAGTTTAGGAGTTATAGCCATTTTTGTGTTTTGAAATAGTTTTTTCTGGTGCATATTATGACCCCCGCAGACGCCTAGTTTAGGAGTTATAGCCATTTTTGTGTTTTGAAATAGTTTTTTCTGGTGCATAATATGACCCACGCAGACGCCTAGCTTAGGAGTTATAGCCATTTTTGTGTTTTGAAATAGTTTTTTTCTGGTGCATAATATGACCCCCGCAGACGCCTAGCTTAGGAGTTATAGCCATTTTTGTGTTTTGAAATAGTTTTTTCTGGTGCATAATATGACCCCCGCAGGCGCCTAGTTTAGGAGTTATAGCCATTTTTGTGTTTTGAAATAGTTTTTTCTGGTGCATAATATGACCCCCGCAGACGCCTAGTTTAGGAGTTATAGCCATTTTTGTGTTTTGAAATAGTTTTTTCTGGTGCATAATATGACCCCCGCAGACGCCTAGCTTAGGAGTTATAGCCATTTTTGTGTTTTGAAATAGTTTTTTTCTGGTGCATAAAATGACCCCCGCAGACGCCTAGTTTAGGAGTTATAGCCATTTTTGTGTTTTGAAATAGTTTTTTCTGGTGCATAATATGACCCCCGCAGACGCCTAGTTTAGGAGTTATAGCCATTTTTGTGTTTTGAAATAGTTTTTTTCCGGTGCATAATATGACCCCCGCAGACGCCTAGTTTAGGAGTTATAGCCATTTTTGTGTTTTGAAATAGCTTTTTCTGGTGCATAAAATGACCCCCGCAGACGCCTAGTTTAGGAGTTATAGCCATTTTTGTGTTTTGAAATAGTTTTTTCTGGTGCATAATATGACCCCCGCAGACGCCTAGTTTAGGAGTTATAGCCATTTTTGTGTTTTGAAATAGTTTTTTCTGGTGCATAATATGACCCCCGCAGACGCCTAGCTTAGGAATTATAGCCATTTTTGTGTTTTGAATTAGTTTTTTTCTGGTGCATAATATGACCCCCGCAGACGCCTAGTTTAGGAGTTCTAGCCATTTTTGTGTTTTGAAATAGTTTTTTCTGGTGCATAATATGACCCCCGCAGACGCCTAGCTTAGGAGTTATAGCCATTTTTGTGTTTTGAAATGGTTTTTTTCTGGAGCATAATATGACCCCCGCAGACGCCTAGTTTAGGAGTTATAGCCATTTTTGTGTTTTGAAATAGTTTTTTCTGGTGCATAATATGACCCCCGCAGACGCCTAGTTTAGGAGTTATAGCCATTTTTGTGTTTTGAAATAGTTTTTTTCCGGTGCATAATATGACCCCCGCAGACGCCTAGTTTAGGAGTTATAGCCATTTTTGTGTTTTGAAATAGTTTTTTCTGGTGCATAATATGACCCCCGCAGACGCCTAGTTTAGGAGTTATAGCCATTTTTGTGTTTTGAAATAGTTTTTTCTGGTGCATAATATGACCCCCGCAGACGCCTAGCTTAGGAGTTATAGCCATTTTTGTGTTTTGAAATAGTTTTTTTCTGGTGCATAATATGACCCCCGCAGACGCCTAGTTTAGGAGTTATAGCCATTTTTGTGTTTTGAAATAGTTTTTTCTGGTGCATAATATGACCCCCGCAGACGCCTAGTTTAGGAGTTATAGCCATTTTTGTGTTTTGAAATAGTTTTTTTCCGGTGCATAATGTGACCCCTGCAGACGCCTAGTTTAGGAGTTATAGGCATTTTGTGTTTTGAAATAGTTTTTTTCTGGTGCATAATATGACCCCCGCAGACGCCTAGTTTAGGAGTTATAGCCATTTTTGTGTTTTGAAATAGTTTTTTTCCGGTGCATAATATGACCCCCGCAGACGCCTAGTTTAGGAGTTATAGCCATTTTTGTGTTTTGAAATAGTTTTTTCTGGTGCATAATATGACCCCCGCAGACGCCTAGTTTAGGAGTTATAGCCATTTTTGTGTTTTGAAATAGTTTTTTCTGCTGCATAATATGACCCCCGCAGACGCCTAGTTTAGGAGTTATAGCCATTTTTGTGTTTTGAAATAGTTTTTTTCTGGTGCATAATATGACCCCCGCAGACGCCTAGTTTAGGAGTTATAGCCATTTTTGTGTTTTGAAATAGTTTTTTTCCGGTGCATGATATGACCCCCGCAGACGCCTAGTTTAGGAGTTATAGCCATTTTTGTATTTTGAAATAGTTTTTTTCTGTTGCATAATATGACCCCCGCAGACGCCTAGTTTAGGAGTTATAGCCATTTTTGTGTTTTGAAATAGTTTTTTCTGGTGCATAATATGACCCCCGCAGACGCCTAGTTTAGGAGTTATAGCCATTTTTGTGTTTTGAAATAGTTTTTTTCTGGTGCATAATATGACCCCCGCAGACGCCTAGTTTAGGAGTTATAGCCATTTTTGTGTTTTGAAATAGTTTTTTTCCGGTGCATAATATGACCCCCGCAGACGCCTAGTTTAGGAGTTATAGCCATTTTTGTGTTTTGAAATAGTTTTTTCTGGTGCATAATATGACCCCCGCAGACGCCTAGTTTAGGAGTTATAGCCATTTTTGTGTTTTGAAATAGTTTTTTTCTGGTGCATAATATGACCCCCGCAGGCGCCTAGTTTAGGAGTTATAGCCATTTTTGTGTTTTGAAATAGTTTTTTCTGGTGCATAATATGACCCCCGCAGACGCCTAGTTTAGGAGTTATAGCCATTTTTGTATTTTGAAATAGTTTTTTCTGGTGCATAATATGACCCCCGCAGACGCCTAGTTTAGGAGTTATAGCCATTTTTGTGTTTTGAAATAGTTTTTTCTGGTGCATAATATGACCCCCGCAGACGCCTAGTTTAGGAGTTATAGCCATTTTTGTGTTTTGAAATAGTTTTTTTCTGGTGCATAAGATGACCCCCGCAGACGCCTAGTTTAGGAGTTATAGCCATTTTTGTGTTTTGAAATAGTTTTTTCTGGTGCATAATATGACCCCCGCAGACGCCTAGTTTAGGAGTTATAGCCATTTTTGTGTTTTGAAATAGTTTTTTCTGGTGCATAATATGACCCCCGCAAACGCCTAGTTTAGGAGTTATAGCCATTTTTGTGTTTTGAAATAGTTTTTTTCTGGTGCATAATATGACCCCCGCAGACGCCTAGTTTAGGAGTTATAGCCATTTTTGTGTTTTGAAATAGTTTTTTCTGGTGCATAATATGACCCCCGCAGACGCCTAGTTTAGGAGCTATAGCCATTTTTGTGTTTTGAAATAGTTTTTTCTGGTGCATAATATGACCCCCGCAGACGCCTAGTTTAGGAGTTATAGCCATTTTTGTGTTTTGAAATAGTTTTTTCTGGTGCATAATATGACCCCCGCAGACGCCTAGTTTAGGAGTTATAGCCATTTTTGTGTTTTGAAATAGTTTTTTCTGGTGCATAATATGACCCCCGCAGACGCCTAGTTTAGGAGTTATAGCCATTTTTGTGTTTTGAAATAGTTTTTTTCTGGTGCATAATATGACCCCCGCAGACGCCTAGTTTAGGAGTTATAGCCATTTTTGTGTTTTGAAATAGTTTTTTCTGGTGCATAATATGACCCCCGCAGACGCCTAGTTTAGGAGTTATAGCCATTTTTGTGTTTTGAAATAGTTTTTTCTGGTGCATAATATGACCCCCGCAGGCGCCTAGCTTAGGAGTTATAGCCATTTTTGTGTTTTGAAATAGTTTTTTCTGGTGCATAATATGACCCCTGCAGACGCCTAGTTTAGGAGTTATAGCCATTTTTGTGTTTTGAAATAGTTTTTTTCTGGTGCATAATATGACCCCCGCAGACGCCTAGTTTAGGAGTTATAGCCATTTTTGTGTTTTGAAATAGTTTTTTTCCGGTGCATAATGTGACCCCCGCAGACGCCTAGTTTAGGAGTTCTAGCCATTTTTGTGTTTTGAAATAGTTTTTTCTGGTGCATAATATGACCCCCGCAGACGCCTAGTTTAGGAGTTATAGCCATTTTTGTGTTTTGAAATAGTTTTTTCTGGTGCATAATATGACCCCTGCAGACGCCTAGTTTTGGAGTTATAGCCATTTTTGTGTTTTGAAATAGTTTTTTTCCGGTGCATAATGTGACCCCCGCAGACGCCGAGTTTAGGAGTTATAGCCATTTTTGTGTTTTGAAATAGCTTTTTCTGGTGCATAATATGACCCCCGCAGACGCCTAGTTTAGGAGTTATAGCCATTTTTGTGTTTTGAAATAGTTTTTTCTGGTGCATAATATGACCCCCGCAGGCGCCTAGTTTAGGAGTTATAGCCATTTTTGTGTTTTGAAATAGTTTTTTCTGGTGCATAATATGACCCCCGCAGACGCCAAGTTTAGGAGTTATAGCCATTTTTGTGTTTTGAAATAGTTTTTTCTGGTGCATAATATGACCCCTGCAGACGCCTAGTTTAGGAGTTATAGCCATTTTTGTGTTTTGAAAAAGTTTTTTCTGGTGCATAATATGACCCCTGCAGACGCCTAGTTTAGGAGTTGTAGCCATTTTTGTGTTTTGAAATAGTTTTTTTCTGGTGCATAATATGACCCCCGCAGACGCCTAGTTTAGGAGTTATAGCCATTTTTGTGTTTTGAAATAGTTTTTTTCCGGTGCATAATGTGACCCCCGCAGACGCCTAGTTTAGGAGTTATAGCCATTTTTGTGTTTTGAAATAGTTTTTTCTGGTGCATAATATGACCCCCGCAGACGCCTAGTTTAGGAGTTATAGCCATTTTTGTGTTTTGAAATAGTTTTTTCTGGTGCATAATATGACCCCTGCAGACGCCTAGTTTAGGAGTTATAGCCATTTTTGTGTTTTGAAATAGTTTTTTTCCGGTGCATAATGTGACCCCCGCAGACGACTAGTTTAGGA
Organism: Volucella zonaria; assembly: GCA_963966105.1. Taxonomy (NCBI): domain Eukaryota; kingdom Metazoa; phylum Arthropoda; class Insecta; order Diptera; family Syrphidae; genus Volucella; species Volucella zonaria. Next base: position 5,655 of record CAWYQB010000544.1, on the reverse strand, counting down.
GTTATAGCCATTTTTGTGTTTTGAAATAGTTTTTTCTGGTGCATAATATGACCCCCGCAGACGCCTAGTTTAGGAGTTATTGCCATTTTTGTATTTTGAAATAGTTTTTTCTGGTGCATAATATGACCCCCGCAGACGCCTAGTTTAGGAGTTATTGCCATTTTTGTATTTTGAAATAGTTTTTTCTGGTGCATAATATGACCCCCGCAGACGCCTAGTTTAGGAGTTATTGCCATTTTTGTATTTTGAAATAGTTTTTTCTGGTGCATAATATGACCCCCGCAGACGCCTAGTTTAGGAGTTATAGCCATTTTTGTGTTTTGAAATAGTTTTTTCCGGTGCATAATGTGACCCCCGCAGACGCCTAGTTTAGGAGTTATAGCCATTTTTGTGTTTTGAAATAGCTTTTTCTGGTGCATAATATGACCCCCGCAGACGCCTAGTTTAGGAGTTATAGCCATTTTTGTGTTTTGAAATAGTTTTTTCTGGTGCATAATATGACCCCCGCAGACGCCTAGTTTAGGAGTTATTGCCATTTTTGTATTTTGAAATAGTTTTTTCTGGTGCATAATATGACCCCCGCAGACGCCTAGTTTAGGAGTTATAGCCATTTTTGTGTTTTGAAATAGTTTTTTTCTGGTGCATAAAATGACCCCCGCAGACGCCTAGTTTAGGAGTTATAGCCATTTTTGTGTTTTGAAATAGTTTTTTCTGGTGCATAATATGACCCCCGCAGACGCCTAGTTTAGGAGTTATAGCCATTTTTGTGTTTTGAAATAGTTTTTTCTGGTGCATAATATGACCCCCGCAGGCGCCTAGTTTAGGAGTTATAGTCATTTTTGTGTTTTGAAATAGTTTTTTCTGGTGCATAATATGACCCCCGCAGGCGCCTAGTTTAGGAGTTATAGCCATTTTTGTGTTTTGAAATAGTTTTTTCTGGTGCATAATATGACCCCCGCAGACGCCTAGTTTAGGAGTTATTGCCATTTTTGTATTTTGAAATAGTTTTTTCTGGTGCATAATATGACCCCCGCAGACGCCTAGTTTAGGAGTTATAGCCATTTTTGTGTTTTGAAATAGCTTTTTCTGGTGCATAATATGACCCCCGCAGACGCCTAGTTTAGGAGTTATAGCCATTTTTGTGTTTGAAATAGTTTTTTCCGGTGCATAATGTGACCCCCGCAGACGCCTAGTTTAGGAGTTATAGCCATTTTTGTGTTTTGAAATAGCTTTTTCTGGTGCATAATATGACCCCCGCAGACGCCTAGTTTAGGAGTTATAGCCATTTTTGTGTTTTGAAATAGTTTTTTCTGGTGCATAATATGACCCCCGCAGACGCCTAGTTTAGGAGTTATTGCCATTTTTGTATTTTGAAATAGTTTTTTCTGGTGCATAATATGACCCCCGCAGACGCCTAGTTTAGGAGTTATAGCCATTTTTGTGTTTTGAAATAGTTTTTTTCTGGTGCATAAAATGACCCCCGCAGACGCCTAGTTTAGGAGTTATAGCCATTTTTGTGTTTTGAAATAGTTTTTTCTGGTGCATAATATGACCCCCGCAGACGCCTAGTTTAGGAGTTATAGCCATTTTTGTGTTTTGAAATAGTTTTTTCTGGTGCATAATATGACCCCCGCAGGCGCCTAGTTTAGGAGTTATAGTCATTTTTGTGTTTTGAAATAGTTTTTTTCTGGTGCATAATATGACCCCCGCAGGCGCCTAGTTTAGGAGTTATAGCCATTTTTGTGTTTTGAAATAGTTTTTTCTGGTGCATAATATGACCCCCGCAGACGCCTAGTTTAGGAGTTATTGCCATTTTTGTATTTTGAAATAGTTTTTTCTGGTGCATAATATGACCCCCGCAGACGCCTAGTTTAGGAGTTATAGCCATTTTTGTGTTTTGAAATAGTTTTTTCTGGTGCATAATATGACCCCCGCAGACGCCTAGTTTAGGAGTTATTGCCATTTTTGTATTTTGAAATAGTTTTTTCTGGTGCATAATATGACCCCCGCAGACGCCTAGTTTAGGAGTTATTGCCATTTTTGTATTTTGAAATAGTTTTTTCTGGTGCATAATATGACCCCCGCAGACGCCTAGTTTAGGAGTTATAGCCATTTTTGTGTTTTGAAATAGTTTTTTTCTGGTGCATAAAATGACCCCCCGCAGACGCCTAGTTTAGGAGTTATAGTCATTTTTGTGTTTTGAAATAGTTTTTTCTGGTGCATAATATGACCCCCGCAGGCGCCTAGTTTAGGAGTTATAGCCATTTTTGTGTTTTGAAATAGTTTTTTCTGGTGCATAATATGACCCCCGCAGACGCCTAGTTTAGGAGTTATAGCCATTTTTGTGTTTTGAAATAGTTTTTTCTGGTGCATAATATGACCCCCGCAGGCGCCTAGTTTAGGAGTTATAGCCATTTTTGTGTTTTGAAATAGTTTTTTCTGGTGCATAATATGACCCCCGCAGACGCCTAGTTTAGGAGTTATTGCCATTTTTGTATTTTGAAATAGTTTTTTCTGGTGCATAATATGACCCCCGCAGACGCCTAGTTTAGGAGTTATAGCCATTTTTGTGTTTTGAAATAGTTTTTTTCTGGTGCATAAAATGACCCCCGCAGACGCCTAGTTTAGGAGTTATAGCCATTTTTGTGTTTTGAAATAGTTTTTTCTGGTGCATAATATGACCCCCGCAGACGCCTAGTTTAGGAGTTATAGCCATTTTTGTGTTTTGAAATAGTTTTTTCTGGTGCATAATATGACCCCCGCAGGCGCCTAGTTTAGGAGTTATAGTCATTTTTGTGTTTTGAAATAGTTTTTTCTGGTGCATAATATGACCCCTGCAGACGCATAGTTTAGGAGTTTTAGCCATTTTTGTGTTTTGAAATAGTTTTTTTCTGGTGCATAAAATGACCCCCGCAGACGCCTAGTTTAGGAGTTATAGCCATTTTTGTGTTTTGAAATAGTTTTTTCTGGTGCATAATATGACCCCTGCAGACGCCTAGTTTAGGAGTTATAGCCATTTTTGTGTTTTGAAATAGTTTTTTTCTGGTGCATAATATGACCCCCGCAGACGCCTAGTTTAGGAGTTATAGCCATTTTTGTGTTTTGAAATAGTTTTTTTCCGGTGCATAATGTGACCCCCGCAGACGCCTAGTTTAGGAGTTATAGCCATTTTTGTGTTTTGAAATAGTTTTTTCTGGTGCATAATATGACCCCCGCAGACGCCTAGTTTAGGAGTTATAGCCATTTTTGTGTTTTGAAATAGTTTTTTTCTGGTGCATAAAATGACCCCCGCAGACGCCTAGTTTAGGAGTTATAGCCATTTTTGTGTTTTGAAATAGTTTTTTCTGGTGCATAATATGACCCCCGCAGACGCCTAGTTTAGGAGTTATAGCCATTTTTGTGTTTTGAAATAGTTTTTTCTGGTGCATAATATGACCCCCGCAGGCGCCTAGTTTAGGAGTTATAGCCATTTTTGTGTTTTGAAATAGTTTTTTCTGGTGCATAATATGACCCCCGCAGACGCCTAGTTTAGGAGTTATAGCCATTTTTGTGTTTTGAAATAGTTTTTTTCTGGTGCATAAAATGACCCCCGCAGACGCCTAGTTTAGGAGTTATAGCCATTTTTGTGTTTTGAAATAGTTTTTTCTGGTGCATAATATGACCCCTGCAGACGCCTAGTTTAGGAGTTATAGCCATTTTTGTGTTTTGAAATAGTTTTTTTCTGGTGCATAATATGACCCCCGCAGACTCCTAGTTTAGGAGTTATAGCCATTTTTGTGTTTTGAAATAGTTTTTTTCCGGTGCATAATGTGACCTCCGCAGACGCCTAGTTTAGGAGTTATAGCCATTTTTGTGTTTTGAAATAGTTTTTTTCTGGTGCATAATATGACCCCTGCAGACGCCTAGTTTAGGAGTTATAGCATTTTTGTGTTTTGAAATAGTTTTTTTCCGGTGCATAATGTGACCCCCGCAGACGACTAGTTTAGGAGTTATAGCCATTTTTGTGTTTTGAAATAGCTTTTTCTGGTGCATAATATGACCCCCGCAGACGCCTAGTTTAGGAGTTATAGCCATTTCTGTGTTTTGAAATAGTTTTTTCTGGTGCATAATATGACCCCCGCAGACGCCTAGTTTAGGAGTTATAGCCATTTTTGTGTTTTGAAATAGTTTTTTTCTGGTGCATAATATGACCCCCGCAGACGCCTAGTTTAGGAGTTATAGCCATTTTTGTGTTTTGAAATAGTTTTTTCTGGTGCATAATATGACCCCCGCAGACGCCTAGTTTAGGAGTTATAGCCATTTTTGTGTTTTGAAATAGTTTTTTCTGGTGCATAATATGACCCCCGCAGACGCCTAGCTTAGGAGTTATAGCCATTTTTGTATTTTGAAATAGTTTTTTCTGGCGCATAATATGACCCCCGCAGACGCCTTGTTTAGGAGTTATAGGCATTTTTGTGTTTTGAAATAGTTTTTTCTGGTGCATAATATGACCCCCGCAGACGCCTAGTTTAGGAGTTATAGCCATTTTTGTGATTTGAAATAGTTTTTTCCGGTGCCTAATGTGACCCCCGCAGACTCCTAGTTTAGGAGTTATAGCCATTTTTGTGTTTTGAAATAGTTTTTTTCTGGTGCATAATATGACCCCCGCAGACGCCTAGTTTAGGAGTTATAGCCATTTTTGTATTTTGAAATAGTTTTTTCTGGTGCATAATATGACCCCCGCAGACGCCTAGTTTAGGAGTTATAGCCATTTTTGTGTTTTGAAAGAGTTTTTTCTGGTGCATAATATGACCCCTGCAGACGCATAGTTTAGGAGTTATAGCCATTTTTGTGTTTTGAAATAGTTTTTTCTGGTGCATAATATGACCCCCGCAGACGCCTAGTTTAGGAGTTATAGCCATTTTTGTGTTTTGAAATAGTTTTTTACCGGTGTATAATATGACCCCCCCAGACGCCTAGTTTAGGAGTTATAGCCATTTTTGTGTTTTGAAATAGTTTTTTCTGGTGCATAAAATGACCCCCGCAGACGCCTAGTTTAGGAGTTATAGCCATTTTTGTGTTTTGAAATAGTTTTTTTCTGTTGCATAATATGACCCCCGCAGACGCCTAGTTTAGGAGTTATAGCCATTTTTGTGTTTTGAAATAGTTTTTTTCTGGTGCAAAATATGACCCCCGCAGACGCCTAGTTTAGGAGTTATAGCCATTTTTGTATTTTGAAATAGTTTTTTCTGGTGCATAATATGACCCCCGCAGACGCCTAGTTTAGGAGTTATAGCCATTTTTGTGTTTTGAAATAGTTTTTTCTGGTGCATAATATGACCCCCGCAGACGCCTAGTTTAGGAGTTATAGCCATTTTTGTGTTTTGAAATAGTTTTTTTCTGGTGCATAATATGACCCCCGCAGACGCCTAGTTTAGGAGTTATAGCCATTTTTGTGTTTTGAAATAGTTTTTTTCTGGTGCATAATATGACCCAAGCAGACGCCTAGTTTAGGAGTTATAGCCATTTTTGTATTTTGAAATAGTTTTTTCTGGTGCATAAAATGACCCCCGCAGACGCCTAGTTTAGGAGTTATAGCCATTTTTGTATTTTGAAATAGTTTTTTCTGGTGCATAAAATGACCCCCGCAGACGCCTAGTTTAGGAGTTATAGCCA
>CAWYQB010000543.1:0-50780 GCA_963966105.1 Volucella zonaria | reverse complement strand
CATAATATGACCCCCGCAGACGCCTAGTTTAAGAGTTATAGCCATTTTAAGATTTTGAATTTTCTTTTTTCTGGTGCATAATATGACCCCCGCAGACGCCTAGTTTAGGAGTTATAGCCATTTTAAGATTTTGAATTTTTTTTTTCTGGTGCATATTATGACCCCCGCAGACGCCTAGTTTAGGAGTTATAGCCATTTTAAGATTTTGAATTTTTTTTTTCTGGTGCATAATATGACCCCCGCAGACGCCTAGTTTAGGAGTTATAGCCATTTTAAGATTTTGAATTTTCTTTTTTCTGGTGCATAATATGACCCCCGCAGACGCCTAGTTTAGGAGTTATAGCCATTTTAAGATTTTGAATTTTTTTTTTCTGGTGCATATTATGACCCCCGCAGACGCCTAGTTTAGGAGTTATAGCCATTTTAAGATTTTGAATTTTTTTTTTCTGGTGCATAATATGACCCCCGCAGACGCCTAGTTTAGGAGTTATAGCCATTTTAAGATTTAGAATTTTTTTTTTCTGGTGCATAATATGACCCCCGCAGACGCCTAGTTTAGGAGTTATAGCCATTTTAAGATTTAGAAGTTTTTTTTTCTGGTGCATATTATGACCCCCGGAGACGCCTAGTTTAGGAGTTATAGCCATTTTAAGATTTTGAATTTTTTTTTTCTGGTGCATATTATGACCCCCGGAGACGCCTAGTTTAGGAGTTATAGCCATTTTAAGATTTTGAATTTTTTTTTTCTGGTGCATAATATGACCCCCGCAGACGCCTAGTTTAAGAGTTATAGCCATTTTAAGATTTTGAATTTTCTTTTTTCTGGTGCATAATATGACCCCCGCAGACGCCTAGTTTAGGAGTTATAGCCATTTTAAGATTTGAATTTTTTTTTTCTGGTGCATATTATGACCCCCGCAGACGCCTAGTTTAGGAGTTATAGCCATTTTAAGATTTTGAATTTTTTTTTTCTGGTGCATAATATGACCCCCGCAGACGCCTAGTTTAGGAGTTATAGCCATTTTAAGATTTAGAATTTTTTTTTTCTGGTGCATAATATGACCCCCGCAGACGCCTAGTTTAGGAGTTATAGCCATTTTAAGATTTAGAAGTTTTTTTTTTCTGGTGCATATTATGACCCCCGGAGACGCCTAGTTTAGGAGTTATAGCCATTTTAAGATTTAGAATTTTTTTTTTCTGGTGCATAATATGACCCCCGCAGACGCCTAGTTTAGGAGTTATAGCCATTTTAAGATTTAGAAGTTTTTTTTTCTGGTGCATAATATGACCCCCGCAGACGCCTAGTTTAGGAGTTATAGCCATTTTAAGATTTAGAAGTTTTTTTTTTCTGGTGCATATTATGACCCCCGGAGACGCCTAGTTTAGGAGTTATAGCCATTTTAAGATTTTGAATTTTTTTTTTCTGGTGCATAATATGACCCCCGCAGACGCCTAGTTTAAGAGTTATAGCCATTTTAAGATTTTGAATTTTCTTTTTTCTGGTGCATAATATGACCCCCGCAGACGCCTAGTTTAGGAGTTATAGCCATTTTAAGATTTTGAATTTTTTTTTTTCTGGTGCATATTATGACCCCCGCAGACGCCTAGTTTAGGAGTTATAGCCATTTTAAGATTTTGAATTTTTTTTTTCTGGTGCATAATATGACCCCCGCAGACGCCTAGTTTAGGAGTTATAGCCATTTTAAGATTTAGAAGTTTTTTTTTTCTGGTGCATATTATGACCCCCGGAGACGCCTAGTTTAGGAGTTATAGCCATTTTAAGATTTAGAATTTTTTTTTTCTGGTGCATAATATGACCCCCGCAGACGCCTAGTTTAAGAGTTATAGCCATTTTAAGATTTTGAATTTTCTTTTTTCTGGTGCATAATATGACCCCCGCAGACGCCTAGTTTAGGAGTTATAGCCATTTTAAGATTTTGAATTTTTTTTTTTCTGGTGCATATTATGACCCCCGCAGACGCCTAGTTTAGGAGTTATAGCCATTTTAAGATTTTGAATTTTTTTTTTCTGGTGCATAATATGACCCCCGCAGACGCCTAGTTTAGGAGTTACAGCCATTTTAAGATTTAGAAGTTTTTTTTTTCTGGTGCATATTATGACCCCCGGAGACGCCTAGTTTAGGAGTTATAGCCATTTTAAGATTTTGAATTTTTTTTTTCTGGTGCATAATATGACCCCCGCAGACGCCTAGTTTAAGAGTTATAGCCATTTTAAGATTTTGAATTTTCTTTTTTCTGGTGCATAATATGACCCCCGCAGACGCCTAGTTTAGGAGTTATAGCCATTTTAAGATTTTGAATTTTTTTTTTCTGGTGCATATTATGACCCCCGCAGACGCCTAGTTTAGGAGTTATAGCCATTTTAAGATTTTGAATTTTTTTTTCTGGTGCATAATATGACCCCCGCAGACGCCTAGTTTAGGAGTTATAGCCATTTTAAGATTTAGAAGTTTTTTTTTCTGGTGCATAATATGACCCCCGCAGACGCCTAGTTTAGGAGTTATAGCCATTTTAAGATTTAGAAGTTTTTTTTTTCTGGTGCATAATATGACCCCCGCAGACGCCTAGTTTAAGAGTTATAGCCATTTTAAGATTTTGAATTTTCTTTTTTCTGGTGCATAATATGACCCCCGCAGACGCCTAGTTTAGGAGTTATAGCCATTTTAAGATTTTGAATTTTTTTTTTTCTGGTGCATATTATGACCCCGGCAGACGCCTAGTTTAGGAGTTATAGCCATTTTAAGATTTTGAATTTTTTTTTTCTGGTGCATAATATGACCCCCGCAGACGCCTAGTTTAGGAGTTATAGCCATTTTAAGATTTAGAAGTTTTTTTTTTCTGGTGCATATTATGACCCCCGGAGACGCCTAGTTTAGGAGTTATAGCCATTTTAAGATTTTGAATTTTTTTTTTCTGGTGCATAATATGACCCCCGCAGACGCCTAGTTTAAGAGTTATAGCCATTTTAAGATTTTGAATTTTCTTTTTTCTGGTGCATAATATGACCCCCGCAGACGCCTAGTTTAGGAGTTATAGCCATTTTAAGATTTTGAATTTTTTTTTTCTGGTGCATATTATGACCCCCGCAGACGCCTAGTTTAGGAGTTATAGCCATTTTAACATTTTGAATTTTTTTTTTCTGATGCATAATATGACCCCCGCAGACGCCTAGTTTAGGAGTTATAGCCATTTTAAGATTTAGAAGTTTTTTTTTTCTGGTGCATATTATGACCCCCGGAGACGCCTAGTTTAGGAGTTATAGCCATTTTAAGATTTTGAATTTTTTTTTTCTGGTGCATAATATGACCCCCGCAGACGCCTAGTTTAAGAGTTATAGCCATTTTAAGATTTTGAATTTTCTTTTTTCTGGTGCATAATATGACCCCCGCAGACGCCTAGTTTAGGAGTTATAGCCATTTTAAGATTTTGAATTTTTTTTTTTCTGGTGCATATTATGACCCCCGCAGACGCCTAGTTTAGGAGTTATAGCCATTTTAAGATTTTGAATTTTTTTTTTCTGGTGCATAATATGACCCCCGCAGACGCCTAGTTTAGGAGTTATAGCCATTTTAAGATTTAGAATTTTTTTTTTCTGGTGCATAATATGACCCCCGCAGACGCCTAGTTTAGGATTTTAAGATTTAGAAGTTTTTTTTTTCTGGTGCATATTATGACACCCGCAGACTCCTAGTTTAGGAGTTATAGCCATTTTAAGATTTTGAATTTTTTTTTTCTGGTGCATAATATGACCCCCGCAGACGCCTAGTTTAGGAGTTATAGCCATTTTAAGATTTAGAATTTTTTTTTCCTGGTGCATAATATGACCCCCGCAGACGCCTAGTTTAGGAGTTATAGCCATTTTAAGATTTAGAAGTTTTTTTTTCTGGTGCATAATATGACCCCCGCAGACGCCTAGTTTAGGAGTTATAGCCATTTTAAGATTTAGAAGTTTTTTTTTCTGGTGCATATTATGACCCCCGGAGACGCCTAGTTTAGGAGTTATAGCCATTTTAAGATTTTGAATTTTTTTTTTCTGGTGCATAATATGACCCCCGCAGACGCCTAGTTTAAGAGTTATAGCCATTTTAAGATTTTGAATTTTCTTTTTTCTGGTGCATAATATGACCCCCGCAGACGCCTAGTTTAGGAGTTATAGCCATTTTAAGATTTTGAATTTTTTTTTTTCTGGTGCATATTATGACCCCCGCAGACGCCTAGTTTAGGAGTTATAGCCATTTTAAGATTTAGAATTTTTTTTTTCTGGTGCATAATATGACCCCCGCAGACGCCTAGTTTAGGAGTTATAGCCATTTTAAGATTTAGAAGTTTTTTTTTTCTTGTGCATATTATGACCCCCGGAGACGCCTAGTTTAGGAGTTATAGCCATTTTAAGATTTTGAATTTTTTTTTTCTGGTGCATAATATGACCCCCGCAGACGCCTAGTTTAGGAGTTATAGCCATTTTAAGATTTTGAATTTTTTTTTTTCTGGTGCATATTATGACCCCCGCAGACGCCTAGTTTAGGAGTTATAGCCATTTTAAGATTTTGAATTTTTTTTTTCTGGTGCATAATATGACCCCCGCAGACGCCTAGTTTAGGAGTTATAGCCATTTTAAGATTTAGAATTTTTTTTTTCTGGTGCATAATATGACCCCCGCAGACGCCTAGTTTAGGAGTTATAGCCATTTTAAGATTTAGAAGTTTTTTTTCTGGTGCATAATATGACCCCCGCAGACGCCTAGTTTAGGAGTTATAGCCATTTTAAGATTTAGAAGTTTTTTTTCTGGTGCATAATATGACCCCCGCAGACGCCTAGTTTAAGAGTTATAGCCATTTTAAGATTTTGAATTTTCTTTTTTCTGGTGCATAATATGACCCCCGCAGACGCCTAGTTTAGGAGTTATAGCCATTTTAAGATTTTGAATTTTTTTTTTTCTGGTGCATATTATGACCCCCGCAGACGCCTAGTTTAGGAGTTATAGCCATTTTAAGATTTTGAATTTTTTTTTTCTGGTGCATAATATGACCCCCGCAGACGCCTAGTTTAGGAGTTACAGCCATTTTAAGATTTAGAAGTTTTTTTTTTCTGGTGCATATTATGACCCCCGGAGACGCCTAGTTTAGGAGTTATAGCCATTTTAAGATTTTGAATTTTTTTTTTCTGGTGCATAATATGACCCCCGCAGACGCCTAGTTTAAGAGTTATAGCCATTTTAAGATTTTGAATTTTCTTTTTTCTGGTGCATAATATGACCCCCGCAGACGCCTAGTTTAGGAGTTATAGCCATTTTAAGATTTTGAATTTTTTTTTTTCTGGTGCATATTATGACCCCCGCAGACGCCTAGTTTAGGAGTTATAGCCATTTTAAGATTTTGAATTTTTTTTTTCTGGTACATAATATGACCCCCGCAGACGCCTAGTTTAGGAGTTATAGCCATTTTAAGATTTAGAATTTTTTTTTTCTGGTGCATAATATGACCCCCGCAGACGCCTAGTTTAGGAGTTATAGCCATTTTAAGATTTAGAAGTTTTTTTTTCTGGTGCATAATATGACCCCCGCAGACGCCTAGTTTAGGAGTTATAGCCATTTTAAGATTTAGAAGTTTTTTTTTTCTGGTGCATATTATGACCCCCGGAGACGCCTAGTTTAGGAGTTATAGCCATTTTAAGATTTTGAATTTTTTTTTTCTGGTGCATAATATGACCCCCGCAGACGCCTAGTTTAAGAGTTATAGCCATTTTAAGATTTTGAATTTTCTTTTTTCTGGTGCATAATATGACCCCCGCAGACGCCTAGTTTAGGAGTTATAGCCATTTTAAGATTTTGAATTTTTTTTTTTCTGGTGCATATTATGACCCCGGCAGACGCCTAGTTTAGGAGTTATAGCCATTTTAAGATTTTGAATTTTTTTTTTCTGGTGCATAATATGACCCCCGGAGACGCCTAGTTTAGGAGTTATAGCCATTTTAAGATTTTGAATTTTTTTTTTCTGGTGCATAATATGACCCCCGCAGACGCCTAGTTTAAGAGTTATAGCCATTTTAAGATTTTGAATTTTCTTTTTTCTGGTGCATAATATGACCCCCGCAGACGCCTAGTTTAGGAGTTATAGCCATTTTAAGATTTAGAATTTTTTTTTTTCTGGTGCATATTATGACCCCCGCAGACGCCTAGTTTAGGAGTTATAGCCATTTTAAGATTTTGAATTTTTTTTTTCTGGTGCATAATATGACCCCCGCAGACGCCTAGTTTAGGAGTTATAGCCATTTTAAGATTTAGAAGTTTTTTTTTTCTGGTGCATATTATGACCCCCGCAGACGCCTAGTTTAGGAGTTATAGCCATTTTAAGATTTTGAATTTTTTTTTTCTGGTGCATAATATGACCCCCGCAGACGCCTAGTTTAGGAGTTATAGCCATTTTAAGATTTAGAATTTTTTTTTTCTGGTGCATAATATGACCCCCGCAGACGCCTAGTTTAGGAGTTATAGCCATTTTAAGATTTAGAAGTTTTTTTTCTCTGGTGCATATTATGACACCCGCAGACTCCTAGTTTAGGAGTTATAGCCATTTTAAGATTTTGAATTTTTTTTTTCTGGTGCATAATATGACCCCCGCAGACGCCTAGTTTAGGAGTTATAGCCATTTTAAGATTTAGAATTTTTTTTTTCTGGTGCATAATATGACCCCCGCAGACGCCTAGTTTAGGAGTTATAGCCATTTTAAGATTTAGAAGTTTTTTTTACTGGTGCATAATATGACCCCCGCAGACGCCTAGTTTAGGAGTTATAGCCATTTTAAGATTTAGAAGTTTTTTTTTTCTGGTGCATATTATGACCCCCGGAGACGCCTAGTTTAGGAGTTATAGCCATTTTAAGATTTTGAATTTTTTTTTTCTGGTGCATAATATGACCCCCGCAGACGCCTAGTTTAAGAGTTATAGCCATTTTAAGATTTAGAATTTTCTTTTTTCTGGTGCATAATATGACCCCCGCAGACGCCTAGTTTAGGAGTTATAGCCATTTTAAGATTTTGAATTTTTTTTTTTCTGGTGCATATTATGACCCCCGCAGACGCCTAGTTTAGGAGTTATAGCCATTTTAAGATTTAGAATTTTTTTTTTCTGGTGCATAATATGACCCCCGCAGACGCCTAGTTTAGGAGTTATAGCCATTTTAAGATTTAGAATTTTTTTTTTCTGGTGCATAATATGACCCCCGCAGACGCCTAGTTTAGGAGTTATAGCCATTTTAAGATTTAGAAGTTTTTTTTTTCTGGTGCATATTATGACCCCCGGAGACGCCTAGTTTAGGAGTTATAGCCATTTTAAGATTTTGAATTTTTTTTTTCTGGTGCATAATATGACCCCCGCAGACGCCTAGTTTAAGAGTTATAGCCATTTTAAGATTTTGAATTTTCTTTTTTCTGGTGCATAATATGACCCCCGCAGACGCCTAGTTTAGGAGTTATAGCCATTTTAAGATTTTGAATTTTTTTTTTTCTGGTGCATATTATGACCCCCGCAGACGCCTAGTTTAGGAGTTATAGCCATTTTAAGATTTTGAATTTTTTTTTTCTGGTGCATAATATGACCCCCGCAGACGCCTAGTTTAGGAGTTATAGCCATTTTAAGATTTAGAATTTTTTTTTTCTGGTGCATAATATGACCCCCGCAGACGCCTAGTTTAGGAGTTATAGCCATTTTAAGATTTAGAAGTTTTTTTTTTCTGGTGCATATTATGACCCCCGGAGACGCCTAGTTTAGGAGTTATAGCCATTTTAAGATTTTGAATTTTTTTTTTCTGGTGCATAATATGACCCCCGGAGACGCCTAGTTTAGGAGTTATAGCCATTTTAAGATTTTGAATTTTTTTTTTCTGGTGCATAATATGACCCCCGCAGACGCCTAGTTTAAGAGTTATAGCCATTTTAAGATTTTGAATTTTCTTTTTTCTGGTGCATAATATGACCCCCGGAGACGCCTAGTTTAGGAGTTATAGCCATTTTAAGATTTTGAATTTTTTTTTTTCTGGTGCATATTATGACCCCCGCAGACGCCTAGTTTAGGAGTTATAGCCATTTTAAGATTTTGAATTTTTTTTTTTCTGGTGCATAATATGACCCCCGCAGACGCCTAGTTTAGGAGTTATAGCCATTTTAAGATTTAGAATTTTTTTTTTCTGGTGCATAATATGACCCCCGCAGACGCCTAGTTTAGGAGTTAAAGCCATTTTAAGATTTAGAAGTTTTTTTTTTCTGGTGCATATTATGACCCCCGGAGACGCCTAGTTTAGGAGTTATAGCCATTTTAAGATTTAGAATTTTTTTTTTCTGGTGCATAATATGACCCCCGCAGACGCCTAGTTTAGGAGTTATAGCCATTTTAAGATTTAGAAGTTTTTTTTTCTGGTGCATAATATGACCCCCGCAGACGCCTAGTTTAGGAGTTATAGCCATTTTAAGATTTAGAAGTTTTTTTTTTCTGGTGCATATTATGACCCCCGGAGACGCCTAGTTTAGGAGTTATAGCCATTTTAAGATTTTGAATTTTTTTTTTCTGGTGCATAATATGACCCCCGCAGACGCCTAGTTTAAGAGTTATAGCCATTTTAAGATTTTGAATTTTCTTTTTTCTGGTGCATAATATGACCCCCGCAGACGCCTAGTTTAGGAGTTATAGCCATTTTAAGATTTTGAATTTTTTTTTTCTGGTGCATATTATGACCCCCGCAGACGCCTAGTTTAGGAGTTATAGCCATTTTAAGATTTTGAATTTTTTTTTTCTGGTGCATAATATGACCCCCGCAGACGCCTAGTTTAGGAGTTATAGCCATTTTAAGATTTAGAATTTTTTTTTTCTGGTGCATAATATGACCCCCGCAGACGCCTAGTTTAGGAGTTATAGCCATTTTAAGATTTAGAAGTTTTTTTTTTCTGGTGCATATTATGACCCCCGGAGACGCCTAGTTTAGGAGTTATAGCCATTTTAAGATTTTGAATTTTTTTTTTCTGGTGCATAATATGACCCCCGCAGACGCCTAGTTTAAGAGTTATAGCCATTTTAAGATTTAGAAGTTTTTTTTTTCTGGTGCATATTATGACCCCCGGAGACGCCTAGTTTAGGAGTTATAGCCATTTTAAGATTTTGAATTTTTTTTTTCTGGTGCATAATATGACCCCCGCAGACGCCTAGTTTAAGAGTTATAGCCATTTTAAGATTTTGAATTTTCTTTTTTCTGGTGCATAATATGACCCCCGCAGACGCCTAGTTTAGGAGTTATAGCCATTTTAAGATTTTGAATTTTTTTTTTCTGGTGCATATTATGACCCCCGCAGACGCCTAGTTTAGGAGTTATAGCCATTTTAAGATTTTGAATTTTTTTTTTCTGGTGCATAATATGACCCCCGCAGACGCCTAGTTTAGGAGTTATAGCCATTTTAAGATTTAGAATTTTTTTTTTCTGGTGCATAATATGACCCCCGCAGACGCCTAGTTTAGGAGTTATAGCCATTTTAAGATTTAGAAGTTTTTTTTTTCTGGTGCATATTATGACCCCCGGAGACGCCTAGTTTAGGAGTTATAGCCATTTTAAGATTTTGAATTTTTTTTTTCTGGTGCATAATATGACCCCCGCAGACGCCTAGTTTAAGAGTTATAGCCATTTTAAGATTTTGAATTTTCTTTTTTCTGGTGCATAATATGACCCCCGCAGACGCCTAGTTTAGGAGTTATAGCCATTTTAAGATTTTGAATTTTTTTTTTCTGGTGCATATTATGACCCCCGCAGACGCCTAGTTTAGGAGTTATAGCCATTTTAAGATTTTGAATTTTTTTTTTCTGGTGCATAATATGACCCCCGCAGACGCCTAGTTTAGGAGTTATAGCCATTTTAAGATTTTGAATTTTTTTTTTCTGGTGCATATTATGACCCCCGGAGACGCCTAGTTTAGGAGTTATAGCCATTTTAAGATTTAGAATTTTTTTTTTCTGGTGCATAATATGACCCCCGCAGACGCCTAGTTTAAGAGTTATAGCCATTTTAAGATTTTGAATTTTCTTTTTTCTGGTGCATAATATGACCCCCGCAGACGCCTAGTTTAGGAGTTATAGCCATTTTAAGATTTTGAATTTTTTTTTTTCTGGTGCATATTATGACCCCCGCAGACGCCTAGTTTAGGAGTTATAGCCATTTTAAGATTTTGAATTTTTTTTTTCTGGTGCATAATATGACCCCCGCAGACGCCTAGTTTAGGAGTTATAGCCATTTTAAGATTTAGAATTTTTTTTTTCTGGTGCATAATATGACCCCCGCAGACGCCTAGTTTAGGAGTTATAGCCATTTTAAGATTTAGAATTTTTTTTTTCTGGTGCATAATATGACCCCCGCAGACGCCTAGTTTAGGAGTTATAGCCATTTTAAGATTTAGAAGTTTTTTTTTCTGGTGCATAATATGACCCCCGCAGACGCCTAGTTTAGGAGTTATAGCCATTTTAAGATTTAGAAGTTTTTTTTTCTGGTGCATATTATGACCCCCGGAGACGCCTCGTTTAGGAGTTATAGCCATTTTAAGATTTTGAATTTTTTTTTTCTGGTGCATAATATGACCCCCGCAGACGCCTAGTTTAAGAGTTATAGCCATTTTAAGATTTTGAATTTTCTTTTTTCTGGTGCATAATATGACCCCCGCAGACGCCTAGTTTAGGAGTTATAGCCATTTTAAGATTTTGAATTTTTTTTTTTCTGGTGCATATTATGACCCCCGCAGACGCCTAGTTTAGGAGTTATAGCCATTTTAAGATTTTGAATTTTTTTTTTCTGGTGCATAATATGACCCCCGCAGACGCCTAGTTTAGGAGTTATAGCCATTTTAAGATTTAGAATTTTTTTTTTCTGGTGCATAATATGACCCCCGCAGACGCCTAGTTTAGGAGTTATAGGCATTTTAAGATTTAGAAGTTTTTTTTTTCTGGTGCATATTATGACCCCCGGAGACGCCTAGTTTAGGAGTTATAGCCATTTTAAGATTTTGAATTTTTTTTTTCTGGTGCATAATATGACCCAAGCAGACGCCTAGTTTAAGAGTTATAGCCATTTTAAGATTTTGAATTTTCTTTTTTCTGGTGCATAATATGACCCCCGCAGACGCCTAGTTTAGGAGTTATAGCCATTTTAAGATTTTGAATTTTTTTTTTTTCTGGTGCATATTATGACCCCCGCAGACGCCTAGTTTAGGAGTTATAGCCATTTTAAGATTTAGACGTTTTTTTTTCTGGTGCATATTATGACCCCCGGAGACGCCTCGTTTAGGAGTTATAGCCATTTTAAGATTTTGAATTTTTTTTTTCTGGTGCATAATATGACCCCCGCAGACGCCTAGTTTAAGAGTTATAGCCATTTTAAGATTTTGAATTTTCTTTTTTCTGGTGCATAATATGACCCCCGCAGACGCCTAGTTTAGGAGTTATAGCCATTTTAAGATTTTGAATTTTTTTTTTTCTGGTGCATATTATGACCCCCGCAGACGCCTAGTTTAGGAGTTATAGCCATTTTAAGATTTTGAATTTTTTTTTTCTGGTGCATAATATGACCCCCGCAGACGCCTAGTTTAGGAGTTATAGCCATTTTAAGATTTAGAATTTTTTTTTTCTGGTGCATAATATGACCCCCGCAGACGCCTAGTTTAGGAGTTATAGGCATTTTAAGATTTAGAAGTTTTTTTTTTCTGGTGCATATTATGACCCCCGGAGACGCCTAGTTTAGGAGTTATAGCCATTTTAAGATTTTGAATTTTTTTTTTCTGGTGCATAATATGACCCAAGCAGACGCCTAGTTTAAGAGTTATAGCCATTTTAAGATTTTGAATTTTCTTTTTTCTGGTGCATAATATGACCCCCGCAGACGCCTAGTTTAGGAGTTATAGCCATTTTAAGATTTAGAATTTTTTTTTTCTGGTGCATAATATGACCCCCGCAGACGCCTAGTTTAGGAGTTATAGCCATTTTAAGATTTAGAAGTTTTTTTTTTCTGGTGCATATTATGACACCCGCAGACTCCTAGTTTAGGAGTTATAGCCATTTTAAGATTTTGAATTTTTTTTTTCTGGTGCATAATATGACCCCCGCAGACGCCTAGTTTAGGAGTTATAGCCATTTTAAGATTTAGAATTTTTTTTTTCTGGTGCATAATATGACCCCCGCAGACGCCTAGTTTAGGAGTTATAGCCATTTTAAGATTTAGAAGTTTTTTTTTCTGGTGCATAATATGACCCCCGCAGACGCCTAGTTTAGGAGTTATAGCCATTTTAAGATTTAGAAGTTTTTTTTTTCTGGTGCATATTATGACCCCCGGAGACGCCTAGTTTAGGAGTTATAGCCATTTTAAGATTTTGAATTTTTTTTTTCTGGTGCATAATATGACCCCCGCAGACGCCTAGTTTAAGAGTTATAGCCATTTTAAGATTTTGAATTTTCTTTTTTCTGGTGCATAATATGACCCCCGCAGACGCCTAGTTTAGGAGTTATAGCCATTTTAAGATTTTGAATTTTTTTTTTTCTGGTGCATATTATGACCCCCGCAGACGCCTAGTTTAGGAGTTATAGCCATTTTAAGATTTTGAATTTTTTTTTTCTGGTGCATAATATGACCCCCGCAGACGCCTAGTTTAGGAGTTATAGCCATTTTAAGATTTAGAATTTTTTTTTTCTGGTGCATAATATGACCCTCGCAGACGCCTAGTTTAGGAGTTATAGCCATTTTAAGATTTAGAAGTTTTTTTTTTCTGGTGCATATTATGACCCCCGGAGACGCCTAGTTTAGGAGTTATAGCCATTTTAAGATTTTGAATTTTTTTTTTCTGGTGCATATTATGACCCCCGGAGACGCCTAGTTTAGGAGTTATAGCCATTTTAAGATTTTGAATTTTTTTTTTCTGGTGCATAATATGACCCCCGCAGACGCCTAGTTTAAGAGTTATAGCCATTTTAAGATTTTGAATTTTTTTTTCTGGTGCATAATATGACCCCCGCAGACGCCTAGTTTAAGAGTTATAACCATTTTAAGATTTTGAATTTTCTTTTTTCTGGTGCATAATATGACCACCGCAGACGCCTAGTTTAGGAGTTATAGCCATTTTAAGATTTTGAATTTTTTTTTTTCTGGTGCATATTATGACACCCGCAGACTCCTAGTTTAGGAGTTATAGCCATTTTAAGATTTTGAATTTTTTTTTTCTGGTGCATAATATGACCCCCGCAGACGCCTAGTTTAGGAGTTATAGCCATTTTAAGATTTAGAATTTTTTTTTTCTGGTGCATAATATGACCCCCGCAGACGCCTAGTTTAGGAGTTATAGCCATTTTAAGATTTAGAAGTTTTTTTTTCTGGTGCATAATATGACCCCCGCAGACGCCTAGTTTAGTAGTTATAGCCATTTTAAGATTTAGAAGTTTTTTTTTTCTGGTGCATATTATGACCCCCGGAGACGCCTAGTTTAGGAGTTATAGCCATTTTAAGATTTTGAATTTTTTTTTTCTGGTGCATAATATGACCCCCGCAGACGCCTAGTTTAAGAGTTATAGCCATTTTAAGATTTTGAATTTTCTTTTTTCTGGTGCATAATATGACCCCCGCAGACGCCTAGTTTAGGAGTTATAGCCATTTTAAGATTTTGAATTTTTTTTTTTCTGGTGCATATTATGACCCCCGCAGACGCCTAGTTTAGGAGTTATAGCCATTTTAAGATTTTGAATTTTTTTTTTCTGGTGCATAATATGACCCCCGCAGACGCCTAGTTTAGGAGTTATAGCCATTTTAAGATTTAGAAGTTTTTTTTTTCTGGTGCATATTATGACCCCCGGAGACGCCTAGTTTAGGAGTTATAGCCATTTTAAGATTTTGAATTTTTTTTTTCTGGTGCATAATATGACCCCCGCAGACGCCTAGTTTAAGAGTTATAGCCATTTTAAGATTTTGAATTTTCTTTTTTCTGGTGCATAATATGACCCCCGCAGACGCCTAGTTTAGGAGTTATAGCCATTTTAAGATTTTGAATTTTTTTTTTTCTGGTGCATATTATGACCCCCGCAGACGCCTAGTTTAGGAGTTATAGCCATTTTAAGATTTTGAATTTTTTTTTTCTGGTGCATAATATGACCCCCGCAGACGCCTAGTTTAGGAGTTATAGCCATTTTAAGATTTTGAATTTTTTTTTTCTGGTGCATATTATGACCCCCGGAGACGCCTAGTTTAGGAGTTATAGCCATTTTAAGATTTTGAATTTTTTTTTTCTGGTGCATAATATGACCCCCGCAGACGCCTAGTTTAGGAGTTATAGCCATTTTAAGATTTTGAATTTTTTTTTTCTGGTGCATAATATGACCCCCGCAGACGCCTAGTTTAGGAGTTATAGCCATTTTAAGATTTAGAATTTTTTTTTTCTGGTGCATAATATGACCCCCGCAGACGCCTAGTTTAAGAGTTATAGCCATTTTAAGATTTTGAATTTTTTTTTTCTGGTGCATAATATGACCCCCGCAAACGCCTAGTTTAGGAGTTATAGCCATTTTAAGACTTTGAATTTTCTTTTTTCTGGTGCATAATATGACCCCCGCAGACGATTAGTTTAGGAGTTATAGCCATTTTAAGATTTTGAATTTTTTTTTTTCTGGTGCATATTATGACCCCCGCAGACGCCTAGTTTAGGAGTTATAGCCATTTTAAGATTTAGAAGTTTTTTTTTCTGGTGCATAATATGACCCCCGCAGACGCCTAGTTTAGGAGTTATAGCCATTTTAAGATTTAGAAGTTTTTTTTTCTGGTGCATAATATGACCCCCGCAGACGCCTAGTTTAGGAGTTATAGCCATTTTAAGATTTAGAATTTTTTTTTTCTGGTGCATAATATGACCCCCGCAGACGCCTAGTTTAGGAGTTATAGCCATTTTAAGATTTAGAAGTTTTTTTTTTCTGGTGCATATTATGACCCCCGGAGACGCCTAGTTTAGGAGTTATAGCCATTTTAAGATTTTGAATTTTTTTTTTCTGGTGCATAATATGACCCCCGCAGACGCCTAGTTTAAGAGTTATAGCCATTTTAAGATTTTGAATTTTTTTTTCTGGTGCATAATATGACCCCCGCAGACGCCTAGTTTAAGAGTTATAGCCATTTTAAGATTTTGAATTTTCTTTTTTCTGGTGCATAATATGACCCCCGCAGACGCCTAGTTTAGGAGTTATAGCCATTTTAAGATTTTGAATTTTTTTTTTTCTGGTGCATATTATGACACCCGCAGACTCCTAGTTTAGGAGTTATAGCCATTTTAAGATTTTGAATTTTTTTTTTCTGGTGCATAATATGACCCCCGCAGACGCCTAGTTTAGGAGTTATAGCCATTTTAAGATTTAGAATTTTTTTTTTCTGGTGCATAATATGACCCCCGCAGACGCCTAGTTTAGGAGTTATAGCCATTTTAAGATTTAGAAGTTTTTTTTTCTGGTGCATAATATGACCCCCGCAGACGCCTAGTTTAGGAGTTATAGCCATTTTAAGATTTAGAAGTTTTTTTTTTCTGGTGCATATTATGACCCCCGGAGACGCCTAGTTTAGGAGTTATAGCCATTTTAAGATTTTGAATTTTTTTTTTCTGGTGCATAATATGACCCCCGCAGACGCCTAGTTTAAGAGTTATAGCCATTTTAAGATTTTGAATTTTCTTTTTTCTGGTGCATAATATGACCCCCGCAGACGGCTAGTTTAGGAGTTATAGCCATTTTAAGATTTTGAATTTTTTTTTTTCTGGTGCATATTATGACCCCCGCAGACGCCTAGTTTAGGAGTTATAGCCATTTTAAGATTTTGAATTTTTTTTTTCTGGTGCATAATATGACCCCCGCAGACGCCTAGTTTAGGAGTTATAGCCATTTTAAGATTTAGAATTTTTTTTTTCTGGTGCATAATATGACCCCCGCAGACGCCTAGTTTAGGAGTTATAGCCATTTTAAGATTTAGAAGTTTTTTTTTTCTGGTGCATATTATGACCCCCGGAGACGCCTAGTTTAGGAATTATAGCCATTTTAAGATTTTGAATTTTTTTTTTCTGGTGCATAATATGACCCCCGCAGACGCCTAGTTTAAGAGTTATAGCCATTTTAAGATTTTGAATTTTCTTTTTTCTGGTGCATAATATGACCCCCGCAGACGCCTAGTTTAGGAGTTATAGCCATTTTAAGATTTTGAATTTTTTTTTTTCTGGTGCATATTATGACCCCCGCAGACGCCTAGTTTAGGAGTTATAGCCATTTTAAGATTTTGAATTTTTTTTTTCTGGTGCATAATATGACCCCCGCAGACGCCTAGTTTAGGAGTTATAGCCATTTTAAGATTTAGAATTTTTTTTTTCTGGTGCATAATATGACCCCCGCAGACGCCTAGTTTAGGAGTTATAGCCATTTTAAGATTTAGAAGTTTTTTTTTTCTGGTGCATATTATGACACCCGCAGACTCCTAGTTTAGGAGTTATAGCCATTTTAAGATTTAGAATTTTTTTTTTCTGGTGCATAATATGACCCCCGCAGACGCCTAGTTTAGGAGTTATAGCCATTTTAAGATTTAGAAGTTTTTTTTTCTGGTGCACAATATGACCCCCGCAGACGCCTAGTTTAGGAGTTATAGCCATTTTAAGATTTAGAAGTTTTTTTTTTCTGGTGCATATTATGACCCCCGGAGACGCCTAGTTTAGGAGTTATAGCCATTTTAAGATTTTGAATTTTTTTTTTCTGGTGCATAATATGACCCCCGCAGACGCCTAGTTTAAGAGTTATAGCCATTTTAAGATTTTGAATTTTCTTTTTTCTGGTGCATAATATGACCCCCGCAGACGCCTAGTTTAGGAGTTATAGCCATTTTAAGATTTTGAATTTTTTTTTTTCTGGTGCATATTATGACCCCCGCAGACGCCTAGTTTAGGAGTTATAGCCATTTTAAGATTTTGAATTTTTTTTTTCTGGTGCATAATATGACCCCCGCAGACGCCTAGTTTAGGAGTTATAGCCATTTTAAGATTTAGAATTTTTTTTTTCTGGTGCATAATATGACCCCCGCAGACGCCTAGTTTAGGAGTTATAGCCATTTTAAGATTTAGAATTTTTTTTTTCTGGTGCATAATATGACCCCCGCAGACGCCTAGTTTAGGAGTTATAGCCATTTTAAGATTTAGAAGTTTTTTTTTCTGGTGCACAATATGACCCCCGCAGACGCCTAGTTTAGGAGTTATAGCCATTTTAAGATTTAGAAGTTTTTTTTTTCTGGTGCATAATATGACCCCCGCAGACGCCTAGTTTAAGAGTTATAGCCATTTTAAGATTTTGAATTTTCTTTTTTCTGGTGCATAATATGACCCCCGCAGACGCCTAGTTTAGGAGTTATAGCCATTTTAAGATTTTGAATTTTTTTTTTTCTGGTGCATATTATGACCCCCGCAGACGCCTAGTTTAGGAGTTATAGCCATTTTAAGATTTTGAATTTTTTTTTTCTGGTGCATAATATGACCCCCGCAGACGCCTAGTTTAAGAGTTATAGCCATTTTAAGATTTTGAATTTTCTTTTTTCTGGTGCATAATATGACCCCCGCAGACGCCTAGTTTAGGAGTTATAGCCATTTTAAGATTTTGAAATTTTTTTTTTCTGGTGCATATTATGACCCCCGCAGACGCCTAGTTTAGGAGTTATAGCCATTTTAAGATTTTGAATTTTTTTTTTCTGGTGCATAATATGACCCCCGCAGACGCCTAGTTTAGGAGTTATAGCCATTTTAAGATTTAGAATTTTTTTTTTCTGGTGCATAATATGACCCCCGCAGACGCCTAGTTTAGGAGTTATAGCCATTTTAAGATTTAGAAGTTTTTTTTTTCTGGTGCATATTATGACCCCCGGAGACGCCTAGTTTAGGAGTTATAGCCATTTTAAGATTTTGAATTTTTTTTTTCTGGTGCATAATATGACCCCCGCAGACGCCTAGTTTAAGAGTTATAGCCATTTTAAGATTTTGAATTTTCTTTTTTCTGGTGCATAATATGACCCCCGCAGACGCCTAGTTTAGGAGTTATAGCCATTTTAAGATTTAGAATTTTTTTTTTCTGGTGCATAATATGACCCCCGCAGACGCCTAGTTTAGGAGTTATAGCCATTTTAAGATTTAGAAGTTTTTTTTTTCTGGTGCATATTATGACCCCCGGAGACGCCTAGTTTAGGAGTTATAGCCATTTTAAGATTTTGAATTTTTTTTTTCTGGTGCATATTATGACCCCCGGAGACGCCTAGTTTAGGAGTTATAGCCATTTTAAGATTTTGAATTTTTTTTTTTCTGGTGCATAATATGACCCCCGCAGACGCCTAGTTTAGGAGTTATAGCCATTTTAAGATTTAGAATTTTTTTTTTCTGGTGCATAATATGACCCCCGCAGACGCCTAGTTTAGGAGTTATAGCCATTTTAAGATTTTGAATTTTTTTTTTCTGGTGCATATTATGACCCCCGGAGACGCCTAGTTTAGGAGTTATAGCCATTTTAAGATTTTGAATTTTTTTTTTCTGGTGCATAATATGACCCCCGCAGACGCCTAGTTTAAGAGTTATAGCCATTTTAAGATTTTGAATTTTTTTTTTCTGGTGCATAATATGACCCCCGCAAACGCCTAGTTTAGGAGTTATAGCCATTTTAAGACTTTGAATTTTCTTTTTTCTGGTGCATAATATGACCCCCGCAGACGATTAGTTTAGGAGTTATAGCCATTTTAAGATTTTGAATTTTTTTTTTTCTGGTGCATATTATGACCCCCGCAGACGCCTAGTTTAGGAGATATAGCCATTTTAAGATTTAGAAGTTTTTTTTTCTGGTGCATAATATGACCCCCGCAGACGCCTAGTTTAGGAGTTACAGCCATTTTAAGATTTAGAAGTTTTTTTTTCTGGTGCATAATATGACCCCCGCAGACGCCTAGTTTAGGAGTTATAGCCATTTTAAGATTTAGAATTTTTTTTTTCTGGTGCATAATATGACCCCCGCAGACGCCTAGTTTAGGAGTTATAGCCATTTTAAGATTCAGAAGTTTTTTTTTTCTGGTGCATATTATGACCCCCGGAGACGCCTAGTTTAGGAGTTATAGCCATTTTAAGATTTTGAATTTTTTTTTTCTGGTGCATAATATGACCCCCGCAGACGCCTAGTTTAAGAGTTATAGCCATTTTAAGATTTTGAATTTTTTTTTCTGGTGCATAATATGACCCCCGCAGACGCCTAGTTTAAGAGTTATAGCCATTTTAAGATTTTGAATTTTCTTTTTTCTGGTGCATAATATGACCCCCGCAGACGCCTAGTTTAGGAGTTATAGCCATTTTAAGATTTAGAATTTTTTTTTTCTGGTGCATAATATGACCCCCGCAGACGCCTAGTTTAGGAGTTATAGCCATTTTAAGATTTAGAAGTTTTTTTTTCTGGTGCATAATATGACCCCCGCAGACGCCTAGTTTAGGAGTTATAGCCATTTTAAGATTTAGAAGTTTTTTTTTTCTGGTGCATATTATAACCCCCGGAGACGCCTAGTTTAGGAGTTATAGCCATTTTAAGATTTTGAATTTTTTTTTCTGGTGCATAATATGACCCCCGCAGACGCCTAGTTTAAGAGTTATAGCCATTTTAAGATTTAGAAGTTTTTTTTTTCTGGTGCATATTATAACCCCCGCAGACGCCTAGTTTAAGAGTTATAGCCATTTTAAGATTTTGAATTTTTTTTTCTGGTGCATAATATGACCCCCGCAGACGCCTAGTTTAAGAGTTATAGCCATTTTAAGATTTTGAATTTTCTTTTTTCTGGTGCATAATATGACCCCCGCAGACGCCTAGTTTAGGAGTTATAGCCATTTTAAGATTTTGAATTTTTTTTTTTCTGGTGCATAATATGACCCCCGCAGACGCCTAGTTTAGGAGTTATAGCCATTTTAAGATTTTGAATTTTTTTTTTTCTGGTGCATAATATGACCCCCGCAGACGCCTAGTTTAGGAGTTATAGCCATTTTAAGATTTTGAATTTTTTTTTTTCTGGTGCATAATATGACCCCCGCAGACGCCTAGTTTAGGAGTTATAGCCATTTTAAGATTTAGAAGTTTTTTTTTCTGGTGCATAATATGACCCCCGCAGACGCCTAGTTTAGGAGTTATAGCCATTTTAAGATTTAGAAGTGTTTTTTTTCTGGTGCATATTATAACCCCCGCAGACGCCTAGTTTAAGAGTTATAGCCATTTTAAGATTTTGAATTTTTTTTTCTGGTGCATAATATGACCCCCGCAGACGCCTAGTTTAAGAGTTATAGCCATTTTAAGATTTTGAATTTTCTTTTTTCTGGTGCATAATATGACCCCCGCAGACGCCTAGTTTAGGAGTTATAGCCATTTTAAGATTTTGAATTTTTTTTTTTCTGGTGCATAATATGACCCCCGCAGACGCCTAGTTTAGGAGTTATAGCCATTTTAAGATTTTGAATTTTTTTTTTTCTGGTGCATATTATGACACCCGCAGACTCCTAGTTTAGGAGTTATAGCCATTTTAAGATTTTGAATTTTTTTTTTCTGGTGCATAATATGACCCCCGCAGACGCCTAGTTTAGGAGTTATAGCCATTTTAAGATTTAGAATTTTTTTTTTTCTGGTGCATAATATGACCCCCGCAGACGCCTAGTTTAGGAGTTATAGCCATTTTAAGATTTAGAAGTTTTTTTTTCTGGTGCATAATATGACCCCCGCAGACGCCTAGTTTAGGAGTTATAGCCATTTTAAGATTTAGAAGTTTTTTTTTTCTGGTGCATATTATAACCCCCGGAGACGCCTAGTTTAGGAGTTATAGCCATTTTAAGATTTTGAATTTTTTTTTTCTGGTGCATAATATGACCCCCGCAGACGCCTAGTTTAAGAGTTATAGCCATTTTAAGATTTTGAATTTTCTTTTTTCTGGTGCATAATATGACCCCCGCAGACGCCTAGTTTAGGAGTTATAGCCATTTTAAGATTTTGAATTTTTTTTTTCTGGTGCATAATATGACCCCCGCAGACGCCTAGTTTAAGAGTTATAGCCATTTTAAGATTTTGAATTTTCTTTTTTCTGGTGCATAATATGACCCCCGCAGACGCCTAGTTTAGGAGTTATAGCCATTTTAAGATTTTGAATTTTTTTTTTTCTGGTGCATATTATGACCCCCGCAGACGCCTAGTTTAGGAGTTATAGCCATTTTAAGATTTTGAATTTTTTTTTTCTGGTGCATAATATGACCCCCGCAGACGCCTAGTTTAGGAGTTATAGCCATTTTAAGATTTTGAGTTTTTTTTTTTCTGGTGCATATTATGACCCCCGCAGACGCCTAGTTTAGGAGTTATAGCCATTTTAAGATTTTGAATTTTTTTTTTCTGGTGCATAATATGACCCCCGCAGACGCCTAGTTTAGGAGTTATAGCCATTTTAAGAATTAGAATTTTTTTTTTCTGGTGCATAATATGACCCCCGCAGACGCCTAGTTTAGGAGTTATAGCCATTTTAAGATTTAGAAGTTTTTTTTTTCTGGTGCATATTATGACACCCGCAGACTCCTAGTTTAGGAGTTATAGCCATTTTAAGATTTTGAATTTTTTTTTTCTGGTGCATAATATGACCCCCGCAGACGCCTAGTTTAGGAGTTATAACCATTTTAAGATTTAGAATTTTTTTTTTCTGGTGCATAATATGACCCCCGCAGACTCCTAGTTTAGGAGTTATAGCCATTTTAAGATTTAGAAGTTTTTTTTTCTGGTGCATAATATGACCCCCGCAGACGCCTAGTTTAGGAGTTATAGCCATTTTAAGATTTAGAAGTTTTTTTTTTCTGGTGCATATTATGACCCCCGGAGACGCCTAGTTTAGGAGTTATAGCCATTTTAAGATTTTGAATTTTTTTTTTCTGGTGCATAATATGACCCCCGCAGACGCCTAGTTTAAGAGTTATAGCCATTTTAAGATTTTGAATTTTCTTTTTTCTGGTGCATAATATGACCCCCGCAGACGCCTAGTTTAGGAGTTATAGCCATTTTAAGATTTTGAATTTTTTTTTTTCTGGTGCATATTATGACCCCCGCAGACGCCTAGTTTAGGAGTTATAGCCATTTTAAGATTTTGAATTTTTTTTTTCTGGTGCATAATATGACCCCCGCAGACGCCTAGTTTAAGAGTTATAGCCATTTTAAGATTTTGAATTTTCTTTTTTCTGGTGCATAATATGACCCCCGCAGACGCCTAGTTTAGGAGTTATAGCCATTTTAAGATTTTGAATTTTTTTTTTTCTGGTGCATATTATGACCCCCGCAGACGCCTAGTTTAGGAGTTATAGCCATTTTAAGATTTTGAATTTTTTTTTTCTGGTGCATAATATGACCCCCGCAGACGCCTAGTTTAGGAGTTATAGCCATTTTAAGATTTAGAATTTTTTTTTTCTGGTGCATAATATGACCCCCGCAGACGCCTAGTTTAGGAGTTATAGCCATTTTAAGATTTAGAAGTTTTTTTTTTCTGGTGCATATTATGACCCCCGGAGACGCCTAGTTTAGGAGTTATAGCCATTTTAAGATTTTGAATTTTTTTTTTCTGGTGCATATTATGACCCCCGGAGACGCCTAGTTTAGGAGTTATAGCCATTTTAAGATTTTGAATTTTTTGTTTCTGGTGCATAATATGACCCCCGCAGACGCCTAGTTTAAGAGTTATAGCCATTTTAAGATTTTGAATTTTTTTTTCTGGTGCATAATATGACCCCCGCAGACGCCTAGTTTAAGAGTTATAGCCATTTTAAGATTTTGAATTTACTTTTTTCTGGTGCATAATATGACCCCCGCAGACGCCTAGTTTAGGAGTTATAGCCATTTTAAGATTTTGAATTTTTTTTTTTCTGGTGCATATTATGACACCCGCAGACTCCTAGTTTAGGAGTTATAGCCATTTTAAGATTTTGAATTTTTTTTTTCTGGTGCATAATATGACCCCCGCAGACGCCTAGTTTAGGAGTTATAGCCATTTTAAGATTTAGAATTTTTTTTTTCTGGTGCATAATATGACCCCCGCAGACGCCTAGTTTAGGAGTTATAGCCATTTTAAGATTTAGAAGTTTTTTTTTCTGGTGCATAATATGACCCCCGCAGACGCCTAGTTTAGGAGTTATAGCCATTTTAAGATTTAGAAGTTTTTTTTTTCTGGTGCATATTATGACCCCCGGAGACGCCTAGTTTAGGAGTTATAGCCATTTTAAGATTTTGAATTTTTTTTTTCTGGTGCATAATATGACCCCCGCAGACGCCTAGTTTAAGAGTTATAGCCATTTTAAGATTTTGAATTTTCTTTTTTCTGGTGCATAATATGACCCCCGCAGACGCCTAGTTTAGGAGTTATAGCCATTTTAAGATTTTGAATTTTTTTTTTTCTGGTGCATATTATGACCCCCGCAGACGCCTAGTTTAGGAGTTATAGCCATTTTAAGATTTTGAATTTTTTTTTTCTGGTGCATAATATGACCCCCGCAGACGCCTAGTTTAGGAGTTATAGCCATTTTAAGATTTAGAAGTTTTTTTTTTCTGGTGCATATTATGACCCCCGGAGACGCCTAGTTTAGGAGTTATAGCCATTTTAAGATTTTGAATTTTTTTTTTCTGGTGCATAATATGACCCCCGCAGACGCCTAGTTTAAGAGTTATAGCCATTTTAAGATTTTGAATTTTCTTTTTTCTGGTGCATAATATGACCCCCGCAGACGCCTAGTTTAGGAGTTATAGCCATTTTAAGATTTTGATTTTTTTTTTTTCTGGTGCATATTATGACCCCCGCAGACGCCTAGTTTAGGAGTTATAGCCATTTTAAGATTTTGAATTTTTTTTTTCTGGTGCATAATATGACCCCCGCAGACGCCTAGTTTAGGAGTTATAGCCATTTTAAGATTTTGAATTTTTTTTTTCTGGTGCATATTATGACCCCCGGAGACGCCTAGTTTAGGAGTTATAGCCATTTTAAGATTTTGAATTTTTTTTTTCTGGTGCATAATATGACCCCCGCAGACGCCTAGTTTAGGAGTTATAGCCATTTTAAGATTTTGAATTTTTTTTTTCTGGTGCATAATATGACCCCCGCAGACGCCTAGTTTAGGAGTTATAGCCATTTTAAGATTTTGAATTTTTTTTTTCTGGTGCATAATATGACCCCCGCAGACGCCTAGTTTAAGAGTTATAGCCATTTTAAGATTTTGAATTTTTTTTTTCTGGTGCATAATATGACCCACGCAAACGCCTAGTTTAGGAGTTATAGCCATTTTAAGACTTTGAATTTTCTTTTTTCTGGTGCATAATATGACCCCCGCAGACGATTAGTTTAGGAGTTATAGCCATTTTAAGATTTTGAATTTTTTTTTTTTCTGGTGCATATTATGACCCCCGCAGACGCCTAGTTTAGGAGTTATAGCCATTTTAAGATTTAGAAGTTTTTTTTTCTGGTGCATAATATGACCCCCGCAGACGCCTAGTTTAGGAGTTATAGCCATTTTAAGATTTAGAAGTTTTTTTTTCTGGTGCATAATATGACCCCCGCAGACGCCTAGTTTAGGAGTTATAGCCATTTTAAGATTTAGAATTTTTTTTTTCTGGTGCATAATATGACCCCCGCAGACGCCTAGTTTAGGAGTTATAGCCATTTTAAGATTTTGAATTTTTTTTTTCTGGTGCATAATATGACCCCCGCAGACGCCTAGTTTAGGAGTTATAGCCATTTTAAGATTTAGAAGTTTTTTTTTCTGGTGCATAATATGACCCCCGCAGACGCCTAGTTTAGGAGTTATAGCCATTTTAAGATTTAGAAGTTTTTTTTTTCTGGTGCATATTATGACCCCCGGAGACGCCTAGTTTAGGAGTTATAGCCATTTTAAGATTTTGAATTTTTTTTTTCTGGTGCATAATATGACCCCCGCAGACGCCTAGTTTAAGAGTTATAGCCATTTTAGAATTTGAATTTTCTTTTTTCTGGTGCATAATATGACCCCCGCAGACGCCTAGTTTAGGAGTTATAGCCATTTTAAGATTTTGAATTTTCTTTTTTCTGGTGCATAATATGACCCCCGCAGACGCCTAGTTTAAGAGTTATAGCCATTTTAAGATTTTGAATTTTTTTTTTCTGGTGCATAATATGACCCCCGCAGACGCCTAGTTTAGGAGTTATAGCCATTTTAAGATTTAGAATTTTTTTTTTCTGGTGCATAATATGACCCCCGCAGACGCCTAGTTTAGGAGTTATAGCCATTTTAAGATTTAGAAGTTTTTTTTTCTGGTGCATAATATGACCCCCGCAGACGCCTAGTTTAGGAGTTATAGCCATTTTAAGATTTAGAAGTTTTTTTTTTCTGGTGCATATTATGACCCCCGGAGACGCCGAGTTTAGGAGTTATAGCCATTTTAAGATTTTGAATTTTTTTTTTCTGGTGCATAATATGACCCCCGCAGACGCCTAGTTTAAGAGTTATAGCCATTTTAAGATTTTGAATTTTCTTTTTTCTGGTGCATAATATGACCCCCGCAGACGCCTAGTTTAGGAGTTATAGCCATTTTAAGATTTTGAATTTTTTTTTTTCTGGTGCATATTATGACCCCCGCAGACGCCTAGTTTAGGAGTTATAGCCATTTTAAGATTTTGAATTTTTTTTTTCTGGTGCATAATATGACCCCCGCAGACGCCTAGTTTAGGAGTTATAGCCATTTTAAGATTTAGAAGTTTTTTTTTTCTGGTGCATATTATGACCCCCGGAGACGCCTAGTTTAGGAGTTATAGCCATTTTAAGATTTTGAATTTTTTTTTTCTGGTGCATAATATGACCCCCGCAGACGCCTAGTTTAAGAGTTATAGCCATTTTAAGATTTTGAATTTTCTTTTTTCTGGTGCATAATATGACCCCCGCAGACGCCTAGTTTAGGAGTTATAGCCATTTTAAGATTTTGAATTTTTTTTTTTCTGGTGCATATTATGACCCCCGCAGACGCCTAGTTTAGGAGTTATAGCCATTTTAAGATTTTGAATTTTTTTTTTCTGGTGCATAATATGACCCCCGCAGACGCCTAGTTTAGGAGTTATAGCCATTTTAAGATTTTGAATTTTTTTTTTTCTGGTGCATATTATGACCCCCGGAGACGCCTAGTTTAGGAGTTATAGCCATTTTAAGATTTTGAATTTTTTTTTTCTGGTGCATAATATGACCCCCGCAGACGCCTAGTTTAGGAGTTATAGCCATTTTAAGATTTTGAATTTTTTTTTTCTGGTGCATAATATGACCCCCGCAGACGCCTAGTTTAGGAGTTATAGCCATTTTAAGATTTTGAATTTTTTTTTTCTGGTGCATAATATGACCCCCGCAGACGCCTAGTTTAAGAGTTATAGCCATTTTAAGATTTTGAATTTTTTTTTTCTGGTGCATAATATGACCCCCGCAAACGCCTAGTTTAGGAGTTATAGCCATTTTAAGACTTTGAATTTTCTTTTTTCTGGTGCATAATATGACCCCCGCAGACGATTAGTTTAGGAGTTATAGCCATTTTAAGATTTTGAATTTTTTTTTTTCTGGTGCATATTATGACCCCCGCAGACGCCTAGTTTAGGAGTTATAGCCATTTTAAGATTTAGAAGTTTTTTTTTCTGGTGCATAATATGACCCCCGCAGACGCCTAGTTTAGGAGTTATAGCCATTTTAAGATTTAGAAGTTTTTTTTTCTGGTGCATAATATGACCCCCGCAGACGCCTAGTTTAGGAGTTATAGCCATTTTAAGATTTTGAATTTTTTTTTTCTGGTGCATAATATGACCCCCGCAGACGCCTAGTTTAGGAGTTATAGCCATTTTAAGATTTAGAAGTTTTTTTTTCTGGTGCATAATATGACCCCCGCAGACGCCTAGTTTAGGAGTTATAGCCATTTTAAGATTTAGAAGTTTTTTTTTTCTGGTGCATATTATGACCCCCGGAGACGCCTAGTTTAGGAGTTATAGCCATTTTAAGATTTTGAATTTTTTTTTTCTGGTGCATAATATGACCCCCGCAGACGCCTAGTTTACTAGTTATAGCCATTTTAAGATTTTGAATTTTCTTTTTTCTGGTGCATAATATGACCCCCGCAGACGCCTAGTTTAAGAGTTATAGCCATTTTAAGATTTTGAATTTTCTTTTTTCTGGTGCATAATATGACCCCCGCAGACGCCTAGTTTAAGAGTTATAGCCATTTTAAGATTTTGAATTTTTTTTTTTCTGGTGCATATTATGACCCCCGCAGACGCCTAGTTTAGGAGTTATAGCCATTTTAAGATTTTGAATTTTTTTTTTCTGGTGCATAATATGACCCCCGCAGACGCCTAGTTTAAGAGTTATAGCCATTTTAAGATTTTGAATTTTTTTTTTTCTGGTGCATATTATGACCCCCGCAGACGCCTAGTTTAGGAGTTATAGCCATTTTAAGATTTTGAATTTTTTTTTTTCTGGTGCATATTATGACCCCCGCAGACGCCTAGTTTAGGAGTTATAGCCATTTTAAGATTTTGAATTTTTTTTTTCTGGTGCATAATATGACCCCCGCAGACGCCTAGTTTAGGAGTTATAGCCATTTTAAGATTTAGAATTTTTTTTTCTGGTGCATATTATGACCCCCGGAGACGCCTAGTTTAGGAGTTATAGCCATTTTAAGATTTTGAATTTTTTTTTTTCTGGTGCATATTATGACCCCCGCAGACGCCTAGTTTAGGAGTTATAGCCATTTTAAGATTTTGAATTTTTTTTTTCTGTTGCATAATATGACCCCCGCAGACGCCTAGTTTAGGAGTTATAGCCATTTTAAGATTTTGAATTTTTTTTTTCTGGTGCATAATATGACCCCCGCAGACGCCTAGTTTAAGAGTTATAGCCATTTTAAGATTTTGAATTTTTTTTTTTCTGGTGCATATTATGACCCCCGCAGACGCCTAGTTTAGGAGTTATAGCCATTTTAAGATTTTGAATTTTTTTTTTTCTGGTGCATATTATGACCCCCGCAGACGCCTAGTTTAGGAGTTATAGCCATTTTAAGATTTTGAATTTTTTTTTTCTGGTGCATAATATGACCCCCGCAGACGCCTAGTTTAGGAGTTATAGCCATTTTAAGATTTAGAATTTTTTTTTTCTGGTGCATATTATGACCCCCGGAGACGCCTAGTTTAGGAGTTATAGCCATTTTAAGATTTTGAATTTTTTTTTTCTGGTGCATAATATGACCCCCGCAGACGCCTAGTTTAAGAGTTATAGCCATTTTAAGATTTTGAATTTTCTTTTTTCTGGTGCATAATATGACCCCCGCAGACGCCTAGTTTAGGAGTTATAGCCATTTTAAGATTTTGAATTTTTTTTTTTCTGGTGCATATTATGACCCCCGCAGACGCCTAGTTTAGGAGTTATAGCCATTTTAAGATTTTGAATTTTTTTTTTCTGGTGCATAATATGACCCCCGCAGACGCCTAGTTTAGGAGTTATAGCCATTTTAAGATTTTGAATTTTTTTTTTCTGGTGCATAATATGACCCCCGCAGACGCCTAGTTTAAGAGTTATAGCCATTTTAAGATTTTGAATTTTTTTTTTTCTGGTGCATATTATGACCCCCGCAGACGCCTAGTTTAGGAGTTATAGCCATTTTAAGATTTAGAAGTTTTTTTTTTCTGGTGCATATTATGACCCCCGGAGACGCCTAGTTTAGGAGTTATAGCCATTTTAAGATTTTGAATTTTTTTTTTCTGGTGCATAATATGACCCCCGCAGACGCCTAGTTTAGGAGTTATAGCCATTTTAAGATTTAGAAGTTTTTTTTTCTGGTGCATAATATGACCCCCGCAGACGCCTAGTTTAGGAGTTATAGCCATTTTAAGATTTAGAAGTTTTTTTTTTCTGGTGCATATTATGACCCCCGGAGACGCCTAGTTTAGGAGTTATAGCCATTTTAAGATTTTGAATTTTTTTTTTCTGGTGCATAATATGACCCCCGCAGACGCCTAGTTTAAGAGTTATAGCCATTTTAAGATTTAGAAGTTTTTTTTTTCTGGTGCATATTATGACCCCCGGAGACGCCTAGTTTAGGAGTTATAGCCATTTTAAGATTTTGAATTTTCTTTTTTCTGGTGCATAATATGACCCCCGCAGACGCCTAGTTTAGGAGTTATAGCCATTTTAAGATTTTGAATTTTCTTTTTTCTGGTGCATAATATGACCCCCGCAGACGCCTAGTTTAGGAGTTATAGCCATTTTAAGATTTAGAATTTTTTTTTTCTGGTGCATAATATGACCCCCGCAGACGCCTAGTTTAGGAGTTATAGCCATTTTAAGATTTAAAAGTTTTTTTTTTCTGGTGCATATTATGACCCCCGGAGACGCCTAGTTTAGGAGTTATAGCCATTTTAAGATTTTGAATTTTTTTTTTCTGGTGCATATTATGACCCCCGGAGACGCCTAGTTTAGGAGTTATAGCCATTTTAAGATTTAGAATTTTTTTTTTCTGGTGCATAATATGACCCCCGCAGACGCCTAGTTTAGGAGTTATAGCCATTTTAAGATTTTGAATTTTTTTTTTCTGGTGCATATTATGACCCCCGGAGACGCCTAGTTTAGGAGTTATAGCCATTTTAATATTTAGAAGTTTTTTTTTTCTGGTGCATATTATGACCCCCGGAGACGCCTAGTTTAGGAGTTATAGCCATTTTAAGATTTTGAATTTTTTTTTTCTGGTGCATAATATGACCCCCGCAGACGCCTAGTTTAAGAGTTATAGCCATTTTAAGATTTTGAATTTTTTTTTCTGGTACATAATATGACCCCCGCAGACTCCTAGTTTAGGAGTTATAGCCATTTTAAGATTTTGAATTTTTTTTTTCTGGTGCATAATATGACCCCCGCAGACGCCTAGTTTAGGAGTTATAGCAATTTTAAGATTTAGAATTTTTTTTTTCTGGTGCATAATATGACCCCCGCAGACGCCTAGTTTAGGAGTTATAGCCATTTTAAGATTTAGAAGTTTTTTTTTTCTGGTGCATATTATGACCCCCGGAGACGCCTAGTTTAGGAGTTATAGCCATTTTAAGATTTTGAATTTTTTTTTTCTGGTGCATATTATGACCCCCGGAGACGCCTAGTTTAGGAGTTATAGCCATTTTAAGATTTAGAAGTTTTTTTTTTCTGGTGCATTTTATGACCCCCGGAGACGCCTAGTTTAGGAGTTATAGCCATTTTAAGATTTTGAATTTTTTTTTTCTGGTGCATAATATGACCCCCACAGACGCCTAGTTTAAGAGTTATAGCCATTTTAAGATTTTGAATTTTTTTTTCTGGTGCATAATATGACCCCCGCAGACGCCTAGTTTAAGAGTTATAGCCATTTTAAGATTTTGAATTTTCTTTTTTCTGGTGCATAATATGACCCCCGCAGACGCCTAGTTTAGGAGTTATAGCCATTTTAAGATTTTGAATTTTTTTTTTTCTGGTGCATATTATGACCCCCGCAGACTCCTAGTTTAGGAGTTATAGCCATTTTAAGATTTTGAATTTTTTTTTTCTGGTGCATAATATGACCCCCGCAGACGCCTAGTTTAGGAGTTATAGCCATTTTAAGATTTTGAATTTTCTTTTTTCTGGTGCATAATATGACCCCCGCAGACGCCTAGTTTAGGAGTTATAGCCATTTTAAGATTTAGAATTTTTTTTTTCTGGTGCATAATATGACCCCCGCAGACGCCTAGTTTAGGAGTTATAGCCATTTTAAGATTTTGAATTTTTTTTTCTGGTGCATAATATGACCCCCGGAGACGCCTAGTTTAGGAGTTATAGCCATTTTAAGATTTTGAATTTTTTTTTTCTGGTGCATATTATGACCCCCGGAGACGCCTAGTTTAGGAGTTATAGCCATTTTAAGATTTAGAAGTTTTTTTTTTCTGGTGCATATTATAACCCCCGGAGACGCCTAGTTTAGGAGTTATAGCCATTTTAAGATTTTGAATTTTTTTTTTCTGGTGCATAATATGACCCCCGCAGACGCCTAGTTTAAGAGTTATAGCCATTTTAAGATTTTGAATTTTTTTTTCTGGTGCATAATATGACCCCCGCAGACGCCTAGTTTAGGAGTTATAGCCATTTTAAGATTTAGAAGTTTTTTTTTTCTGGTGCATATTATGATCCCCGGAGACGCCTAGTTTAGGAGTTATAGCCATTTTAAGATTTTGAATTTTTTTTTTCTGGTGCATATTATGACCCCCGGAGACGCCTAGTTTAGGAGTTATAGCCATTTTAAGATTTTGAATTTTTTTTTTCTGGTGCATAATATGACCCCCGCAGACGCCTAGTTTAGGAGTTATAGCCATTTTAAGATTTAGAAGTTTTTTTTTTCTGGTGCATATTATGACCCCCGGAGACGCCTAGTTTAGGAGTTATAGCCATTTTAAGATTTTGAATTTTTTTTTTCTGGTGCATAATATGACCCCCGCAGACGCCTAGTTTAGGAGTTATAGCCATTTTAAGATTTAGAAGTTTTTTTTTTCTGGTGCATATTATGACCCCCGGAGACGCCTAGTTTAGGAGTTATAGCCATTTTAAGATTTTGAATTTTTTTTTTCTGGTGCATAATATGACCCCCGCAGACGCCTAGTTTAAGAGTTATAGCCATTTTAAGATTTTGAATTTTTTTTTCTGGTGCATAATATGACCCCCGCAGACGCCTAGTTTAAGAGTTATAGCCATTTTAAGATTTAGAATTTTTTTTTCTGGTGCATAATATGACCCCCGCAGACGCCTAGTTTAGGAGTTATAGCCATTTTAAGATTTAGAAGTTTTTTTTTTCTGGTGCATATTATGATCCCCGGAGACGCCTAGTTTAGGAGTTATAGCCATTTTAAGATTTTGAATTTTTTTTTTCTGGTGCATATTATGACCCCCGGAGACGCCTAGTTTAGGAGTTATAGCCATTTTAAGATTTTGAATTTTTTTTTTCTGGTGCATAATATGACCCCCGCAGACGCCTAGTTTAGGAGTTATAGCCATTTTAAGATTTAGAAGTTTTTTTTTTCTGGTGCATATTATGACCCCCGGAGACGCCTAGTTTAGGAGTTATAGCCATTTTAAGATTTTGAATTTTTTTTTTCTGGTGCATATTATGACCCCCGGAGACGCCTAGTTTAGGAGTTATAGCCATTTTAAGATTTTGAATTTTTTTTTTCTGGTGCATAATATGACCCCCGCAGACGCCTAGTTTAGGAGTTATAGCCATTTTAAGATTTTGAATTTTTTTTTTTCTGGTGCATATTATGACCCCCGCAGACGCCTAGTTTAGGAGTTATAGCCATTTTAAGATTTTGAATTTTTTTTTTTCTGGTGCATATTATGACCCCCGCAGACGCCTAGTTTAGGAGTTATAGCCATTTTAAGATTTAGAATTTTTTTTTTCTGGTGCATAATATGACCCCCGCAGACGCCTAGTTTAGGAGTTATAGCCATTTTAAGATTTTGAATTTTTTTTTTTCTGGTGCATATTATGACCCCCGCAGACGCCTAGTTTAGGAGTTATAGCCATTTTAAGATTTTGAATTTTTTTTTTCTGGTGCATAATATGACCCCCGCAGACGCCTAGTTTAGGAGTTATAGCCATTTTAAGATTTTGAATTTTTTTTTCTGGTGCATATTATGACCCCCGCAGACGCCTAGTTTAGGAGTTATAGCCATTTTAAGATTTTGAATTTTTTTTTCTGGTGCATATTATGACCCCCGAGACGCCTAGTTTAGGAGTTATAGCCATTTTAAGATTTTGAATTTTTTTTTCTGGTGCATATTATGACCCCCGGAGACGCCTAGTTAGGAGTTATAGCCATTTAAGATTTTGAATTTTTTTTTCTGGTGCATAATATGACCCCCGCAGACGCCTAGTTTAGGAGTTATAGCCATTTTAAGATTTAGAATTTTTTTTTTCTGGTGCATAATATGACCCCCGCAGACGCCTAGTTTAGGAGTTATAGCCATTTTAAGATTTTGAATTTTTTTTTTTCTGGTGCATATTATGACCCCCGCAGACGCCTAGTTTAGGAGTTATAGCCATTTTAAGATTTTGAATTTTTTTTTTCTGGTGCATAATATGACCCCCGCAGACGCCTAGTTTAGGAGTTATAGCCATTTTAAGATTTAGAATTTTTTTTTTCTGGTGCATAATATGACCCCCGCAGACGCCTAGTTTAGGAGTTATAGCCATTTTAAGATTTAGAAGTTTTTTTTTTCTGGTGCATAATATGACCCCCGCAGACGCCTAGTTTAAGAGTTATAGCCATTTTAAGATTTTGAATTTTTTTTTTCTGGTGCATATTATGACCCCCGCAGACGCCTAGTTTAGGAGTTATAGCCATTTTAAGATTTTGAATTTTTTTTTTTCTGGTGCATATTATGACCCCGCAGACGCCTAGTTTAGGAGTTATAGCCATTTTAAGATTTTGAATTTTTTTTTTCTGGTGCATAATATGACCCCCGCAGACGCCTAGTTTAGGAGTTATAGCCATTTTAAGATTTAGAAGTTTTTTTTTTTCGGTGCATATTATGACCCCCGGAGACGCCTAGTTTAGGAGTTATAGCCATTTTAAGATTTTGAATTTTTTTTTTCTGGTGCATAATATGACCCCCGCAGACGCCTAGTTTAAGAGTTATAGCCATTTTAAGATTTTGAATTTTTTTTTTTCTGGTGCATATTATGACCCCCGCAGACGCCTAGTTTAGGAGTTATAGCCATTTTAAGATTTTGAATTTTTTTTTTCTGGTGCATAATATGACCCCCGCAGACGCCTAGTTTAGGAGTTATAGTCATTTTAAGATTTAGAATTTTTTTTTCTGGTGCATAATATGACCCCCGCAGACGCCTAGTTTAGGAGTTATAGCCATTTTAAGATTTAGAATTTTTTTTTCTGGTGCATAATATGACCCCCGCAGACGCCTAGTTTAGGAGTTATAGCCATTTTAAGATTTAGAAGTTTTTTTTTTCCTGGTGCATATTATGACCCCCGGAGACGCCTAGTTTAGGAGTTATAGCCATTTTAAGATTTTGAATTTTTTTTTTCTGGTGCATAATATGACCCCCGCAGACGCCTAGTTTAAGAGTTATAGCCATTTTAAGATTTTGAATTTTCTTTTTTCTGGTGCATAATATGACCCCCGCAGACGCCTAGTTTAGGAGTTATAGCCATTTTAAGATTTTGAATTTTTTTTTTTCTGGTGCATATTATGACCCCCGGAGACGCCTAGTTTAGGAGTTATAGCCATTTTAAGATTTTGAATTTTTTTTTTCTGGTGCATAATATGACCCCCGCAGACGCCTAGTTTAAGAGTTATAGCCATTTTAAGATTTTGAATTTTCTTTTTTCTGGTGCATAATATGACCCCCGCAGACGCCTAGTTTAGGAGTTATAGCCATTTTAAGATTTTGAATTTTTTTTTTTCTGGTGCATATTATGACCCCCGCAGACGCCTAGTTTAGGAGTTATAGCCATTTTAAGATTTTGAATTTTTTTTTTCTGGTGCATAATATGACCCCCGCAGACGCCTAGTTTAGGAGTTATAGCCATTTTAAGATTTAGAATTTTTTTTTTCTGGTGCATATTATGACCCCCGAGACGCCTAGTTTAGGAGTTATAGCCATTTTAAGATTTTGAATTTTTTTTTTCTGGTGCATAATATGACCCCCGCAGACGCCTAGTTTAAGAGTTATAGCCATTTTAAGATTTTGAATTTTCTTTTTTCTGGTGCATAATATGACCCCCGCAGACGCCTAGTTTAGGAGTTATAGCCATTTTAAGATTTTGAATTTTTTTTTTCTGGTGCATAATATGACCCCCGCAGACGCTAGTTTAGGAGTTATAGCCATTTTAAGATTTTGAATTTTTTTTTTCTGGTGCATATTATGACCCCCGGAGACGCCTAGTTTAGGAGTTATAGCCATTTTAATATTTAGAAGTTTTTTTTTTCTGGTGCATATTATGACCCCCGGAGACGCCTAGTTTAGGAGTTATAGCCATTTTAAGATTTTGAATTTTTTTTTTCTGGTGCATAATATGACCCCCGCAGACGCCTAGTTTAAGAGTTATAGCCATTTTAAGATTTTGAATTTTTTTTTCTGGTACATAATATGACCCCCGCAGACTCCTAGTTTAGGAGTTATAGCCATTTTAAGATTTTGAATTTTTTTTTTCTGGTGCATAATATGACCCCCGCAGACGCCTAGTTTAGGAGTTATAGCAATTTTAAGATTTAGAATTTTTTTTTTCTGGTGCATAATATGACCCCCGCAGACGCCTAGTTTAGGAGTTATAGCCATTTTAAGATTTAGAAGTTTTTTTTTTCTGGTGCATATTATGACCCCCGGAGACGCCTAGTTTAGGAGTTATAGCCATTTTAAGATTTTGAATTTTTTTTTTCTGGTGCATATTATGACCCCCGGAGACGCCTAGTTTAGGAGTTATAGCCATTTTAAGATTTAGAAGTTTTTTTTTTCTGGTGCATTTTATGACCCCCGGAGACGCCTAGTTTAGGAGTTATAGCCATTTTAAGATTTTGAATTTTTTTTTTCTGGTGCATAATATGACCCCCACAGACGCCTAGTTTAAGAGTTATAGCCATTTTAAGATTTTGAATTTTTTTTTCTGGTGCATAATATGACCCCCGCAGACGCCTAGTTTAAGAGTTATAGCCATTTTAAGATTTTGAATTTTCTTTTTTCTGGTGCATAATATGACCCCCGCAGACGCCTAGTTTAGGAGTTATAGCCATTTAAGATTTTGAATTTTTTTTTTTCTGGTGCATATATGACCCCCGCAGACTCCTAGTTTAGGAGTTATAGCCATTTTAAGATTTTGAATTTTTTTTTTCTGGTGCATAATATGACCCCCGCAGACGCCTAGTTTAGGAGTTATAGCCATTTTAAGATTTTGAATTTTCTTTTTTCTGGTGCATAATATGACCCCCGCAGACGCCTAGTTTAGGAGTTATAGCCATTTTAAGATTTAGAATTTTTTTTTTCTGGTGCATAATATGACCCCCGCAGACGCCTAGTTTAGGAGTTATAGCCATTTTAAGATTTTGAATTTTTTTTTCTGGTGCATAATATGACCCCCGGAGACGCCTAGTTTAGGAGTTATAGCCATTTTAAGATTTTGAATTTTTTTTTTCTGGTGCATATTATGACCCCCGGAGACGCCTAGTTTAGGAGTTATAGCCATTTTAAGATTTAGAAGTTTTTTTTTTCTGGTGCATATTATACCCCCGGAGACGCCTAGTTTAGGAGTTATAGCCATTTTAAGATTTTGAATTTTTTTTTCTGGTGCATAATATGACCCCCGCAGACGCCTAGTTTAAGAGTTATAGCCATTTTAAGATTTTGAATTTTTTTTTCTGGTGCATAATATGACCCCCGCAGACGCCTAGTTTAGGAGTTATAGCCATTTTAAGATTTAGAAGTTTTTTTTTTCTGGTGCATATTATGATCCCCGGAGACGCCTAGTTTAGGAGTTATAGCCATTTTAAGATTTTGAATTTTTTTTTTCTGGTGCATATTATGACCCCCGGAGACGCCTAGTTTAGGAGTTATAGCCATTTTAAGATTTTGAATTTTTTTTTTCTGGTGCATAATATGACCCCCGCAGACGCCTAGTTTAGGAGTTATAGCCATTTTAAGATTTAGAAGTTTTTTTTTTCTGGTGCATATTATGACCCCCGGAGACGCCTAGTTTAGGAGTTATAGCCATTTTAAGATTTTGAATTTTTTTTTTCTGGTGCATAATATGACCCCCGCAGACGCCTAGTTTAGGAGTTATAGCCATTTTAAGATTTAGAAGTTTTTTTTTTCTGGTGCATATTATGACCCCCGGAGACGCCTAGTTTAGGAGTTATAGCCATTTTAAGATTTTGAATTTTTTTTTCTGGTGCATAATATGACCCCCGCAGACGCCTAGTTTAAGAGTTATAGCCATTTTAAGATTTTGAATTTTTTTTTCTGGTGCATAATATGACCCCCGCAGACGCCTAGTTTAAGAGTTATAGCCATTTTAAGATTTAGAATTTTTTTTTCTGGTGCATAATATGACCCCCGCAGACGCCTAGTTTAGGAGTTATAGCCATTTTAAGATTTAGAAGTTTTTTTTTTCTGGTGCATATTATGATCCCCGGAGACGCCTAGTTTAGGAGTTATAGCCATTTTAAGATTTTGAATTTTTTTTTTCTGGTGCATATTATGACCCCCGGAGACGCCTAGTTTAGGAGTTATAGCCATTTTAAGATTTTGAATTTTTTTTTTCTGGTGCATAATATGACCCCCGCAGACGCCTAGTTTAGGAGTTATAGCCATTTTAAGATTTAGAAGTTTTTTTTTTCTGGTGCATATTATGACCCCCGGAGACGCCTAGTTTAGGAGTTATAGCCATTTTAAGATTTTGAATTTTTTTTTTCTGGTGCATATTATGACCCCCGGAGACGCCTAGTTTAGGAGTTATAGCCATTTTAAGATTTTGAATTTTTTTTTTCTGGTGCATAATATGACCCCCGCAGACGCCTAGTTTAGGAGTTATAGCCATTTTAAGATTTAGAATTTTTTTTTTCTGGTGCATAATATGACCCCCGCAGACGCCTAGTTTAGGAGTTATAGCCATTTTAAGATTTTGAATTTTTTTTTTTCTGGTGCATATTATGACCCCCGCAGACGCCTAGTTTAGGAGTTATAGCCATTTTAAGATTTTGAATTTTTTTTTTCTGGTGCATAATATGACCCCCGCAGACGCCTAGTTTAGGAGTTATAGCCATTTTAAGATTTAGAATTTTTTTTTTCTGGTGCATAATATGACCCCCGCAGACGCCTAGTTTAGGAGTTATAGCCATTTTAAGATTTAGAAGTTTTTTTTTTCTGGTGCATAATATGACCCCCGCAGACGCCTAGTTTAAGAGTTATAGCCATTTTAAGATTTTGAATTTTTTTTTTCTGGTGCATATTATGACCCCCGCAGACGCCTAGTTTAGGAGTTATAGCCATTTTAAGATTTTGAATTTTTTTTTTTCTGGTGCATATTATGACCCCGCAGACGCCTAGTTTAGGAGTTATAGCCATTTTAAGATTTTGAATTTTTTTTTTCTGGTGCATAATATGACCCCCGCAGACGCCTAGTTTAGGAGTTATAGCCATTTTAAGATTTAGAAGTTTTTTTTTTTCGGTGCATATTATGACCCCCGGAGACGCCTAGTTTAGGAGTTATAGCCATTTTAAGATTTTGAATTTTTTTTTTCTGGTGCATAATATGACCCCCGCAGACGCCTAGTTTAAGGAGTTATAGCCATTTTAAGATTTTGAATTTTTTTTTTTCTGGTGCATATTATGACCCCCGCAGACGCCTAGTTTAGGAGTTATAGCCATTTTAAGATTTTGAATTTTTTTTTTCTGGTGCATAATATGACCCCCGCAGACGCCTAGTTTAGGAGTTATAGTCATTTTAAGATTTAGAATTTTTTTTTTCTGGTGCATAATATGACCCCCGCAGACGCCTAGTTTAGGAGTTATAGCCATTTTAAGATTTAGAATTTTTTTTTTCTGGTGCATAATATGACCCCCGCAGACGCCTAGTTTAGGAGTTATAGCCATTTTAAGATTTAGAAGTTTTTTTTTCCTGGTGCATATTATGACCCCCGGAGACGCCTAGTTTAGGAGTTATAGCCATTTTAAGATTTTGAATTTTTTTTTTCTGGTGCATAATATGACCCCCGCAGACGCCTAGTTTAAGAGTTATAGCCATTTTAAGATTTTGAATTTTCTTTTTTCTGGTGCATAATATGACCCCCGCAGACGCCTAGTTTAGGAGTTATAGCCATTTTAAGATTTTGAATTTTTTTTTTTCTGGTGCATATTATGACCCCCGGAGACGCCTAGTTTAGGAGTTATAGCCATTTTAAGATTTTGAATTTTTTTTTTCTGGTGCATAATATGACCCCCGCAGACGCCTAGTTTAAGAGTTATAGCCATTTTAAGATTTTGAATTTTCTTTTTTCTGGTGCATAATATGACCCCCGCAGACGCCTAGTTTAGGAGTTATAGCCATTTTAAGATTTTGAATTTTTTTTTTTCTGGTGCATATTATGACCCCCGCAGACGCCTAGTTTAGGAGTTATAGCCATTTTAAGATTTTGAATTTTTTTTTTCTGGT
This sequence comes from Volucella zonaria, assembly GCA_963966105.1. Lineage (NCBI taxonomy): Eukaryota > Metazoa > Arthropoda > Insecta > Diptera > Syrphidae > Volucella > Volucella zonaria. The sequence continues at coordinate 11,462 of CAWYQB010000543.1, read as the reverse complement.
GCATAATATGACCCCCGCAGACGCCTAGTTTAGGAGTTATAGCCATTTTAAGATTTAGAATTTTTTTTTTCTGGTGCATATTATGACCCCCGGAGACGCCTAGTTTAGGAGTTATAGCCATTTTAAGATTTTGAATTTTTTTTTTCTGGTGCATAATATGACCCCCGCAGACGCCTAGTTTAAGAGTTATAGCCATTTTAAGATTTTGAATTTTCTTTTTTCTGGTGCATAATATGACCCCCGCAGACGCCTAGTTTAGGAGTTATAGCCATTTTAAGATTTTGAATTTTTTTTTTCTGGTGCATAATATGACCCCCGCAGACGCCTAGTTTAGGAGTTATAGCCATTTTAAGATTTAGAAGTTTTTTTTTCTGGTGCATAATATGACCCCCGCAGACGCCTAGTTTAGGAGTTATAGCCATTTTAAGATTTAGAAGTTTTTTTTTTCTGGTGCATATTATGACCCCCGGAGACGCCTAGTTTAGGAGTTATAGCCATTTTAAGATTTTGAATTTTTTTTTTCTGGTGCATAATATGACCCCCGCAGACGCCTAGTTTAAGAGTTATAGCCATTTTAAGATTTTGAATTTTTTTTTTTCTGGTGCATATTATGACCCCCGCAGACGCCTAGTTTAGGAGTTATAGCCATTTTAAGATTTTGAATTTTTTTTTTCTGGTGCATAATATGACCCCCGCAGACGCCTAGTTTAGGAGTTATAGCCATTTTAAGATTTAGAATTTTTTTTTTCTGGTGCATAATATGACCCCCGCAGACGCCTAGTTTAGGAGTTATAGCCATTTTAAGATTTAGAAGTTTTTTTTTTCTGGTGCATATTATGACCCCCGCAGACGCCTAGTTTAGGAGTTATAAGCCATTTTAAGATTTTGAATTTTTTTTTTCTGGTGCATAATATGACCCCCGCAGACGCCTAGTTTAGGAGTTATAGCCATTTTAAGATTTAGAATTTTTTTTTTCCTGGTGCATAATATGACCCCCGCAGACGCCTAGTTTAGGAGTTATAGCCATTTTAAGATTTTGAATTTTTTTTTTTCTGGTGCATATTATGACCCCCGCAGACGCCTAGTTTAGGAGTTATAGCCATTTTAAGATTTTGAATTTTTTTTTTCTGGTGCATAATATGACCCCCGCAGACGCCTAGTTTAGGAGTTATAGCCATTTTAAGATTTTGAATTTTTTTTTTCTGGTGCATAATATGACCCCCGCAGACGCCTAGTTTAAGAGTTATAGCCATTTTAAGATTTTGAATTTTTTTTTTTCTGGTGCATATTATGACCCCCGCAGACGCCTAGTTTAGGAGTTATAGCCATTTTAAGATTTTGAATTTTTTTTTTCTGGTGCATAATATGACCCCCGCAGACGCCTAGTTTAGGAGTTATAGCCATTTTAAGATTTTGAATTTTTTTTTTCTGGTGCATAATATGACCCCCGCAGACGCCTAGTTTAGGAGTTATAGCCATTTTAAGATTTAGAAGTTTTTTTTTTCTGGTGCATAATATGACCCCCGCAGACGCCTAGTTTAAGAGTTATAGCCATTTTAAGATTTTGAATTTTTTTTTTTCTGGTGCATATTATGACCCCCGCAGACGCCTAGTTTAGGAGTTATAGCCATTTTAAGATTTTGAATTTTTTTTTTTCTGGTGCATATTATGACCCCCGCAGACGCCTAGTTTAGGAGTTATAGCCATTTTAAGATTTTGAATTTTTTTTTTCTGGTGCATAATATGACCCCCGCAGACGCCTAGTTTAGGAGTTATAGCCATTTTAAGATTTAGAATTTTTTTTTTCTGGTGCATATTATGACCCCCGGAGACGCCTAGTTTAGGAGTTATAGCCATTTGAAGATTTTGAATTTTTTTTTTCTGGTGCATAATATGACCCCCGCAGACGCCTAGTTTAAGAGTTATAGCCATTTTAAGATTTTGAATTTTCTTTTTTCTGGTGCATAATATGACCCCCGCAGACGCCTAGTTTAGGAGTTATAGCCATTTTAAGATTTTGAATTTTTTTTTTTCTGGTGCATATTATGACCCCCGGAGACGCCTAGTTTAGGAGTTATAGCCATTTTAAGATTTTGAATTTTTTTTTTCTGCATAATATGACCCCAGCAGACGCCTAGTTTAAGAGTTATAGCCATTTTAAGATTTTGAATTTTCTTTTTTCTGGTGCATAATATGACCCCCGCAGACGCCTAGTTTAGGAGTTATAGCCATTTTAAGATTTTGAATTTTTTTTTTTCTGGTGCATATTATGACCCCCGCAGACGCCTAGTTTAGGAGTTATAGCCATTTTAAGATTTTGAATTTTTTTTTTCTGGTGCATAATATGACCCCCGCAGACGCCTAGTTTAGGAGTTATAGCCATTTTAAGATTTAGAATTTTTTTTTTCTGGTGCATATTATGACCCCCGGAGACGCCTAGTTTAGGAGTTATAGATATTTTAAGATTTTGAATTTTTTTTTTCTGGTGCTTAATATGACCCCCGCAGACGCCTAGTTTAAGAGTTATAGCCATTTTAAGATTTTGAATTTTTTTTTTTCTGGTGCATATTATGACCCCCGCAGACGCCTAGTTTAGGAGTTATAGCCATTTTAAGATTTTGAATTTTTTTTTTCTGGTGCATAATATGACCCCCGCAGACGCCTAGTTTAGGAGTTATAGCCATTTTAAGATTTTGAATTTTTTTTTTCTGGTGCATAATATGACCCCCGCAGACGCCTAGTTTAGGAGTTATAGCCATTTTAAGATTTAGAATTTTTTTTTTTCTGGTGCATAATATGACCCCCGCAGACGCCTAGTTTAAGAGTTATAGCCATTTTAAGATTTTGAATTTTTTTTTTTCTGGTGCATATTATGACCCCCGCAGACGCCTAGTTTAGGAGTTATAGCCATTTTAAGATTTTGAATTTTTTTTTTTCTGGTGCATATTATGACCCCCGCAGACGCCTAGTTTAGGAGTTATAGCCATTTTAAGATTTTGAATTTTTTTTTTCTGGTGCATAATATGACCCCCGCAGACGCCTAGTTTAGGAGTTATAGCCATTTTAAGATTTAGAAGTTTTTTTTTTCTGGTGCATATTATGACCCCCGGAGACGCCTAGTTTAGGAGTTATAGCCATTTTAAGATTTTGAATTTTTTTTTTCTGGTGCATAATATGACCCCCGCAGACGCCTAGTTTAAGAGTTATAGCCATTTTAAGATTTTGAATTTTTTTTTTTCTGGTGCATATTATGACCCCCGCAGACGCCTAGTTTAGGAGTTATAGCCATTTTAAGATTTTGAATTTTTTTTTTTCTGGTGCATAATATGACCCCCGCAGACGCCTAGTTAAGGAGTTATAGCCATTTTAAGATTTAGAATTTTTTTTTTCTGGTGCATAATATGACCCCCGCAGACGCCTAGTTTAGGAGTTATAGCCATTTTAAGATTTAGAAGTTTTTTTTTTCTGGTGCATATTATGACCCCCGGAGACGCCTAGTTTAGGAGTTATAGCCATTTTAAGATTTTGAAATTTTTTTTTCTGCATAATATGACCCCCGCAGACGCCTAGTTTAAGAGTTATAGCCATTTTAAGATTTTGAATTTTCTTTTTTCTGGTGCATAATATGACCCCCGCAGACGCCTAGTTTAGGAGTTATAGCCATTTTAAGATTTTGAATTTTTTTTTTCTGGTGCATAATATGACCCCCGCAGACGCCTAGTTTAGGAGTTATAGCCATTTTAAGATTTAGAAGTTTTTTTTTTCTGGTGCATATTATGACCCCCGGAGACGCCTAGTTTAGGAGTTATAGCCATTTTAAGATTTTGAATTTTTTTTTTCTGGTGCATAATATGACCCCCGCAGACGCCTAGTTTAAGAGTTATAGCCATTTTAAGATTTTGAATTTTTTTTTTTCTGGTGCATATTATGACCCCCGCAGACGCCTAGTTTAGGAGTTATAGCCATTTTAAGATTTAGAATTTTTTTTTTCTGGTGCATAATATGACCCCCGCAGACGCCTAGTTAAGGAGTTATAGCCATTTTAAGATTTAGAAATTTTTTTTTCTGGTGCATAATATGACCCCCGCAGACGCCTAGTTTAGGAGTTATAGCCATTTTAAGATTTAGAAGTTTTTTTTTTCTGGTGCATATTATGACCCCCGGAGACGCCTAGTTTAGGAGTTATAGCCATTTGAAGATTTTGAATTTTTTTTTTCTGGTGCATAATATGACCCCCGCAGACGCCTAGTTTAAGAGTTATAGCCATTTTAAGATTTTGAATTTTCTTTTTTCTGGTGCATAATATGACCCCCGCAGACGCCTAGTTTAGGAGTTATAGCCATTTTAAGATTTTGAATTTTTTTTTTTCTGGTGCATATTATGACCCCCGGAGACGCCTAGTTTAGGAGTTATAGCCATTTTAAGATTTTGAAATTTTTTTTTCTGCATAATATGACCCCCGCAGACGCCTAGTTTAAGAGTTATAGCCATTTTAAGATTTTGAATTTTCTTTTTTCTGGTGCATAATATGACCCCCGCAGACGCCTAGTTTAGGAGTTATAGCCATTTTAAGATTTTGAATTTTTTTTTTTCTGGTGCATATTATGACCCCCGCAGACGCCTAGTTTAGGAGTTATAGCCATTTTAAGATTTTGAATTTTTTTTTCTGGTGCATAATATGACCCCCGCAGACGCCTAGTTTAGGAGTTATAGCCATTTTAAGATTTAGAATTTTTTTTTTCTGGTGCATATTATGACCCCCGGAGACGCCTAGTTTAGGAGTTATAGATATTTTAAGATTTTGAATTTTTTTTTTCTGGTGCTTAATATGACCCCCGCAGACGCCTAGTTTAAGAGTTATAGCCATTTTAAGATTTTGAATTTTCTTTTTTCTGGTGCATAATATGACCCCCGCAGACGCCTAGTTTAGGAGTTATAGCCATTTTAAGATTTTGAATTTTTTTTTTTCTGGTGCATATTATGACCCCCGCAGACGCCTAGTTTAGGAGTTATAGCCATTTTAAGATTTTGAATTTTTTTTTTCTGGTGCATAATATGACCCCCGCAGACGCCTAGTTTAGGAGTTATAGCCATTTTAAGATTTAGAAGTTTTTTTTTTTCTGGTGCATATTATGACCCCCGCAGACGCCTAGTTTAGGAGTTATAGCCATTTTAAGATTTAGAAGTTTTTTTTTTCTGGTGCATATTATGACCCCCGGAGACGCCTAGTTTAGGAGTTATAGCCATTTTAAGATTTTGAATTTTTTTTTTCTGGTGCATAATATGACCCCCGCAGACGCCTAGTTTAGGAGTTATAGCCATTTTAAGATTTTGAATTTTTTTTTTCTGGTGCATAATATGACCCCCGCAGACGCCTAGTTTAGGAGTTATAGCCATTTTAAGATTTAGAAGTTTTTTTTTTTCTGGTGCATATTATGACCCCCGCAGACGCCTAGTTTAGGAGTTATAGCCATTTTAAGATTTTGAATTTTTTTTTTCTGGTGCATAATATGACCCCCGCAGACGCCTAGTTTAGGAGTTATAGCCATTTTAAGATTTAGAATTTTTTTTTTCTGGTGCATAATATGACCCCCGCAGACGCCTAGTTTAGGAGTTATAGCCATTTTTAAGATTTAGAAGTTTTTTTTTTCTGGTGCATATTATGACCCCCGGAGACGCCTAGTTTAGGAGTTATAGCCATTTTAAGATTTAGAATTTTTTTTTTCTGGTGCATAATATGACCCCCGCAGACGCCTAGTTTAGGAGTTATAGCCATTTTAAGATTTAGAAGTTTTTTTTTTTCTGGTGCATATTATGACCCCCGGAGACGCCTAGTTTAGGAGTTATAGCCATTTTAAGATTTTGAATTTTTTTTTTCTGGTGCATAATATGACCCCCGCAGACGCCTAGTTTAAGAGTTATAGCCATTTTAAGATTTTGAATTTTCTTTTTTCTGGTGCATAATATGACCCCCGCAGACGCCTAGTTTAGGAGTTATAGCCATTTTAAGATTTTGAATTTTTTTTTTTCTGGTGCATATTATGACCCCCGCAGACGCCTAGTTTAGGAGTTATAGCCATTTTAAGATTTTGAATTTTTTTTTTTCTGGTGCATATTATGACCCCCGCAGACGCCTAGTTTAGGAGTTATAGCCATTTTAAGATTTTGAATTTTTTTTTTCTGGTGCATAATATGACCCCGCAGACGCCTAGTTTAGGAGTTATAGCCATTTTAAGATTTAGAATTTTTTTTTTCTGGTGCATATTATGACCCCCGGAGACGCCTAGTTTAGGAGTTATAGCCATTTTAAGATTTTGAATTTTTTTTTTCTGGTGCATAATATGACCCCCGCAGACGCCTAGTTTAAGAGTTATAGCCATTTTAAGATTTTGAATTTTCTTTTTTCTGGTGCATAATATGACCCCCGCAGACGCCTAGTTTAGGAGTTATAGCCATTTTAAGATTTTGAATTTTTTTTTTTCTGGTGCATATTATGACCCCCGCAGACGCCTAGTTTAGGAGTTATAGCCATTTTAAGATTTTGAATTTTTTTTTTTCTGGTGCATAATATGACCCCCGCAGACGCCTAGTTTAGGAGTTATAGCCATTTTAAGATTTAGAATTTTTTTTTTCTGGTGCATATTATGACCCCCGGAGACGCCTAGTTTAGGAGTTATAGCCATTTTAAGATTTTGAATTTTTTTTTTTCTGGTGCATAATATGACCCCCGCAGACGCCTAGTTTAAGAGTTATAGCCATTTTAAGATTTTGAATTTTCTTTTTTCTGGTGCATATTATGACCCCCGCAGACGCCTAGTTTAGGAGTTATAGCCATTTTAAGATTTTGAATTTTTTTTTTTCTGGTGCATAATATGACCCCCGCAGACGCCTAGTTTAGGAGTTATAGCCATTTTAAGATTTTGAATTTTTTTTTTCTGGTGCATATTATGACCCCCGCAGACGCCTAGTTTAGGAGTTATAGCCATTTTAAGATTTTGAATTTTTTTTTTTCTGGTGCATAATATGACCCCCGCAGACGCCTAGTTTAGGAGTTATAGCCATTTTAAGATTTTGAATTTTTTTTTTCTGGTGCATAATATGACCCCCGCAGACGCCTAGTTTAGGAGTTATAGCCATTTTAAGATTTTGAATTTTTTTTTTCTGGTGCATATTATGACCCCCGCAGACGCCTAGTTTAGGAGTTATAGCCATTTTAAGATTTTGAATTTTTTTTTTCTGGTGCATATTATGACCCCCGCAGACGCCTAGTTTAGGAGTTATAGCCATTTTAAGATTTTGAATTTTTTTTTTCTGGTGCATAATATGACCCCCGCAGACGCCTAGTTTAGGAGTTATAGCCATTTTAAGATTTTGAATTTTTTTTTTCTGGTGCATAATATGACCCCCGCAGACGCCTAGTTTAAGAGTTATAGCCATTTTAAGATTTTGAATTTTTTTTTTTCTGGTGCATATTATGACCCCCGCAGACGCCTAGTTTAGGAGTTATAGCCATTTAAGATTTTGAATTTTTTTTTTTCTGGTGCATATTATGACCCCCGCAGACGCCTAGTTTAGGAGTTATAGCCATTTTAAGATTTTGAATTTTTTTTTTCTGGTGCATAATATGACCCCCGCAGACGCCTAGTTTAGGAGTTATAGCCATTTTAAGATTTAGAATTTTTTTTTCTGGTGCATAATATGACCCCCGGAGACGCCCTAGTTTAGGAGTTATAGCATTTTAAGATTTAGAATTTTTTTTTTTCTGGTGCATAATATGACCCCCGCAGACGCCTAGTTTAAGGAGTTATAGCCATTTTAAGATTTTGAATTTTCTTTTTTTCTGGTGCATAATATGACCCCCGCAGACGCCTAGTTTAGGAGTTATAGCCATTTTAAGATTTTGAATTTTTTTTTTCTGGTGCATAATATGACCCCCGCAGACGCCTAGTTTAGGAGTTATAGCCATTTTAAGATTTTGAATTTTTTTTTTCTGGTGCATATATGACCCCGCAGACGCCTAGTTTAGGAGTTATAGCCATTTTAAGATTTTGAATTTTTTTTTTTTCTGGTGCATATTATGACCCCCGCAGACGCCTAGTTTAGGAGTTATAGCCATTTTAAGATTTTGAATTTTTTTTTTTCTGGTGCATAATATGACCCCCGCAGACGCCTAGTTTAGGAGTTATAGCCATTTTAAGATTTTGAATTTTTTTTTTCTGGTGCATAATATGACCCCCGCAGACGCCTAGTTTAGGAGTTATAGCCATTTTAAGATTTTGAATTTTTTTTTTCTGGTGCATATATGACCCCCGCAGACGCCTAGTTTAGGAGTTATAGCCATTTTAAGATTTTGAATTTTTTTTTTTCTGGTGCATATTATGACCCCCGCAGACGCCTAGTTTAGGAGTTATAGCCATTTTAAGATTTTGAATTTTTTTTTTCTGGTGCATAATATGACCCCCGCAGACGCCTAGTTTAGGAGTTATAGCCATTTTAAGATTTTGAATTTTTTTTTCTGGTGCATAATATGACCCCCGCAGACGCCTAGTTTAGGAGTTATAGCCATTTTAAGATTTAGGAATTTTTTTTTTTCTGGTGCATATTATGACCCCCGCAGACGCCTTGTTTAGGAGTTATAGCCATTTTAAGATTTTGAATTTTTTTTTTCTGGTGCATAATATGACCCCCGCAGACGCCTAGTTTAGGAGTTATAGCCATTTTAAGATTTTGAATTTTTTTTTTCTGGTGCATAATATGACCCCCGCAGACGCCTAGTTTAGGAGTTATAGCCATTTTAAGATTTTGAATTTTTTTTTTCTGGTGCATAATATGACCCCCGCAGACGCCTAGTTTAGGAGTTATAGCCATTTTAAGATTTTGAATTTTTTTTTTTCTGGTGCATAATATGACCCCCGCAGACGCCTAGTTTAGGAGTTATAGCCATTTTAAGATTTGAAGTTTTTTTTTTCTGGTGCATAATATGACCCCCGCAGACGCCTAGTTTAGGAGTTATAGCCATTTTAAGATTTTGAATTTTTTTTTCTGGTGCATAATATGACCCCCGCAGACGCCTAGTTTAGGAGTTATAGCCATTTTAAGATTTTGAATTTTTTTTTTCTGGTGCATATTATGACCCCCGCAGACGCCTAGTTTAGGAGTTATAGCCATTTTAAGATTTTGAATTTTTTTTTTCTGGTGCATAATATGACCCCCGCAGACGCCTAGTTTAGGAGTTATAGCCATTTTAAGATTTTGAATTTTTTTTTTTCTGGTGCATAATATGACCCCCGCAGACGCCTAGTTTAGGAGTTATAGCCATTTTAAGATTTTGAATTTTTTTTTTTCTGGTGCATATTATGACCCCCGCAGACGCCTAGTTTAGGAGTTATAGCCATTTTAAGATTTTGAATTTTTTTTTTTCTGGTGCATAATATGACCCCCGCAGACGCCTAGTTTAAGGAGTTATAGCCATTTTAAGATTTTGAATTTTTTTTTTCTGGTGCATAATATGACCCCCGCAGACGCCTAGTTTAGGAGTTATAGCCATTTTAAGATTTTGAATTTTTTTTTTTCTGGTGCATATTATGACCCCCGCAGACGCCTAGTTTAGGAGTTATAGCCATTTTAAGATTTTGAATTTTTTTTTTCTGGTGCATAATATGACCCCCGCAGACGCCTAGTTTAGGAGTTATAGCCATTTTAAGATTTTGAATTTTTTTTTTTCTGGTGCATATTATGACCCCCGCAGACGCCTAGTTTAGGAGTTATAGCCATTTTAAGATTTTGAATTTTTTTTTTCTGGTGCATATTATGACCCCCGCAGACGCTAGTTTAGGAGTTATAGCCATTTTAAGATTTTGAATTTTTTTTTTCTGGTGCATATTATGACCCCCGCAGACGCCTAGTTTAGGAGTTATAGCCATTTTTAAGATTTTGAAGTTTTTTTTTTCTGGTGCATAATATGACCCCCGGAAGACGCCTAGTTTAGGAGTATAGCCATTTTAAGATTTTGAATTTTTTTTTTCTGGTGCATAATATGACCCCCGCAGACGCCTAGTTTAAGAGTTATAGCCATTTTAAGATTTTGAATTTTTTTTTTCTGGTGCATAATATGACCCCCGCAGACGCCTAGTTTAGGAGTTATAGCCATTTTAAGATTTTGAATTTTATTTTTTCTGGTGCATATTATGACCCCCGCAGACGCCTAGTTTAGGAGTTATAGCCATTTTAAGATTTTGAATTTTTTTTTTTCTGGTGCATAATATGACCCCCGCAGACGCCTAGTTTAGGAGTTATAGCCATTTTAAGATTTTGAATTTTTTTTTTCTGGTGCATAATTATGACCCCCGCAGACGCCTAGTTTAGGAGTTATAGCCATTTTAAGATTTTGAATTTTTTTTTTTCTGGTGCATAATATGACCCCGCAGACGCCTAGTTTAGGAGTTATAGCCATTTTAAGATTTTGAATTTTCTTTTTCTGGTGCATAATATGACCCCCGCAGACGCCTAGTTTAGGAGTTATAGCCATTTTAAGATTTTGAATTTTTTTTTTCTGGTGCATATTATGACCCCCGCAGACGCCTAGTTTAGGAGTTATAGCCATTTTAAGATTTGAATTTTTTTTTTCTGGTGCATAATATGACCCCCGCAGACGCCTAGTTTAGGAGTTATAGCCATTTTAAGATTTTGAAGTTTTTTTTCTGGTGCATAATATGACCCCCGCAGACGCCTAGTTTAGGAGTTTATAGCCATTTTAAGATTTAGAATTTTTTTTTTTCTGGTGCATATTATGACCCCCGCAGACGCCTAGTTAGGAGTTATAGCCATTTTAAGATTTTGAATTTTTTTTTTTCTGGTGCATAATATGACCCCCGCGAGACGCCCTAGTTTAAGAGTTATAGCCATTTAAGATTTGAATTTTCTTTTTTCTGGTGCATAATATGACCCCGCAGACGCCTAGTTTTAGGAGTTATAGCCATTTTAAGATTTTCGATTATCCATTTTATTTATCTGGTGCATATTATGACCCCCGGAGACGCCTAGTTAGGAGTTATAGCCATTTTAAGATTTTGAAATTTTTTTTTTCTGAGTGCATATATGACCCCCGCAGACGCCTAGTTTAGGAGTTATAGCCATTTTTAAGATTTTGAATTTTTTTTTTCTGGTGCATAATATGACCCCCGCAGACGCCTAGTTTAGGAGTTATAGAATTTTAAGATTTTGAATTTTTTTTGTTTCTGGTGCTTAATATGACCCCGCAGACGCCTAGTTTAAGAGGTTATAGCCATTTTAAGATTTTGAATTCTTTTTTTTCTGGTGCATAATAATGACCCCCGCAGACGCCTAGTCTTAGGAGTTATAGCCATTTTTAAGATTTTGAATTTTTTTTTTTTCTGGTGCATATTATGACCCCCGCAGGACGCCTAGTTTAGGAGTTATAGCACATTTTAAGATTTTGAATT